>JAOVVB010000015.1:13498223-13518788 GCA_028570985.1 Heterobranchus longifilis
CAAACTAGTTACTTTTATCAGAAAGTAACGCTGTAATGGAACTGATTACGTTTTAAAGACAGTAATTTTGTAATGTAATTAGTTACTTTAAAAAGTAATGTCCCTGCAAGTAACTCTGCTTGTAACACATCATAATATGTTGGGTCTAATTTACAAACAGGATATTATTCTTACAGTTAACACAATCTTCTACCAAACTTCCAATGATCTTATCAGCCATTTTGCAATATCCCCATTATAATCGCTTTATGAATTTAAGATTTACACATTATGATGATTCGAATTAATCTGAATATGGTCTTACTTTAAAAAAAAAAAAGAACAAAAATAATGCAGAAGAGTTGGTTCTGTATTTAAAAAAAAAGAAAAGAAAGAAAATAGGACTTGTGTCCAATTACAAAAAAAAAAAAGGATAAGAAAGAAAATAGGACTTGTGTCCAATTACAAAAAAAAAGAAAGATGCCAACTCAATTTAAAATGTGTCAATATTTTTAATGCAATAAAGTAATTAATTGTAAAAAGCCATAAAGTTTTAAATAAAGATTTAACCTATATACTGTATATAGGTTCTGGTAGTTGATGCAAATGATCACCTGCAGAGGAGGTGGATATGAACAACTCAAAATTTCCAATTTAATAAGGACAAGCAAGAAACCAATGGAAATGATGTTCTGTATCACTGGAATAAACTTCCTCTAGCTGTTTGAGGAACCACCTCTTCACTAAACTAGCTCCGTAAGCTAGTGTCTACAATCGTGACTTTACCAATCGTCTCAATATCGCAATAAACTTTTTTTGGAAAAATTAGGAAAAGAAAGAAAAGCTACTCTTTATTGACTTTTAATTAACCTAAGGTGCTCAAGACTGTTCCTTGGGCAGCAGCCATGACCCCGTCACTGGTTCACTGGTTTTCCTTCTTCGGAACACTTCTGCTAGTCAATACCGCTGTATACCAGGATCTTCCCACAAGTTTTGGAGTTGAAGAAACAAATCCCACTGGGCTTCATCCAAATGGTAAAGACGAACAAACCCATGATATAATACTTACTTTCAACATACTTCAGCTAATAGAACACTTATTATTCAATTCAATTTTAATTGTATAGAGCTTTTAACAATTGACATTGTCGCAAAGCAGCTTTACACAATCAAAAGACTTATTTACAGTACGTTTGTAAGTTTGTATTGTTCATAGAATAGTTCTGCTCCACAAATGTGATTGGCCCCAAGAGTGTCCATATTAAATATAACCATCTCGTGGGCATCACTCCGCTCCGACATAAAATCTCACTTATAGTACTACTGTAGGTTTAACAACCATCATCAGCAGAAGAAAAGGCAAGCCAATTTTACACGAAAATCAATGTGAGCTACTGTAGCGAAATAGGTAGCCAGATAGCCGTCAAGCTATTATAAGTGTAGCTTCTTCTGGGTCCATTTCCACTTGTACAAAAGATTTGTCCTTACCGTGTTCATAATATCACTTACCCTAAAATAAATTCATGTGTACATATGCAGTTTTAAACTGATCAGCAATAACATTAAAACCAGATTTTGGGGGCTCGGTGGATCAGACTTGTTCGTCTGGCGCATCCCATATAGCATGGGCGCTCGGGAGTTTAGAGCCTGGGTCAGTGGTTTTGGTGCACCTTGTTAAGGCGGTCAATAGGCAAAGAGCTCAAATGAACCGACCCGGCCTCCAAACTCCCAAGATCCCAACACGAGTGAACATCCATGGGATGCACCGGACAAACAGGTCTGATCCACGGAAGCCCCACCCAACAACACTCAAAGGATCCTCTGCCATCCATCGTGCGGGTGCCTTGCACACAGTACACCACCAGTGGACATGCACAGCACTTATCGAGGTGCTAGAGCCGCCCCAGGGGAACAATGGATACCTAAAACTACATAGGTTTTAGGTTCCTCTTGTGCCACTGGGGTGGGTTTGGCCCTGCTGAGCCTCATGCATGGTGGACTTTGGTGCACTGTTTTCAGGTGCCTTTATTTATATATATATTTATTTATTTATCTTTTTAAGCATTGGCCTTCTATAGGATCAGACCAGACAGGCTGGCCTTTGGTCCACGCAGGCATCGGTGAGCCTTGGGTACCCATGATGACCTGGTATATAATTGATCATCAACGTTAATTGAATAACTCGGCGGTGCTGTTAACGTTATGGTTGATGCACTGTATAGTTGCAGGAGCTGAAGGTTATGCAAATTTAATGCACATCATTCTGCCTAATCGATATGAGACTACAGTAAATGGACTTAATTAGCTAATCACATTTTAGTTAAAATCTTTGTTAGATTTTTTTCAATCCTGCATGACTACTACACTAGAATTAGCGAATACATTTCCGTGGAACTCTTTGAAACCCACTAGTAGTGATTGTGAATATATAATCATGGCATGTCACATGAACATTACTATCATTCAGTATTATCAGTATTATAGTATCAGTACTATTATTCTCACTTGAAGTGAGGATGATGCTTTGAACTAAACGGAGCATGACGTACAGGAGTAATGGGAGCAGTAAAAATGGTCTAGTGTACACTTCCACGTGCTCACTGAAGCACGAGGGCACATTTTCTGCCTCTCCCAACATTCACGCTCGTGCACAACACTCTGCCATCACAACTCGCTTCCGTTACCAAGACAACAGGTAGGGGAGTATTCCATCGGGGTCTGTGTGTGTGTGTGTGTGTCTGTGTATAAAGTATAAGAGTGTAAGAAGGAGCATGCGGTATTCTTCCCTTTCTTATATACCCCCACCCCCTCCAAACAGACCAACTGCTTAATGTCACACTGGTTGTCGGTTTCTACGAGCCCAGAATGTCAGATGAGATGGCTGGCAGCCTGGGCGCTCCGTGTGGGCGGGTGGGTGTGTACATGTGTGCATGTGTGCGTGTGGGATGGCTGGCAGGCGGGAGCGTGATTGCTGGAGAGCGATCATGTTAATCGAAGTGTGCGCGCGTGTGCGCGTGTGTGTGCGCTCAGTCTTTGTAGTGTGGTGAGCGATTGGATTATAACCAAGGTGACTCTTGGATCTGATGCAGAGAGGCAAAGGAAAAAGTGGAGGAAATAAATATAAACCTAAATAGGACAATGTGATAAAGGAGCGGCACAGTTCAGGTACAATAGATCTGAACTGCACGAACGGAGGCAGTATTATAGGTCAGGGCAGTAGAACAGTATGAATTTGACTCGGTGACTCATTTCCACTACGAGCTTTAAATACATGGGCGGATAACAGGATTTAAAAAATAGAAGGAAGCAGAACAGACTATGATTATGTGGCTCTGGAAAAGCTATGAAAAAAGGAGAGAGAGCGTCGCATTATTGCCAAGCCAGCAAGTTGCGCCGTGGCGGCCGCATGCACCGCTGCACCCCAAAACTGCTGGAACGTGCATTGATGGCAAAGAAACAGCATGTTGGGGGAGGACGTGGGCTACTCTGAATGCAGTTCTTTCTCGATTTGATATGGAATCAGCCTCTTGTTATGATGAGAAGATGAATGGTTTAAAAAAAAAAAGAAAAAAAAAAAGAAGAGGTTTCTGTGGATGGGGAGTTAAACTCCAGATGGATTACACTTTACATTTGTGTCTATATCTGCTTTTTTAAGCTCAGTGAATAGGCTGTGGCTAGATTATGCTGCAGGAAAAAAAAGACACATGAAGCCGCTTTCAGCCAGATAGACGCAAAGGAGATGATTTTAGCTGTTGCAAGTCTCGCTGGATTGTAAACGTGGGGATTTTTGCTTCTTAAAAAGTCATGATGATGTGGAAAAGCCCATAACCAATATCAAGAGAAAAAATAAATAAATAAAACGTCACATCTCACAGATAAAACCTTCAACTGGATAGTATGAGGAGCGGTCGGAAAATTTGTATTATCATATGAAAAAAATATATATAGTTGCCCAAATTATGTCTCCAGAAATGAGGACGTCCATGAACGTTTCATTTTGTTTCAAAAAAATTTCAGTAAAGTTCCGCATGATGCCGCCGGAGGGTCAAAACCAAGTTGAAGAGTCGCGAAATGCTCATGACAACGCGCCAGCGCATTCAGCTCACGGGACGGTGAAATTTGCGGGCGACGTCGGGTACCAAATTCTGGATCACCCCCGCTACTCCCCCCTACCTCGCACCCAGTGACTTTCTCTTTCATCACTTGAAGAAACCACTTCGTGGCAGGCGTTTCAAAGACGATGACGAGGTGATTACAGTGGTGGAATTTTTCCTTAATAGCCAAAAAGACGACCATCGTCCGAAGAAGACCATTGCCCATCGTCCTTAGGTGGAGGATAAGTAAAGAAGGACTAGGCTCACGACCAATGTTCATTTTCATTACATTGTTTTTTTCTTAGCAATAACAACAACTTCATTACTTCCCCCCTAGATTTTTTTATTTATTAATGTTAAAACACAAACAGGCTTTGGTGACTCAGTGGTAGGTGTCTCGCCTGCCATGCGGAAGACCCAGGTTCGACCCCACAACAAAATGGCCAAACCCCAGCCACTGGATACAGCGCCGGTTCCAAGCCTGGATAAAATGGGAGGGTTGCGTCAGGAAGGGCATCAAACCTGTGCCTAGTTCTGTGCGGATCGGATGGTTCGCACAGAACTAGGAGCAGCCGAACAGGAGCAGCCGAAAAACAACAGGAGCAGCCGAAAAACAAACAAATAATATGAACTAACAATTAAATATTAAGACAATTCCCAATATTATAAATTCAAATCAGCTCTTTATTCTTTACACACATTGCTTTACTGTTAACTACTTCATAACGATTTTAAAGCTGGATTACAAAAGAACCGTATTTCCCACCTCATAATGTCAAATTATTCCAAAATGCTCTAAACTAATATCACATAAGACAAAAAAATTACCATTAAAACAGGCGTGACTATCAGGCGCTAAAATATTCCTACCCAGAAATAAGCTACACTTGGCTAGAATGTATCTAGACTAGCTTCATCCTCAGTGGAGTAAGAATGTGAAGCGACGTCCTGAGTGAAGAAAAGAGGCGGAGTGACTCATAGAGCGGGAAGGAGGAATGTCCAATGTGCAGCTAAATGACCTTAAGATGTCTGAGGCGGAGCAGGGAGACGCTCAAAATGGTGTCCTCAACGAGACAGGCTGGGGGACAAAGATGTCTTCGTCAGAAATGTATTGAGAGTCGACTCAGGAGACATCACTGGTGGATGTACACGCATCACAATAGTCATGAAAAAAGTAAATAAATAAACACCCTACTGTCTCATCACTGCTTTCCATTTAAGGCTACTGTCTCCCCAGTCGCTGCTGTGCAGGTGTGAACGTGTAACTGCGGCGTGAGCAAAAATGGACGCCCCACTTGTGATTTGCAGGAAAGAAGAGCAGCGTGCAGTGATTAATTGTTCGTGGTCTGAAGGTGTACCTGGTGCTGGAAGAACTCACGGGAGAGCATAAACAGAAGCGTTTGGATATCTGCAAACTATATTTGAAGTGATACTCTAAGGAATGTGAACGTTTCTTAAAGAGAATCATCGCTGGTGAAACGAGCCTGAGAGTAAACAGCAGAGTATGGAACGGAAACGTCCTCAATCACAGACTGAGAAAAAGTTACGAATTCAAGAATTCAAAAATTGATGCTCACAGCTTTCTGGGATTCTCAGGCGCCAGTTTTGGAACAACATCAGGACCAAGGTTCAATAACCAGCAGTGCTCGTTACACTGAGACGCTTATTGAAGAGCTGAAGGCCATCGTGATCTTGTATGATGATGCACGTCCACACACTTTTGGCCACCTTGTCGACGCACCACCAAAGTGTCATTTTGAGGTGTTAAAGCATTTTCCCTATATTCCTTTTCTCGCTCCATCAGACTTTCACCAGTTCGCTCCCCAGAAAGCAGCCGTACGAGGACGAACATGTACAGGAACATGTCTGCTGCATCCATGCATGCAATAGTGTTCTGTCAGGGATTCATACAGTAGATTATAGTTTTATAATTTGTAAAGTACAAGCAACAAATAAACGTGAAACGTTAAAGACATCAAATCCAAATCATAAACATGATTATGATGGGTATGGAGACAATACAAGACATATCGGTGCTTAAACGAGACAGAACAAGACACAAGTGATTGGTCTTAAAAACATATTTTGGGAATGTAGTTAAGCACTTCTTCATGGCAGAAATCCTGTTTTTTTCCCCCAGCAAGTCTTAATTTTAGCACGTCTTGTTTTTTCATTAGTAAAACTCTTTTCTTTTTCTTTAGGAAATCTCACTCCGTAAACACACTTATGCTGCAATCTTGTGCTAAACCAGTGCCGTAATGACAGCTTAAGTGATGTCACATGACAACATGAAAAAGCAACAGAAAGTTGGAATGGCAGCTTTTTATAACGTAACCGGAAAGACAGATTCCCCTCAACATCTCATCTCAGACTGAGCCTCGCTTACAACACAACACCCAGAGTTCTGTATGCTCGTGTGGAAGGCATTGTACTGAAAGGAATTGTTTTAACCAATAAAACAGCAGCAGCAGCAGCAGCAGCAGGGGCAGTTCATCACCGACATGTACAAATCTCATTTCTATGCTAAAATCTAGATTTAGTTGTATTAAAGTGACCTGGAGTGATTTTCATTTATGGCAATTCACTTCAAGTCAATTCTCAACACTTTAAATCTTGTACGCAAATATGCAAGGAGTAGAACACTAAATTATTAATGTGCGGGATCTTGTGGAAAATAAAGCAGACTTTGCTGCTTGCGAAGCAAATCTGGCTTTGAAAAATGTGCCTGCATTTCCATAAATTTTATTGAAAATCTCACTCGAGGGTACTGGGGCTTATTTATTGTTCTTTTTTTGAAATCTTCCTTCTTTTTTTTTTTGTCATGATGCATATTTCTTAAACACAAATCACACTTGCTCATCAATGTCTAAACTGACAGTCGAATCCGTATTTGACCTTTGAACTTATGACCCACGTGAGTTCGTCTGATATCCCGAGGCATACATCACCCCAGTCTGGGCTGTCTCCATGGCAACAAGGCATTTGCTCCTGAAACGTTGAGTGAGAGAATATAGGCATGCAGCATGGGGCTGCTAACAATCCGCGCGCGCACACGCACACGCACACACACACACACACACCTGTCTCTGATTCCCAACTCAACCTGAATAAACACCCATCCTCATTACATGTTTTCATGCAAACAAGCAAACCCCTTAAACACCGTTCCTGCTTGCTAATCCCCCATTTCATTTTCTTTTTATTCGTCCTACATAAATGCATCATAAATTAATTTGACTCTTAAGGTCTCTTCCCTCACGTAATTTTCCTCCCACCGCTACCAACCAGCCTTCTTTCTCCCCTTCCCTCTCAGCCTGAAATATGCAGGGTTTGGCATCTTGGCTCATGTCTCAAGAAGCATTATCATATTTCAATCCAACACATTCATTTAACAAGCCGTGTAAGTGTGTGTGTGTGTGTGTGTGTGTGTGTGTGTGTGTGTGGACGCACACACATGACAGACTGCTGCTCATCACACAGATCCTGTTAACTGCAGGAAATCACATTCTGTTCATTAAACTTCTAACCGAAAGATTGCAAGTGAGAAGAAAGAAAGAAGGAAATAATAAAAGGGATTTATATAATTATAATTCTTTGAAGTCTGCAGACTCTCACCACTTATTCTCACCCAACACTTTCTCAATCGGCACCTGTTTTACATTTCTTATAAATAAATCAATAATAAACATGCTTCTTCACACCAGGGATGATTGAACTGGTTTCACGCAGCAGTCTTTGCACCTTTACGGGATCGTTTTCCAGACTCTGGATAAGCACAGGATTTCCCAAATGATCACAGAATCCTGAAAATCGAGGAGGCAAGATAGCATTTAAAGGCAGGAGGTGAAAAAAAATCTGGTTAATCCGGCTTCATGGTGGATGGCTTTCAGCCCGAGTCTGGTGTGACAAAAATCACATATGGGGTTAAAGAATTCTTTAGTTGAGCTGAGATGAGGAGACTTAGAACGCATAAAGTAGTGTGTCAGGATCAGTGGGGGAGAGGTACTATTTTGGCCACAGACCGGTGAACACAAAGTGTCAGGGTTTTGTATTATTATTATTATTATTATTATTATAAGCAATGCTGCAACATTCATTTAAAGCCACCAATAGAAGAAAGGCAGAGTGGATGAAACTCAGGAACTGTACAAACATGCTACTGATAATAATGAAACATGCGAAGTTCACAGTTCACAATCAGTTAAGATTGTAATAATATTAACAAGTAATAAAACAAACACTGCAGTTTTAACCACACAGTAAAAAACCCAAAAAAACACTGTTTTCTAAAGGAAAGTTCTTCTATAAGGATGAGATGCAGTAAACAACATGCAACCTGAAATGATTCCATTTTTTACTATTAATATCTCACCCCAAATTATATGACTATTTTTTTACTCTTACTTGTTACAGTGAAGAAAAATCTGTGAAACCCAACGCAATAAATGTCTTGTTGGCACACGATTTATTTCTTCTCTTCGTCATTTTATCCTAAGGGGTTTCTGCAGCTTTTTCAATTTAGCATGAAATCTCTACTTTGAGTCATCTGTGGTGTTGTAACCGTCTACATTTAAACCCAGGCTCTGTGGTGAACTGCCCTCCAGAGGGCCATGATGTAGAAAGACATTTAAATTATGTAAAAAAAAAAAAATAATAATAATAAAAACACCCAGCGGTGAGCTGTTAGAGGAAAATAATCAATTAAGAGTGGTGTGATAAATGCAGAGTCTCTTGTCTTCACCATACAATTGATTTTTCAGATACTAGGATATCCTATTTTATTCCTTTTATACTGTACCACACCAGTTACTGTATATATTGTACTTTGCTTGGCCAAAAAAAAAAAAAAAAAGTGAAAATGATTCCTCATGCTAGTAGACCACGGATTCACAATTTGAGTCCTGGAATATGGCTGTGCCATCAGACTAGAAAAACTCCATAGATATGATAACCTGGTCGTTCAGTACATTCAGGTCGTCAGCTGACTTCATTTTACTGCCACATAACGCTGATGAGCCCATATCTGACCACCTGAAGCAGACCCAGATCACACTCGGCCTCCTTCATGCGCTTCCCTCCGTACCCTGACGCTCTGGAATAGGATCAATGTGAGCTCATCAAACCACATGACCTTTTTCCATTGCCCCAAATTGAAGCCTTTTTTTCTGATTAGTCTCCCTAACAAGTGGTTTTCTTATGGACACAGCTGGGATGAAAGCAGAAAGCCCCAATCGGTCTGCCCTGACACGACCTTTAACATAAAGGAACAGCTTCACTTTAATATATTACTATATAAACACTATTCTCTGAAAAGCCGTCAACATATCCAAAACACAGATTCATATATAGTATATTTTAGCATTTGCCATACGTGTGTTACTATAGAAATGATGGAACTCGTTACTATAGAAACAATGACTTAAAAAAAAAAAGTGCGTTCATACACTACAACTCACATGGGGGTCCTGAAATTCTCCACACATGGAGAACGGAACAACGGAAAAAGCGCTTCTAAATATATTAATTTTCTCCCATATAGTCTTTAGATTTATTTAAAGAAAAGAAAAAAAAAAAAAAGAACGTATTGAAATAATTCTTACAGCTGGGTCAGGAAGCTGTCACAATCTAAACTCATTCAAGTGCAATTACATGAATAACACCAGATGTGTTAACATCAGTTCATCATGAGCAAGACAGATGACTCCATATGCGTTTACAAAGAAACTGCAATCATGTAGAGGATGTTTTATAAATAAAGCTGCATTTTGCTATAAAAAAATTAATAATTTCACCATACATGCTGTTATAGAAAACACATTTTGAAAAACCTGATTTTCAAAAACAACACTGTGGTTTCAATTTCTACCACAATTTATAAAGACTGATCAGCCCGCCTTATACTGTTTGCCACAAAAGCATCTCCGACCCGTCGATGCATGGCCTCCACAAGACGTTTGAAGGTGTGCTGTGTGCAGGTTGTCCTGTTGTCATGAAATGGTGTACTTGCTGTACAACATTGTTTAGTTAGGTAGTGCGTGTCAAAGTAACCTACACATGACAGCCAAGACCCAAGTGTTTCCCAGCAGAACATTGTCCAGAACGTCACACTGTCTCTACTGACTTGCCCGCTTCCCAGTATGCACTGGTGTCGTCTCTTCCCCAGATAAGTGACTGACACACACACAAAACCATCCACATGATTTTTTTTTTTTTTTTAATAAAAAAATAAAAGAAAATGCTCATTGAGTGCTTTTGGTGGTGAACATGGGTCATCATGGGCACCTTGACTGGTCTGCAGCTACGCAGCCCCATATGCAACACACTGCAACGCTCTGTGTTCTGACAACTTTCTATCATAGCTAGCATTCACCTTTTCAGACATTTTCTGTGGGATCAGTCAGCCTTCGCTCCCCAGGTGCATAGATGAGCTTTCGCTGCCAATAACCCTGAAGCTGGTCCACTGGTTTTCCTTCCTTGGACCATGTCTGATAGCTCCTGACCACTGCAGACCAGGATATCCAGCCATCACAATCTGGCCTATGTCAAAGTTGCTTAGATCCTTATGCTTGGTCATTTTTCCTGTTTACAACACATCAGCTTCAAGAACTTACTGTTCAACTCCGACCCGGATGCCATTGTAATGAGACAATCAAAATGTTCAAGTCACACGTCAGGAGTTTTAATGTCCCGTGTGTGCATGGAATAAACTAAAAAGGATGCTAAACTTTAAAGGATGTTCTGCAACTATAAGTATTGATCTATTGATTTATTTATGTCACTGTAGTCTGCAGTGAAATGGACCAAATATAGTAAATGTTCTTATGTTTTAGAGACATCTTTTAAAGTTTAGAGACTTAATTAGGTAATTAAGTAACAGTAATAGTCAGTTGTTATTTTACGACACGAAGGTCATCTGTTCTGGAACAGTTCCTGCAAGAACAGTATTGTCAAGTGCATTTACAAAAACCCATCAGACACCATGAAGAAACTGGCTCTGAAGTTTTTTTTGTCTCTTAAATTCCAGCACCTGGTTATCAAACAGCCACTGATGCACGGTTGCCTAATTACTGTCCATCTTACCAACAGCTCTTTGTCCCATTTGTGTTGTGTCTGAATAAATCTCCCGGTTTAGACTCTTTGTTGCTTGAATTCAAGCTGTATAAGCACAGACCTAAAATAAGATTAAACAAGATATTAGATTAGATGTTAAAAGAGAAAACAGTTTTCTGAGAGTACTGCAGGTAATAGTATTGCTATTTAAATAAGGACGTTTTAGCTTGAAAGCTAGCTTTGTACATGGTTTCATGTTCTTCTTGTTTCTAGTGATATAAATGGCTCCGTTTTCCCCTGAGTAAAAGTAGCACTGGAGAGATGTACACAACCCCAAACACACAGAGAAATTCTGAGAAATACCTCAGAATTATGCCATTTGCCACATCTAAATTTATCAACATTAGCTAAGCAAGCCAGTAGCTAGCAGCACCTGTTTGAATTTAGCTAATCCAGGCTGCTAATATGACTGTTGCATTGTTTTTTTTTTTACCACACACTAGCAAGAATTTAATTTAATGAACACTTCCAGATAATCAAGAAATACAGCTACCATTTTGTTTAATTATTATCTGTGTACGGATTTATTCTGTCTCACCTGTATTAAGTACAGTGGGTATAGAAAGGAATCGCCCGCATTTCAAGTCAATCACATTTTGACGAACCTTTCAGAAAAAATAAACAGAATCCCTGATTTGAAAAAGGATTCCCCCCCCCCCCACTCCTAATATGACATGTAAAAATAATCAGGTGTAGCTAATCATCTTCTCAATTGCATTACAAAGCTCCATTATAAATTCCTGCAACTGCTTCAGAGTTGCTGTTGGCCTCTTGGTAGCCTCTCAGACCAGTTTCCTCCTGGCTCCTTCATCTAGTTTGGAGCAACGTCCTGAACCAGGGAGAGTCTGTGCTGTACCAAATACCTTCCACTTCTTAATAATATGCTTCACTGTGCTTCTAGGCAGCGATAAAGCTTTATCAACCTTATCCTGAAGATCTTTTGACATTCCCTTGCTACACATAGTTGATTGTTTGCTTCATCTGCACTACCAGGGACTGGACTCATTTTTTTTCTGACATGTTGATGTTATATCTTATGCAAATAAATAAATAAGTAAATGCAACTGAATAAAACAAAAACCGTGTCTCTTCATTTCAGGCTGCAAAGCAACAAAATGTGATTATTTTCTATACCTACTGTAGTCCTAAAAACCTTTTTTTTTTTTTTTTTGGTCTTAACTAGCTGGCTACAGTAGCTTTAATGTGTTGTAGAAAAATGTCTACTTCTAACTTGGGTAGAACTGTAATTTATGTTATTTTTATCTTTAGTATCACAACCTATTTATACACAGTTCTGGTTCTCAGTTACAGGGTGTTTGTTTAATGTGAAAACACTGTAATACTGACGTACTAACATCACGCAATGACAGATTTAACGATATTATCGGTTAAAATGAAAAAAAAAAAAAACGCAGACAATTTTCTATATGTTTCTGCAGAACTGCGATGAATGAGAATGAGAGGGGGCGCCAACTGTGCCTGTGCACGTGCAAGCGTGTACATGTGTGTGTGGGTGTGTGTGTCCACACACGTCAATGTTCCACCAGAATGCAGGATTTTCGCCTGGACGGCAGCCATTGATACAAACCGACATCAAATCTCATTACAAACAGAAAGACTAAAACAGATCATTAAAACGCAGTCACATTGCCTTCTGTCTTCCTGATTCTACTGCCCAATTGAGTGTGTGTGTGGGGGGGACTGACGAAAACACACACACACACACACACACCTCGAAGAGTCATCACTTTTTTTGGATAGAATGAGGGTGACTGGAGCTCCCATGTGTCCTAACATTTACCAAACACACTTCTCACTGTTTCCTGGGCTGCTTCTTGCTGATGGGGCAAAAGTGTTGCTTTATAATTAATACCTACAATAAACTGACACGCTCGCCTCGCTGTCTTCCTGAATCAGCCTGCTGGTGTGTATTTGTGCGCAGGTGGTGTCAAGGTCACATTCCTTGCTTTCCTCTTTGCTTCCTACCTCAAAAAAAATAAAATGAATAAAAATCTGATTTCCTGTTCAGATACAAACAAGCACAAAAACAGCAGGCGAACGGGTTATGACGGCCTTTAGCCTGGAAAGCATATATTTTTAACACAAAGACCTTGACTTCTAAGAAGACACCTTCCTCCAGATTATACTCGTAACACACTCGAGCAGCTTTCCTGTCATAGAAGGTCACCGGCGCAGCACGCCGCTTACTGTACTCAGCGATATTAAAATTCATAAACACGCTGGAAATGTGGGTATTGCGCAAGGCCACATGCAGTGGTGTCATGTGTGATTAAGTAAGAGTCTGTAATCTGCGAGTAAGAACACTTGTGGTTACTGAAAATAGCAAATCACCTTATGATTGTAAATCACTCATTTTCAGCTCTGCTTGGATTTTAAGGGTTACTCTGGTGTTTTTTGACCTAATCTCTATTCACAGTGTGGAGGAAGACGTACTAGAAAAGAATGAAAAAGCTTTTTATTCAACGCTCTTTAAAAGGACAGTTAAATCCAATTCCATTAATAAAAAATACAGAACATAATAAAAATTCTTTACAATCTACTTACACTAGCAATATAACAAGAACATTGCACACTAGAAAAAACAAGAAATTATAAGTAGACAGGTAAAATCAGATACTCAAACTGACTCCTGTCTCTTTTACCTCACTGTGTAGAACATGGAAAATAATCAACAATGGTGATATGATGTAGTCGAACACAAAATGACTTACTGTTACCAACCTGAAACTGATCATTTTTCTAACACAGCATGCTCCAATGCATTTTATTGTGTTTTCACCACAAAAATCTTGGTCAATAAACCACCCACCATCCAGCTCTTTCCTATTACACAGACAGCGACCGATCAGGGAGGCAGGAGATCTAACATGTCCTTCCTCCGAGACACACGAAGCCGGCCAACCATCTTTTCATTCTGCTCATGAAAGGGCAACATAACACACTCCGAGAAAAGCCCCATCTGCCCCCTTTCATACAGGTGGGCTCACAGAGTCCCATGATTGGCTGGTGTTTGACAGAAGAGAGCGAGAGAAATTGTTTCACAATTGAAACAATGAAATATTATAATAAATATTCAATTATAATAAGTATTAACTGGGGTGCCCAAAGTCCAGCCCTGGAGTCAAACGTGTCTAGTCTACAGATTCTAACTGGCGCA
The DNA here is from genome assembly GCA_028570985.1 of Heterobranchus longifilis. Lineage (NCBI taxonomy): Eukaryota > Metazoa > Chordata > Actinopteri > Siluriformes > Clariidae > Heterobranchus > Heterobranchus longifilis. Next base: position 13,512,585 of record JAOVVB010000015.1, read on the forward strand.
TGGCTTCTCTCTTAGAATGCCTGATTGGACACAGTGCAATTTCTCCTTTCGCCCTGAAAGTGGCGGCATATCATCTAACCAAAGGTAGCTATAATGCAAAAACCTTGTTTCCCCTCTGAGTAGACCTGCAAACGAATTTACAGAATGATCTTTAGTCATAGCTACTGATGATAAAATAACAGTTAAAAGAGGTAAATTTAAACAAGGTGGCAAACACTAGCTGGATCTGCAACAAAGCATTAACATGAATGATGAAAAAACATTTTGATTACATATATTTCGTCCATTTACTTTTGGTTTTTAAAATGGGGAACCACATATAAATAGTGTTCACTAAATGTGGATGGAATTACTCTTACAGTATGCACTATGAGCTTATACATAATATATTTATTATTTAATTTAAACCCAGGATACAGTGTTTATACATTTACGTACACACATCAAAATCAAAAATGACTTTAACATCACTGTGATCGTATACTATGGCATGCTTTATTACTCCACACATCATATCTTATAAATCATCATTTCTATTATATTACTATTACACGAGTTATAGTCCCTGGAGTAATGCTTTTAGCTATTTATTCCTGCCACTCCATTTTACTCAATCCTGTCAGCAACCTGATTATTTACTCTTACCAATTGTCTAACATTTTCCACTGGTGTTTTAGCTAAACCGATGTTAAAGATGCACATACAGTACACTGCTTGGCCAAAAAAAGCTGCACACTTCAATATTTAATTCAATCACCTTTAGCTTCGAGTACAGCACATGATGTAGCAGGCAGTTCCTGTGTGAAAATGATCCCTCATGCTTCCAGAAACACTCTTTCACAATACTGGAGTCGTGAAATATCCCCATGGCATCACCTCCATAGATGTGATAGCTGGTACATTAGGGCCATCAGCTGACCTCATTTATTGCCAAATGATGACCAACTGTAGTAACCCCAGATCACAACACTGACTCCAGAGGCTTGTATAGGGCATGAAAGGTGGGCGGGCATCACTTCATGTGCTCCCCTAATTACCCTGATGTACCATATCAGACCACATGATTTTTTTCTCCAAAAGTCCAAAAGATTGCTCCAAAGTCTAATCTTTTTGCTTCGTAACAATTCAAGTCCTTTTTTTTTTTATCAATTTCACTAACAAGTGGTTTACTTATGAACGGAGTATTTGCTTTGTCTAAACAGTTAAAAAAACAACCACAAAAAACTAGTTTTGCATAAATGCTAATTGATAGAGTTGATCACCTGCCTTAAAATTTCCTTCATAAATGGAAATGTGTTTCTGTTCTTTTCTTAGAACAGGAAAACGTAAAAGAAATTTTGGTTTGTGGTAATCATGTTTGGTGAACAGTGCATGGATTGAAACAATGGTAGAGTATTTTTACTGCACTGTGAACTGGGGCAAACACACACACACACCCCACACATGGTCCATACTAATCAGTTCTACCACTGCAGCAAGAGGATTCCCTGATCCTTCTCTCGCTGTCCTCTCTGGCGCACACACACACACAAACACAGTCAGAAAGCTTTTCGTCTCCTATGGACAGACACACAGACTGGCTGATGTCCAGGAAACCATGGAAACGGACACAATGCAGCAAAAGCCTGTTGCAACTCTTTGGTAACGAGAGAACACCCAGACTGTCTAGATGCACTACACACCACATGTAGAGCAGCCGATGTGCTATTTGATGACCTGTAATATTTGCCCTTGTCATATTTAACCGAGAAAGCGGCTATGAATGCTATGGGAAATCTGCCTGGGGTCCACCCTTACAAAGACTGGGGTAGCGGTGTAGCCAGACACAGGTAGCTTGTGTCATTAATCTGCCAGACTGTAAGTGAGCACCTCGGCTACCTCGGGTGCTGTTCTGTTCCGATATGCTCTTTAGTGAGGTAATAGATCTCAGAGGAGAAAACAGCTGACACAGCAGGTGCACATCCTGCATACTTGACTACAGTCGAGCATGCAACAATGACAACATTAGCTAGAACTGAGCGCACACAGCTTTTAATAAGGCTTTGAACGTGATACTGCGACAAGCCCCACAGACACACATACACACACATATACACACTCCTACCTACAATCAGAGGGGTGTGGACATTGGGTGGCACAGGGTGGCATCTGCCTTGTTAGCTCAAATCCCATTCATGCAATCCATGGATAAATTCATGAATCCTGTGATCAGGGTGTGTATTTTGGAAAATTGCAGACGTATGAAGGTATTACAGTAATATATTCCATTGGAGATGGGATGAGAATCTCTAAGATGTATCACTGTCTGGTATTTAATTTTGTGTGTGTGTGTGTATGGGACGATGGGAGAGGGGGAGGCTGTTTAGTGTGCATTTGCTTATCCTTTGCAAACCCCGGACACACCGCTGCATACACACCTGGCTACAGTCGGAGAGACGAGACTGACCGGGTTGCTATGGAGCTCGCGCCGCCCTGCGCCATTCTGCCGGGAGGCGCGCGCGAGCGCTCTCTCTCTCTCTCTCTCTCTCTCTTTTACACACACGAAAAGCAAACGTGCCATGCACATCCAGATGGCATGCAATTCCAATGTCGTTTCTTCATTTAAAAAAAAAAAAAGCAAAGAGTATAAAGATGAAAAAGCAGAGTGGGATGTGCAGACAGGTAACAGACAGGTGTGCACCGAGCTTACCTTTCACTTGGCTCTCATACTCCGTGAGGATCTCCTTCTCCTTTTTAAACTTCACCGTGCCCGACATGATGGTGGTGATGATGATGATGATCCACCCCGAGGGTCTCTCTGCGGTGCGTAATTTAGGCTACTACTGATCCAAACCTTTCTCCTCCTTCTAGTCCTCCTTCTCCTTCACTGGCACCGATGCGTCATATCCAGCCACGGGTTCACCACGATCCAGTCTCACGCGCAAGTCTTAAAAAAATCTAAACGCACCCTCGGGTTAAATGCCCCAGACTTCTAGGAAAGTGCACCGCTGTCACACCGAAAAAAAAACCGACTGGCTTTTAAGCCCAAAAGGGCGTCGTTACATGGCGAGTTTAGAGCAAACCGACTGTCTGTCTGCGTGTCTCTCGTGTCGTGTTTCCGCGCTCGGAGAGGACGCAAACCGGGCGGCACGCGCTCCACTAATCAAACGCGTGCGTGCGCGCGAGCGAGAGAAATGCTCCACGCCTCGCGCACACCTCCACTGCACCCCCTACTCCAGTCAATTGAGATGGGCGGGGTTAAGGGGGCGTGGTCTAAGCAGGGTGGGTAACTAGGCAGAATTGACAGACAGCCAACTGTCGCGTCGCCTCCGCTGGTCCAACGCCAAGTCCCCAGGAGTCACCAGAACAGCAGCGTTACTGTAGTAGAAAAGTATAGAGCGACTAGTATAATACTTTGACATACTTGTGATTTTTTTTTCTTCTGTCTAGTCTAGTATGCTGGTGCTTGGTTTGGGACGCAGCCCTTAGCGCATCAGGGGGTCGTGTGTAAACACAAATTAAGCTCTGATTGGTTAATTGGCGCCATTAGCTGCATTCAGTCACAACACAGACATCGCGCCAAAAATGGAGGACAGATGCAGACTCGGTCTGGTGTATCGTGTGGAACACACACACACACACATGCGCGCACTGGGTTTGATATTGCAGAAAATGAAAAGCTCTTAATGCGTTTTCAGTTGGAGAATGGGGAGAGTGGGGTCGGTTGTAACAGGAGCCTGTTTTAATGTGGTCTACTCACTAGAGTCACATTCATTCATTTAATCATTTATCTTCAATACTACTTATCCTGTGTACATGGTCACAGGGGCCTGCAGCCTATTCCAGGAAACTCTGGGCACAAGGTGGGGTACACCATGGACAAGGTGCCAATTCTGCATGACTTTGGACTGTGGGAGGAAACCAGAGTGCCTTGAGAAAACCGACCAAGCACTCCATGCATGATTCCATTAGGCCACGGTGCTAACCACTACGTCCCGCCAGCAGAAGAACCACAAATATAAAAACATCCAAAAGAATTAATTATATTCTATAATGTATTATTTGATATTTACTGTAGCAAATGCACAAAAGAGGTTCTGATCACATAAATGGCTTCCTTTCTGAAATGCTTCATCTCATAAACAATGCAGTTCAAAGACCTGACCCTATCAGCCCAAAATACACCCACTTAAAGTTCCCCTGTAATCAAAACTGATGTTTCAGAATTTTTGTGCCTGTCCCTTACATTAATATATTGCATTAGTGCATTACTTAGAGAATCTGCATCATAATGCATCCTGTGTTAGTCTTGTGCTCAACCCAATTAGATGCTCTCTAGAACATACAACTCTGGCCAAAAAAAAAGTTGCCATTTCAGAAGGTTTAAATTATTGGGCTGAATCAAGCACAGAAAACAACTAAGGACATGTGATATTACTGGAACTGGGTTAGGAAACCTTCAACACATTATCAAAACCTGGAACGGATAGTGGTGAACCATCAATTTTGTGAAACAAATGTGGTCAGGGGAAAAAATCACGAAGGAGATATTAGTAGTGAAAGTAAGAGCATTTCCATACACACACAATTTGATGAGAACTCAGGACTGGGACTAAACAGCTGTCTGTTCGTAAGAAAACCATTTGCTAGTAAGACTAATCAGACAAAAAGTACTTGAATTTGCTAGGAAGCATAAAGATCAGACTTTAAAGTGATGGAAAATGGTCATGTTATCTGATGAGTCCAGAGCGATGTCAGGGTAAAAAAGGAAGAGCTTGAAGCCATGCTCCCATCATGTGTAGTGTCCACTGTACAAGCCTCTGGAGACAGTGTTATGATCTGGAGATGCTTGAGTTGGTCAAGTCCAGGCTCAGCAATGTTATGTGGCAATAAAGTGAAATAAGCTGATGACCTGAATGTACTATCTCCATCTATGGAGGTTTTATTCCCTAATGGTGCAGGCATATTAAAGGACTCAAAGTGTGAAAGTGACACTGGGAAAATTTTCACACGTGTGCTGTAGTCAAGCTGAATATGATAGAATGAAATCTTAGAGCAATTTTCATTGGTCAGTGTATATGTCCCATGCAAGGGTCCTGTCTTATTAGCAATCATTAACACCAAATGTAGTTTCTCAATGCATTTTGTCTGCTAACTATCTCCTATTCCCACTGCCCTCCACTTAAGGAAAAAAAATGCATATATATTTTTGGAGCATTCCTGCATATTGTGCAAGTTAGTATTTTATTTTTTTGGAGGAGTCTTTCAAGACTGTTGAGGCTGGCCAGTGTTGCTACCTCAGGCTAAGAATGAATGAGATTCCATCAGGGCTTTACCTCTCTGCTGTTTCAGATGACTAGCACTGACAAGCCTTCAGCTCTCCCATTGTATCTCATCATTTAGGATATCGTCCTTGGTTGACAGGTGCTGGTAAAAATGGTGCTGAGAAAAGCATCATCTTAAAAAGGCTACTTGTTATACTTTCCACTGTGCTCCATATTTAACTACGGTAGTTTGTCAGCTGATCATCAGGTTGCCTTAAATTTGGCATGGCAGTAGTGTATCTTGAAAGCTACTGGCTGTTGTGTACAGCAACAGACTCTTAATCTGACTTCCTGGTCCAAAAGTAATGCTCTCAAGCCATTTTATTAGATATATATTTTAAAAGAAAAAGTGCTTCATCTGAAGGAAACATTGTACAACGACAAAATGATTCTTTATTGCATGAAAACAATTTGTAGAATTCACACACTCACACTTTTTCTATATACCATTTATCCTGTACAGGGTCACGGGATGATTGGCACCCCACCATGGGTGTACTGAGGTTTCTAAGATAGGCTTCAATCATTTGAAATGCCAGTTGGCCTACCCACCATATTCATTTATATTAACATAAAATGGTATTTGCTTATTATAAATAGTTTAATGATACATTTTTCAATCATATTCAAGAAACTTGTATTAATTCAAAAATATTGTAATTTTTTAAAATCTCATTCACTGTTTTACTTTAAAAGGTGCATGTAGTGTTCTGTGTCCTACCACAGTTGTACAAATAGGAATAAATACAATGGTCACCATTGGCCTTCACTATGTCTAAATGGATGGATGGAATGTTCTGCTAAAGCTCTAAGTGAAATCTGTGGTCTTGTTGTTTTAACGATACATTAAATCCACATTTCCAGGTTCAAAGATAAAAGAATTACAGATAAAAGATAATGG
>JAOVVB010000015.1:13531634-13554372 GCA_028570985.1 Heterobranchus longifilis
TTTCTACTCTCCCTGGTTCTTGGCGCTGTGCCACCATATCGAGCCTCTCCTGCATATATTTCCTGCATTAGAGCAGTACATTGTGTACAAATGTTATTCAATCTCTCTCTGTTTCAGTGTGAGACAGGAAGGACGAAACAATTTGAAGAGCAGGAAAAAATTATAAAAACTTGTATTTATTATAAAAACATATTTATTGAACTGTGTGCACTACCAGTTTGGACACATCTTTTAATTCCATGGACTTTTCTGATTTTTATTTCTTTCTACATTTTAAAACAATGCTGAAGGCATCCAAAATATTTTTATAGATTAATTTTTTTTTCATAACTAATATTATAAATCCATTTCAGTTTATTATTTTAGCGTGCAGCCATCCTAAAGTGGCTCATAACAAGATCTCCAACTAGGCAGGCTCCTACAATAATTTTGCCAGCAAAACCATTCCAAGATTTTTATTTATTTATTCATTCATTTTTTTTTTTTACATTTATTTATTTTATTTTATATTTTGAATATTTTAGGTCTGAATCATCTCATGATCAAGCATAACTTTCTAGGCATATAAAACAGACATCCTCCTTATCAGAGTCTTAAGTCTATTGTATGTGGTCTGCTTTCACATGAATGCTCAGTTTGAGGTCTGTTGCAACAGCTTGTTGTAACTTTTCCCCACCCTACCAGCCATGACAGAACACAATGTCCTAGCTAAATACCTAAATACACTCTGACCATGAGACATGCTAACATTGTCACTTAGAAGTCAACAAAACAGTAATTCAGACAAAGCAACTATAGGCAATATAACAAACGTACTGCTCATGAAATGAAAAATACCGTCATACCTCCCAAAGTGTTTTTCAATAAATGCAGCAGCAGATGTTGAAATTGTCATGTCTTGTCCCAGCTGGGACAGGTTCCAGCTGAACATGTGCAGTATGAGTGTCATTATGTTTAGCATGCTTCTGATTCAGAAACTGTCCCCAGTCTTCTCTACATTTTAATTTTGGTTGTTAGATATTTTAGATAATTTAGATTATTTAATGTTAGTTGTCCTATGGTTTATTGTTTTGCGATTTTGTACCACAACAGGAGCACAAATAGTCATAAAGAAAATACACAGAATGGTAGTGAAGTGTAATTTTTGTAATTTCTTGACACTGACAGTCCTCCTTGCTTCTCTGTGTCTTTAGTCACCAAACGGTGGTTTCTTCCGGCTGTGAGAGGGGATATCCCTCCAGGCTGTGCCGCACACGGTTTTGTGTGTGACGGCACACGCATCCTGGTGTTTGGAGGAATGGTGGAGTTTGGACAATACAGTAACAGTCTCTACGAGCTCCAGGTTACTCCGTTCGGTCATCAAGAGAAGTACTTGAGCATTCAGTGAAACATTATAATCCTAAGTTTCTGCTTCATGATCTTTGCAGGCCAGTCGCTGGCTGTGGAAGAAGCTGAAGCCACGGCCACCGAAGAACGCTCCGCCTCCTTGCCCTCGTCTGGGACACAGCTTTACTCTCCATGGTAACAAGTGCTACCTGTTTGGAGGCCTGGCCAACGACAGCGAAGACCCAAATGGCAATGTTCCTCGGTAAGTGCCGTTTAGGTTTCTTAGACTAGAGGAATCATTTTCAGTTCCATACTTCATAAAGTAGATTCATTCCCTAGAAGGCTCTTTCCATCTTTGAATCTTTAGCTCTTCTACATTATTTACAGAATAAACAAAATATTCAACCACAAATATCCTTCTGTTTAACAGCTTATTGATCTTTAGTGGGAACATATTTTACATACCTGTCTCCATAGCAAACAATAATGAAACATACTGTATATTGATAAAAAGAAAACAAAATAAATTACAATTGCCTGGAGCAGCATTTAAAGTTTTGAATGAGCAGCTAACATGACTGAGTGGTGACAGCGGTTACAGTATCATTGTGAAGTCCCTTTCTGGACATGCTGCCCTCGGGTATAATCATTTGTGCAGAGGATCTGAGCTGCTAAAATATTTAGCATGTACCCTGTTGTTACATTTTCAACATGAAGCTAATACAAGGTAGTTAAGTACTGACTTATATATAATATTGATCCACTGCTGATCTTTCCCTGATCCAGTCTTGGTCCTGCATATCAATGCACTGCATTGGCTGAATAAACTCCAGTTTCTTTGTCTTACTCTTTAACCCTTCCACACACTCATTCTTTCAATTGTGACGCTCTGCAGATATTTGCATGATTTTTACGAGCTGGAGCTACAGGCACAGTCAGGAGTCAAAGCCTGGATTATCCCTGAAACAAAAGGGCGTGGTCCATCACCCAGGGAGTCTCACACATGTGTGGTGTACAGCGGAAAGAGCGGCAGTTCCCCAAAGCTTTACATTTTTGGAGGGATGTGCGGGAACAGACTGGCAGACTTGTGGCAGCTGGATATCGGTAAGCTTTGAGTGTCTGCTAGTGAAGTGTCATTTGTAACGACAAATATCCGAAATAATTCTACTTTTTAGAGTTGTATAAATCAGTCATGAGCTCTGAAGAAGGAGAATGCTCTTTTCAGCGGATTAGTTTTTTTTTTAGACATCTATTTTACTGATTTTTATTTCTAGTAAAAATGTGAGAAAATACATATTGTTATGAACACTCCATATTTATTCCTTTTTTTTTTTTGTTTGTGCCCGTCAAATCTCTTTCATTACTTTAATTTCTCTTTCAGACACTATGACCTGGTCATTGCCTAAAACTACTGGACCCTGTCCTTTACCAAGAAGTCAACACTCTTCAAATGTGATTGGAAACCAGTAATAAAGCTCTTACTTTCATTCTCTCCCTCTTCCATACATCACTTCCCCAGGTTTTTTAGATTTCATATTGTTTTGTTCCAGTATACTTGACACAGGGTTGTTATTTGAGGGGAAATAAATAATGTTTAGGGTGTTCTTGTTTATCCTGACACACTGGCTATATTTAAAAAGTATAAAGTTATAAAAATCTTGAACCTTCTCCCTCCTCTTTGCATATAGGATGTATGTGTATGGCGGTTGGGTTCCTGCAAAGGACAAGAAGGCCCTAGGTCCAGAATGGATCTGTACTAACACTATGTCAGCTCTTAACCTCGGTATGTACCTCACACCCAAGAAAAAGAGCTGAATTGACCATGTTTTATCATGTAGTCTGCAATCTTTTGGGGCTGTGTGATTATTTATTATATAATTCTGTTATAATCTCTGACCTCACTTTAAGACACAATGACGTGGCGTTGTCTGGATTCTGAGAGCCAACAGCAGCGGCACTCGGGCACAGCCGTGGGGGAGGAGGAGGAAGGGCAGCATCATATCCGCTGGCCAAAAGCCCGTGCTGGTCACTGCTCTGTGGCCATCGGGACGCGTCTATACATCTGGAGTGGAAGAGATGGCTATAGGAAAAATCGGAACTACCAAGTGTGCTTCAAAGACCTGTGGTATTTGGAAACAGGTACAGTAAAAGCAGCATGTAAAGACTGCTGATTTAGTGTACAGGATATGCAGTAGATGAGCTGAGAGATACTGAAAAAGCTTAGCTGTGAGTGAACCTTAGTATAGTGTTAATCCAGGAATCCAATACTATCATTCAATCAACAATTGTTTTATTATTATATTATATTATATTATATTATATTATGATGCACTTGGAATGGAAATATATGTGAATGTTTTGTTTGCACATTCAAAAGTCAAACGCTGACAAAAAAAATGCATTTGCTAGATTTTGGTAGTATTGTTAGTAATAACAGTCATTAAGTAAAAAGCTAATGGCAAATAACAAAAATTATTAAACACTAACAGTTACCTGCTCATAGACAAAAACCCGAAACAAATTGTGTTTGCACAAGTTTCCAATGCAGTGGAAAGGACTACTTAGTCTTAAAAGTGTTACTCCTAAGCAGCATTCTGTTTTGTGGAAGTATTATTCGGATAAAATGGGAAGGTTTGCATCAGGAAAGGTATCCGGCCTAAAAACCTGTGCCAAGCATGTATGAGTCCGCTGTGGCGACCCCTTGCTGGGAGCAGCCGAAAGAAGAAGAACAACAACATCATCATCATTCGGTTTCCTTCATTTTCACAAAGGGACTTTGGCTACAATTCATGTAAACTTTACGTTTGGACTATTGTTAGATTACGTTTGTCTTAAACTTGAATATTCTATTTAAATAGTAATACCTAGGAATATTTGACAATCGTATGGGTTGTTGATGAAATAAAGGTAGCTTTTAGACTCAACTATGAATTCACATCACTCTTTATATTTCTGACCCTTTTCTTGCTGTGTGTACAGAGAAGCCAGCTGCACCAGCTGCTGTGTTTTTGGTCAAGTCTACCATCAATATGCTGCATGTGGCCTGGCACCCTTTACCTGCAGCTGAGTGCTACCTTCTTCAGTTGCAGTGTGTAGTTCCACCTCCAGCCTCACAAACGCAGGCCTCTGATTCGCCAACTCTTCCAACCTCACCCACCTGTCTCACAGAGGGGGAGGAGCCCCGACAGATACCTGTTCATACACGTATGTATTAAGGGTGTTGAAAATTGGAAACGTGATTTACATGAAGACAGCAGTTTCGTTAGCAGACATTAACTGTATTGTTTTTTCTCAAGAGCCTGAGCCATCACATGGAGGTAAAGATGAAAAGCATGGGAGCTCAAAACTACAGGTCAGAGCTTAATTCTAATTGGGATGGTCAATGCAGGGTCTTAAAGGCTTGAATAACTTGTATTCCATTATTAACTCTGTTTCTGTGGAGGACGTAAATACTTTTAAGACTTTAACAAGAAATTAACAAGTCTACCGATATGTGCACTACTTCAAGCCTCTGTTGCAAATCTATGTCTGTAACAACGCTTTCGCACCTATTAGTTCATTTTCAGAGGATAAATCAGAACTGAACAGGTTTGATAAATCTGACGCTTGGTTGGTTTTTTACTTACACTTCACATTAATATCATTAGTCTGAAGTACAGCAACAGAAAAATCATCAGAGCATCGAGAACATTCCACTGGGCTTAATTAAATGGTTAAATAATTACACGCAGCCTGGCAGCAACACATGGCACACACTACGATTTCATTTGACCACCTTTAGCTTTGATTACTCTGTGCAATGCGGTGGCCAGTTCACGTGTAAAATTGGTTCCTCATGCTTTCAGAATCACTCTTTCACAAAATGCCTATGCCATTAGGAGCGAAAACAGCTCCATTGATGTTTTCAGGTCATCAGCTGACTTCATCTTATTACCACACTAGATGTGCCCATGACCTAGTTCATGTGGAATTTAATCGCACATTCATAAGCATGTTTTTAAAAATGTACAACACCATCTGTCGAATTTTGAAATTAATTAATATTTTTATGTGGTTTTTAAGGTGTGAGATCACGTTTATTAAGTAAATTTCAATTACACACTCATAAGGGCATATGAAAAATGTACAGCACAATCTGTTGAATTTTGAGATGAACTAATGATTTTTTTCAAGGTTGTTTTTTTTTTATGATATAAGCGCTTTTTCCATTTAATTTTTAAAGGAACATATATTTTCTTTCCGTGGGGCGATTGCAATAAAGCAAAGCCTATGTGTTATCTCAAGCTTGGCCAAATACACCTGTGAAAACCCTATAAAAATTTGTTCACTAATTTTTACATGATACAAATCTTGATGTATTACTCATCTTATGTCCCCCCAATTTTTTTTCACAAATATCTTCAATGTGCAGACACGCCAACTTTACGGTTTAATTAAATGTATAGAATAGATAACATTCCTGAGTCTAGACCTGATCCACTGAAGCAACCCTAGATCATAACTCTGCCTCCAGAGGCTTGTACAGTGGGCACTATGCATGATTTATTCACTTGTGCATCGCTTTATTCGCCTTTCATCTTATGCTCTGGGATAGGGTCAGTCTGGAATTGTCAGACCACATGACCACGTGTGGATTATTCACACTAACAAGTGGTTTTCTTATGGACACACAGCTGATTAGTCCCAATCCTTTCCTTTTTTTAAACAATGAAACATAACAAAGCATTTAATTGATCTTGGGTAATTTTTTTCCAACCTTTCAGCACCACCATTCCAAGTATTAATAATGTGTTGGACAGTTCTTAACCAGTTCCTAATTCCAGGCATTTCAAATCATTCTGCTTAGTTGATTTTTTTTGCTAGATGCAACCTACTCCTACTGTGCCCTTTCTTAAATGGCAATTTGTTTTGGCAAGGCAGTGTATAAAGTACTCTGTATAAAGTCACTTGTACAAACTACTTTTGTGTATCAGAATAAATAATGAGCATGACACACAAAATGCTTTTTTCTTTTGTTCTGTTAGTCCAAATATCCAGAACAAATGACATTTCTCCAGTGCTGTCCTTTTGATTTGCCTCCTGTATCAATGTAGAAGCTTTCATCTACAAAGAATACTGCAACTCATGAGAAAACTGTGCTAGAGTTCACTTGGAAATGCCCCAAAACAAGCTCTCACAGACATTCAGGACACAGTGTGAGCTGTGGTCTCACCTGCACCCAGCAGGAAACAGCAGACTAAACACTGCATATGTGAAACATACATATAATTTCCTGAAATGGCAATGTTCTTTTCTGAACACGTTTGTGATCCCACAGGAGAGCTTCAATGGTGGTGAAGCCAGAGCAGAGACCAAAGATAAGCAGCAAAAATCTGAACTCAATCCTGTAACTGAGATCAAGACAGATGACTCTGGTAACACACACTTCCTCACGCTGCAGCTTAGATAATTTTTTTTTCTCTGATCATAGTCCAACAAAGCTCATGTGTCTGATTGTATTTCCTCAATACTGACAGTAAATAGGCAGCAGGCGGCCTCTCTGAGACCTATTACAGAAGAGCCGGATGACAAGGATGGCATTAAATCTCAGCAACTGCAAGGTAAAAGCTTTGCTAAAAGTGGAGCTGTGCATGGGATGGATTCTTTATATCACCCCCAAAAGAACTATTATCAATACTACCCTTTTTGTGCCTTATTTTCTGGCTTTCAGTCAGTTCTGTTTGCCAAAATTTAAACAAAATTGATTTAAGACACTGTAACACTGACCAGAAAAAACAATTACCAAAGCTGAAAGTGCATCATGCGGCACGGCGTGAGCTCTGTATGCACTCTCAGGATAATGAATATGGCCTTTCTTTGTCTTGGAAGCTTTGTATTCAATGGCATACTCCTTCTCACAAACTTGTTGTTGTTGTTGGGTCCTACAGCATTCCAGTCCCAATGCACATGTCTGTCTTAGAGAATGTTGCAGATAACTCCAGTGTTTGTTCTCACTCACAGACAGGTTTTTAATCTGTTCAATTCACAGAACATGAAAATGACTCCAACTCTTCAGGACAGGTAAACTTTTCCCGTGTGTCAAATATCTATGAAGGTAACCAACACACTTACGATAAACTGCTTCATCCCGCTGCAGGGTGAAAGAGCTGAAGTGTCCACGTGGTTCGATGTCGGTATATTTAAAACACTTTTCGCTGAGGTCACACACTACTACCTACCCTCTGAGAATAGGAACGCTGACCAGATCTCCAGTAACAGCGAGGTCAGTCTGTGAACATGACATGAACATGACTTTTACATTGTACAAGCCAATACAGTTCTCTTTCTCGCTCTCACACATCTAGTGGAAGATGCCAGGGCCTCACAGTTTTGAAGGACGGGAAAAGCAGGAGCTTACATACAATGTAACATACCGGTTCAGATTGGCAGGCCTGAACTGCTGTGGTCGAGGAGAATTCAGTCCTGTTGGGGAGTTTAAGACGTGTCATCCTGGATTCCCAGAGGCACCTCCTGCTGTCAAAATCACCAGGGTACAACTACTCAGGCAGAAATATCTATAAAATACCCAATGTTCTGTTGACATATTGACAGCATGTTATATTTTCACCATATTCAGTTCTCCTGTGAGGTGTAGCTTATAACTCTGGTCACCTCATGCTATTATTCTCCATAATTCAGGCATCTGATTCAGTACACATCACATGGGAGTCACCCTCCAAGACATCAGGGAAAATTCAGGAATATTCCCTGTACCTGGCAGTGAAGAAGGCACGAGGTAACACTTCGGAAAAGCCAGGAGATCTGACCTTTATACGCATTTACCGTGGTGCCAAAACTTCATGTACAGTGAACGCTGCGAATCTGAGTAACGCATACATCGACTGCTCGGCTCGTCCAGCCATCGTGTTCCGCATCGCCGCCAAGAACGAACGTGGCTACGGACCCGCCACTCAGATACGATGGCTACAAGGTGTGTGTGTGTTCTGATGCAGTGTTTCTGACTGTATAGCCTGTTGGTCATATTCGAAATTCTTAGCGTTGTGTCTGTTGTCCTGCAGACAGCAATAAAGTCAAATCAGCATTAAATGCAGACTCCAGCCCTACCAACCCAGAGCCAGATGACATTATAAGGTAAGATAAGCAGCACACTGCCATCCCTGTTTGATTACATATGGCACCGGTGATGATAGTGAATAACTTTAATCAGCCCCTGCAATCGTCTATGACTCTGATCATTAGAGGAGCTAATCAGTAGTGTTTTCCTTCTGTTTGTTTCTTTTAGCTCATGACCCCTGCAGAGGAAAAAGTTACTCTCAGATCAGCCCTGATGTTGGACCTGTTTTCATAGGAGCCAGTGTTATGTATTTTCTAGCAGTGTTCACTCTCTGCTATAGATAATACAACTCTTATGTACATAAGTGTATTGCTGTAAATGTATTTCCTAACTTATTTTTTTTTTACATTTGAATGTTATACAAGCTGTTATTTTTTTTAGCTATGACTTGGTTTCCCAATCAGATTATTTTTTTATTGGTATAGGGTAAGCTGTATTTTTTTTTTTTAGCCTTTTATTTACATTTTAAAACAAACTGTGTAGACACTCTTATATCTCACTTTTTTCTAATTTCATAATGTTGCAATCTATCAGTGTTTGGCAAGTTTTAAAGTCAGTTATGTTTGTGTTATTGGTCTGATTAACCTTTTTTAAGGAGATTTTAACAATCTGTAGTGATAGAATTATTCAAGTCATAATCATATTTAAACACAGAAAATGTCCAGGACAGAAGCCTAGCTGCATTTTTGAACATACTTTAACCTTAAGATCATGGAAAAATACCAGATATTGCTTAAAGCCTTTATAACAAGTGAGAACAGGAACTAGCCATCTTCATGTTCCACAACTTTAGATGTCGATAATCAAAAACTTGCCATTTGTTAACAAGAAATTTGAGTTTTAGGATGGTAATGGCATACCTTGTCTTTTCTTGTTCTGACAAAAGCTGTATTTTTGGTTCAGATTTAATTCTGCAAATTTATAACCACTGTTTAATTACACTACTTCATGCATGACCAGTATTTATCATTTGAAACAATTATCCAAGTTTATGCATTTATTTTGTTTTATTTTAAGAATTAACATGAAATGACAATCCACATGAAGTTATTTATCTTACATGATTGAAATAGAAATCAAATGAGAATCCATTTATTTGTCTTTATGTAAACCCAGTAGTAGAACTCCCCCCACCCACAGATCCTTAAAAACTAACACACATGGGACCGAATTCATCAAAAAAAAAAAAAAAAAAAAACATTAGCAGTCTTCACTCAGTGACCTTAAAGTTTTAAAATTAACATGTATTATATAACTGTAACAAATGACTGTTGCATGAATTACAGACATCAATAAGAAAATTTACAAATTCTGCCTCTCTGCTAGCAGTTTCCTCTTTCCCTGCTCACAACTCATTAACTTTGTTCTCCAAAACCACCAGTAAAACTTTACAAGGTGAGAGAGCAATCTGTGGACAAGTGCATGGTCTAGGTCTGGTCCAGGTCATGAGAACTGGATTTGCTGAACACCAGGGATCTGAATAAAACAAAAGGATGATAAGCTCAGTTAAACCATCATTTAAAATATTCATGACAGATTTTGACTAGTCTATATTAAATGTTACTTTTTTTGCTGGAGATTAAAATCTTTCAAAAACAATTCACCATTTAAACTAGTTAACATTGAGATAAAATTGCATTGTAAGATGCAGTGTCTTCCATAGTCTCAGATATTATTAGCTATATAGTTGTACTGTTGCATATAAAAAAAATCAGACCACTGATGAAAAGATAAAAGAATGTTTCAGATATTCTGCAAGATGAGAATCTCTTACTTCTACACTGCATGTGTAGATTCAGTGTTAACGGGGTTTAAAACTATTTTAGTTATTATTAGCACCACACACTGCATCATTATCATAAATGAAAATGATTCACCACATAAATACGGTTTAGCAGAACACATCAGATAAAGATAATTGCTTTTTCTACTAAGCTGACCTAATGAAATGGCTAAAATGACATTCTTAAAATTATTTTGCCAAAATAAAATGGCAATACAAAGTAAAAATCAGCACAGCCTCATTTAAATGTGCATGGCAACTACGAAAATGAATTGTGGCTACAAACACTTAAAATTTACAAAAACACAAACATTTATAAATGTGTGTTGTTGGTATGGCTAGCATCATCAAAGCAGATCAAGTACGAGGCATAAACAATCTGAATCACAATTGTCTTGTAAAAGCCTTATTTTTCAGCCATGTGTTGAAGTGACTCAGAAGACAGACCTTGCTATATATATATATGTGTTACACTGAGAAAGACAGAAACTAACAGCATTACATTTCAATTATGTGAATAGTATTTCCTGCTTATGTCAGATGGTGTTTCTGATTGGCTAGTGATGGGGAAACACACCACTATGCTACTGCCTTGAACTACAAACATTTTACACCAAGAGTTAGAACAAAACTTAAAAGGTGCAAACTTTTGGTGCAAACAACTTTCTACACAGCTCCAAGTTTAAAGTAACTTTTCATAACGTGATTTAGGGTCGACTTACCTGTTGGTATGACGTGGTGTATACCATGACGTTCTGCTGTTGGCCATCAGTTGTGATCAATCCAGCAGGTAACTGATTTGCTGCAACACAAAAAGCCATTCTAAATGTAAAGCACTCATGACATACTGTCCATCAATGTACCGTATTATTTTTGCAACATTAAATAGCTTTTGGTGCCTGAGCTTGTTTCTAGATTTAATACTGTAGCACTTTATCCAGCACCACAATAACTTAACGGATAAGCACAGTTATTTTACTAACTAAAATGTTTGTAGTTTAAGTTTCATTACTTACTGAAACTGTCTTCTGTAAGTTCTTCACTTATGCCTTCTGAGACTCCCACAGTTGAAATCCCCTTCTCACCCTTCATTGCCTAGAAAAAGACCACAAGCATTAAACTCCATTACACCAACGTTAAGGAACACAAACTTCATGCACGTGCATGTTCTTGAACCCGTACCTCTCTGAATTTCTGCAGGTAAAGTTTGAGCGGCTCCACGTACATATCAAACCCCAGCGTGGACATGGCAAACAGGATGTCCTCTCCGTTGATGGTCTTGCGCTTCTCCTGATGACATCTCTCGCTGGCTTCTGACGTGATGAAGCTGATGAACTCGCTCACACACTCCTGTACACATTCTTTTGCATCTTTTGCAATCTGTCCACAAAACAATGATTTTTCATAAATCAGCACAACAATCATAAATCAAAATAATTAGTTCATGTGAAAGAATGAGACACAAACCTTTCCCGTCTGTGGGATGGCGTTCTTCATGATGCGAGCTACATTAGCAATGGGCAGGTAAATATCCTGCTCTCGGAGATTGTCTTTGCAGCCGTTGCCATCTTCATGGTCGTGAAGACTTTCTTCACCATCATCTAGAAAAAGACAAGATACACGCATTTATATTCGCAACCAGTTCTGATCATATAAATATGCTACAACCTTAGAGCACTATACCAAAACCTTGCCTTCAGCCTGTTTCTCTTGATGTTATCCACATGTGTGCTTCCAAGATAAATGTTCAATTATTGGCATGGGTATTATTATAAATGGTTTAGATCACCCGTCTTAGAATATGGCACAACTCACTAGTACAATAATACACTAATATAATGCACCCTTGAGGATTCATTACAGGTTCACACTTTTGTTGTCAGGACAGCATTTGGTCACGAAGTAAATTAAAGAGCACACAAATTATCTTAGTCATAGTTTATACAGTATGGGAATTGGGAACTTGGGACAATTCTGACCAGAGTCGAAACCATGAATTAAAACTTTTCTTCTTTTTTTTTTTTAAATTAGCTCTGACTTCTGCATTTGAATCTTGCGGCACCATTTCAGGGGTGAAGATGAGGGCTTTGTGCCTGTGAATGCACAATAAGGCAGAACACATGCTCAAAACAAGCAACTTAACTATATTTTTCACTTGTGTTTGAAGGACAGCTTACAAGCAAAATCTTTCATGACAAAGCCAAACTTTGTAAACTCTGCATTTCCAGTGGATACTGATAAGTCATTTTAAACATTATGATAAAAGCTTTGTATTATCTTGATTTTAAGACCATAAACGTATTCTGAGAATTTCTTACCACACTTTGATTGCTATATCCTTTTATTTGTTTTAACACATATGTTTTTTATTTAGTTTTGATCAGTTACAATACACACTGGACTTTCAGTAAAAAAAACCAAAGGCAGTTGTTAGATCACATGATTAGACAGTCTTTTAGGAATGGGAAATACCAGTCACCTCCCCCGATATGATATCACGATACGTACGTGCTAATTCAATTAAAATTGAGATTCTAAACATATTGTGATTTATCACAAATTAAAAAATTTAGAATATGTTTTACGAGTAATTAAATGTGGCCCATTCCTTAAAACACAACAGTGTTCTTACATTTTTACTGAGCAGCATCATCCGCCATAAGTATGACTTCTAAACAAAACTTAAATAATTCACTCCTACCACACGGGATGAAAATGTGTAAATAGTTTAGAGTGTACCACCAGCAGGATTATAAAGAAACAGTGAGGTTTTACCTGATTAAATGCCTCTCAAAGTCAGTGCACACGGACAAAGGGCTTCTAACCCATGCGATTTTCGACTACTTAGCACGCCCAGTGATTTGAGACTGGTGCAAGTGTGTATAATGAGTGGGTTTCAGACTAATTTGCTCAGAGACTGGAGAAAAAGACAGATCGAAGGCTTTAACATACAATTTTGGAATGTTTCTGTGGGAATTCATGCCCATTCATTCTGTAGAGCAGTTAAGAGATCAGGCACTGATGTTGGATGAGAAGGCCTGGCTCACAATCTCTGTTCACAAAGGTGCTCAAAGGGGTTGAGATCAAGGCTTTGTGTGAACCAGCCAAGTTCTTCCACACCAAACGTATCCATAGCGTTGCATTGTCCAAAATGTCTTGGTATGCTGAAGCATTGATAAGGGGCCTGATTGAAACACCTGAATTCAATAATTAATGGGTTCAATAGTTAACAAGGTTTGGCCAAATACTTGTCTATATTGTGTGTATTGAGGTGATAAAGATGTCTTTTATCAATTACTATGTTTAGTTTACACCTTGCCATTGGTGCTGGGCTGCTGGCTTTTGTGTCCAATGCTCTGCTGCTATTGGTGGCTTTTAGCAAACTACTCAGAAACTCGGGTTACACACACACACACACACACACACACACACACAAACAATAATAAAAAAAAAACACTTTTTAAAAAAAAAAAACTAACTTTACAACAACTAGTAAGGGGCCGTTTGAGAGCTCAAAGAGTCGACTCTTATTAGTGAATTAACCTCTGACTCGTTGAAGCTTTTAGTTGTGGCGCCAGAATCAGATCTAAACTTGTATCTACACTACTGGTATAACAAACTGGTTTCAAACCCTCTAACTGGGAGCTCAGTAATTCAGCTATATCCAGGACTAGGAACGCATCATTAACTCTGTAGAAACATGATTGAACCTGGTGCCAACTGGTGGAATGAACCGACGCATTCGGAGCTTCGTCTCATTATATTACACGAAATATTTCTGATCGCGACCATAATGTGTGTGACTTTAAAACATAACGCACATAATTTAAGTTCTTTAAGTTAATGCATTATGTCAGATATTAACTTACCTTCTTGCGCTTGCAGCACATAATGGCCACTGGTCATATAATCACCCGTTATAGCCAGCTGCGAGGTATCGGTGGTAGTGCTGTCTCCGTCCATCTGAAAACAAAACCCAAATTATTGAGTTATTGTCTGTATTGCTAAAATTAGCGCAAATTTAACCGCTAACGTTCCTGCACTCCTTAAACAATCATGCTAGCTAGTTAGCTAGAGTGCGCGCCTATTTCAACATAACTAGCCAGCTCACCAGAATTCAGTTAATAAATTGAAACAAAACACGTGCATATATATATATTTTTTTTTTTTTTTTTAAATAAAGCACACTGACATTTAACTCGTTACCCATGTTCATCTCAACGTTGTGCTTTTTGTCCGTTTCTCAAATTAGCTAAGCACCTAAGGGTAAGCAGCAGCTAGCTACCCAGGAGCACTGTCTAGCTAGTCATGGTTACTGCTGAAATAAGACTCCTCACCACAACGGCAACATTGAACACATTCCTATTAAATAATCTCTACGTAACTACATACCAGTAACGCACACTTTTCCGTGGTTAGTCAGAGTCTTCGATCGGGGGTATGTTGGTGACATTTTGCCCGGGAAAGGAAACCTTTACTACGCTGTTATACAAGCCTGTATTAGTGCAGTGTAATGTCGCTAGCTAGCTGCTTGTCCAACAAAGAAATCCTCCTGAGCTCAGGATTGAGTTTGGGCCTTGTGCTTTATGGACGACGACTACAGTCCCAAACCTGTCCATAATTAAGCATTATTCTCGACACTTCCTGCTTTCAATCGCACATTCAGACAGACAACAAGCAAAAAAATCTGTCCGAGACGGACATTTTCATTCGAGCTAACGAGAAATCGGTTAGCAATCATTGGCCGAAGCCGGATACAAACCTGCAATGAAGCCCTGGTTGGTTCGCGTCTGCAAACGGCCGTGTGGTTGGACAGAAAATGGCTGCGAAAGGACCAGTCCCAGCGCGGAGAGCGCCGCCATACTGCACCGCCTACTGCTCCCACTAGAGGCCGAGTGAGGGACACGACACTGCGCCAGCACACCGCTTCACTCACAGCTAACGCTGGTTTAATTCTCTCTTGTTTATTTCAACTATATCGACGTTTTATAGACGTTATGACAAAGCAGGTTTACACATATCCTGACGTACAATCTCAGAAAAAAGTACTACACTACATTTCCTACTGGCTGTCCTAGTCTGCTCATGTGTAAACCATTTGGACATTTAGTACATATTGACCATAAAAATGTATGCAGTTCAACAATATAGCTTTCTCCCAAAACAAATAACAGGACATTTCTGTGTTTTTTTTTTTCTTTTACCTGCCGGGTCCTGGTTTTATTCCTGCATCTTGGTCTGTATGCGTGGAGTTCGCGTGTTCTCTCTGTGCTTGATGGGTTTCCTCTGAGTACGCTGGTTTCCTCTAACAGTCCAGCTTTCAACCTGACCCCTTAAGTAACTGCCATAGAAACGACAAATATATCTCCAGGGTGGGGTCAGGCGACAGTAGGGTATCCATCGCCGATGTGCTGGATGGCATGTGGACGGACCAAAATAGCAAATATGATATTATAAATTACTAGAGCACTTAAGTGTACTCAAGCTTCTATGGATGTTAAGTGTTTATTATTATTAATTTAATGACAAATGTTTAATTCTACACAAATTGTTAAAAGTACAGGATGAAGTTTTGGCTCTGTCACAACCAGAAGCAACACTGTATGCAATAGTACAATAGTGTAATAGTATAGTATGTTCAACACTAGTCATTGTGACAAAGCTGTCCTGATATACATTCTAAGGAAAAAAGTGCTACAGTACATTTCCTTCTGACCGTTTTCGTCTGCTCGTGTGTGCACCATTTGGACCTTTGGTACATGCTTAACATAACCATGTATGCAACTCACCAATAAAGCTTTTTCCATAAACAAATAACATGGTAATTCTGTAGTTTAAACAATTTTTTATTGCCATAGATAGCCTAAAGATTGACATTGCTGTGGATAGTGCCATACAAACCTTTAAATACATTCGTAGATGTTCCTCCTTGGATGGCATAAAGATGGATTAAACACATTTACACTCTATTATCAATCACTGAGTAGTTAATAACATCACATTGAAACAGTAGACATAAAGTTAGCGCTTTAGTGAAATCAGAAATGGATCTGATAGTCAGACACACTTATTACTGCTTGACATTATGATGTACAGTTATAGATGAGAAATGTATTAAAATTAGCACACTTATTTATTTATTTATTTACTTATTTATTTATTTCTGTCTGGTGTCACCCAGAAAAAAAATCCTCTGCTGTATGCTTTTAATTTGGAAAAGTAATTAGCATGTAAAATTAAAAAAATATTAACTTTTCAAGGCAGATAAAAAAAAAAAAAAAAGTTTTAGGTCATTTTCTAGATCAACCCACATGTGAATACAATTTATAGCAAGGGGTTTTTACAACAGTGTATGTACCTAAATACAACACCCTATTTCTGTAAAGAAAACTTTACCTAAAGCAAACCATAAAAATGTATGTTTTAAAAATGTTCTAGTGTTTTGGGATAGCCCTAGTCCAGATTATTTATAGATTCATTAATTTGTCAAATTCTGTAATTTAACGTTACACCAAATGTCATTTTGTAGCATGTTATGTGTTTCTATATAGACTTGTATATGTAAGGGTAAACATTTTCTTAAATTAATTTACCTAAAAAGTTCAGGTAAGTGTGTAGTAAGGATTTAATACAAAGACTTTATTAGTACAGGGAAACCTCGGATTGCGAGTAACGCGGTTTGCAAGTGTTCTGCAAGATGAGCAAAGATTTTTAATAAATTTTGACTTGGAAAATGAACAAGTCTTGGTTTACAAGTACCGAGTATCATGTATTACGCATGTGCTTCTTGTTTTGATGCCGAGTGTCACGTGATCACAAGTGAGTCAACGGTTTTTCTCTCTCTTGCGCTGAATTGTGGGTAATCGTCTCTCCTGCTGGGTCTTAGTGCGCGTTTCTTACTGGTGTAATCAACATCTGTGCACGCATGCACTGTTTATTATAACACTGTGACCACGTGTGTGCACGTAAAACATATTTTATTTTGTGTCTGTGTGCGTGTGTGTACAGCGCGCGTGTAAAGCAAAAGCAAGTCTCATTAGAGAGGTTAAAGATCCTCTCTCTGTATCAGCCTGCTCTTTGTGTCTGTGTGCGCGCGCGTCATTGGACACCGTGCCACACACACACACACACACACACCCCTTCTGTGGTGATTCTTTTCAAAGGTAAAGTGCAGGTTAATTTAATTTAATTTAAGGCAAATAAAAATAAAAAAAAACTCAAATTTTAAAGCTTTAAAGTTCAATCGAGTGTCATTAGAGAGATTTCTTGTTTTTTTTCCCAATAAAACTGTTTCCGTTGTGTGCGCACATGTGTGTGAAGGAAGAGTGGAGGAAGGGTAACTGTGTAAGATGAGAAGGGGGAGAGGGGAGGGGCTCCTTTCTTTCGTGTCTCACACACACACACACATACACAGCGCCTGCGCGCACAAATGGAAACACCTGTCAGGATTTATTTTTACTTTTTTTTTAAGATAAAGTGCAGGTTAATTTGTTTTATTTTTACTTTATATTTTGTGTTCATTATGTTTATGTATTTATTTTTTTGGGCTGTGGAACAAATTATTTTAATTTCCATTATTTCTTATGGGAAGATTTGCTTTGCTTTACGAGTATTTTGGAATATGCGCCTGCTTCCTGAACGAATTATGCTCATAATCCAAGGTTCCACTGTACAACTCTGGATGAAATTAAATGTTATTACTGTCAAATGTGTGTAATCAAAGCTAAAGACTTTGTCTGTTTGTGATTAATTAGGAAAAAAATACTTTTCTGCCTCACCTCAGTGTACCTCGAGAACTGTAACTCATGTGGAGCTCAGAGAAGCTGGCTCTCAATGATCTGGGAGACAGTGCATCTTTTAGCGACCTCCTCTTCAATGTTCCACTGCCAAACAGAAATAAGAAATTCATATGATAAATCTTAGGAACTGTAACAATTCCCATACACTTTACAAATTCAATTCTAAAAATGTACCCACATGCTATGAAAATCTTGAAGCAGTAATGATTATGATATACAGGACAAATTTTCAAGTAAGAAGAAAGCAACAAACCGATTGAAGTTCTTCACCACAAAGCTCTTGTCAGGATGCTGGGCTTTTAGGTTCATCATGATATTTTGTAAATCCTTGTTATTCTAGAGAAAAAAATTTTTAATTTTATTTTCAAACTGGCTGCATTCACACACAAAAATGGACTCTTAAGTAAACACATGGACTTGCCTGAGACATTTCCTGGTAGAAGATTTCTCTCAAATTTGAGATAGCTTGGAAGACTGTTATATAGCATCCAATGCGACTGAAAAGAGAATTACAGTAAAAACATTGGTTTTAAAGATTTATATCTGCGTTCTTCATTCCTTCACCTTTTATACTGTTTATCCATTGCAGGGCACGCATGCACACTTCACACACTGTCACACTCATTCACACAATACAGGCAATTTGGGAACACCTCTTAGACTAATCTGCATGTCTTTGGACTGTGGGAGGAAACCGTTGTACCCAGAGGAAACCCACCATGCACTGGAGGAACATGCAAAATTCATGCACACAGACCCGAGGCAGGAATCAAACTTTCAGCCCTGGAGGTGCGAGGCCACAGTGCTAACCTTTAAGGTACCATGCTGCCTAAAGATTTATATACTGAAAAAATAACAATACAAGTATTCTGTTGCTATTAAATACATATGTATCTTACCTATCATACAGAGGAGGCAGCTCCCCTTTTAGTTCCCTGTTTAAGTCCTCAAAGATTTTTTTGGTCAATTTTACTTCATCCTCAGCCTGTAAAAATAAATAAATAAACAAAAAAGCAAAAACTCTTTAACAAAATTTAAACTCCCATTTTGCACCAGATAGAACATGTTACTATAAAGTTATGTACATCTACTTAACAAAAAAAGGTTGTAACCTTTTAATGTAAACCAAAAACATTCAATTTTTGTCATCTGTAGTTCAGTCTTCTGTTCCTTTTGTGTAATTTGTACATTAATTACACACTGTGTTCTATTAACTCTTAATTCCTCCACCCAATTGCATTTAAGATAGATAGTGTAAATGTTTTTTGATTTTTACTCTATCTATCTATCTTTTTTTTTATTCAATTTTTCAAACAAAACAGCAGTTGGTACAGGTATCTCAACAACAGGAAAAATTTTGTTACACATTCAAATAAATGCTTAAGAGGAAAGACAAAAATAAAAGAAAATTATAAACCAAGTGTAGAAAGGCATAGTCAATGAGTACCCTCAAGAAAGTTCCAGAGAGAGGACCAAATTCGCCAGAACACCTCAGAATTTTTCCAGTGGTAAAAGTGTGGTCACCTGACTCAACCACATATTGACCAAAGGTACCTGAGCAGTTGACCATAATAATAATATACATTTTTTGGCCAAATATATACAGAAATTCAGTACACATTCTTTATCACAATCAAGACACAGTTCCATTGTAATTTTCACAATTCAAAAGGTATACTTTTGGGGACAAAGCAAATGTCTTTCCAATTATTTTTTAAACAATTTTGTGAATCTCTTTCCAGTACATTTTGATTTTGTCACAATCCCAAAACACATGCATGACTGTGCCAATCTCCATGTTACATTTGAAACATAGCTGAGAACAATTGGGAAACTGGGGTTAAATAAATCCTGTGAATACATTAAAAGTTTTGTCCCCATGTCCTTTTCCCATGTCATCCTTAAAGAGTCAAAGGTCGAAGGACCAACATTGTACAGCAATGCATATAATTCAGAGACCTTTTTTTAAGAGTACATGAAAAAAAAGCTTTTTTTCTATTTCAGTAAGATCAAATCGTATATATTCTTTTAACTGTAACTCTAAAAAGTGTCGTATTTGAAGGAATTTATAAAAATCTTTACTGGGCAGACTAAATTCCTGTCTTAACTCCTCAAATGATCTCATTTGGCCATCATCAAATAAGTGACCTAATTCAGACACTCCTCTTGACCTCCAAGTCAAAAGGCCAATACTCTGTATGGAAGTGGGACAATCAAGATTAAGTGCAATTGGAGACTTAAGAGACAACTTATTTCAAATGGATAAGTATTTCTTAACATCCTTCCACACCAAAAGAGTGTTTGTTACAGTAAAAACATTACAAATCAGTTGTTGGATTTTTTGTACATTATGAATAAATAGTGGGGAACATAACATTCTGGGAAAGCATCTTGTGGATTCAATCCCAACCCAGCGTGAATCAAATCTATAGATAAAGCACCCCAGAAGTATAATTGGAAATTGGGTACCGAAACCCCACCCAATTCCTTTCATCAAAACCGAAAATTTAAGTCTGGGTTTCTTATAATTCCAAATATAACTTGAAATTGAAGAATTAATCCTTTTGAAATTTTTTTAATTTAAGTAACATGGTAGATTTTGAAATAGGAAATTGAATCTTGGAAGAATGTTCATTCTTATGATATTGATCCTGCCGGAAAAAAAAAATTGGAAGAATCGATCAATCTGATAAATTCTGGTTGATTTTTTTTTTATCAAAGGGGAATAATTGGCTTTAAAGAGGTCTTCCAAATTAGGAGTAATATTAATTCCTAAATATTGAAATCAAGAAAGTGCTAAATGAAAGGGTGATTTTGAGATGGCTTCAGAGGGAGCATGCATATACAGAGCTTGAGATTTATCCAGATTGATCTTGTATCCTAAAAATTACTATATTTTTCAAATTACTGTGAGAATCACGTCATCCGAGGTGTCAGGATATTTAAGATACAATAGAACATCATCTGTGTATAGAGATATATGATGTTCCTCCAGACCTATTTTAATACCATGTATACTACTGTTAGTTTTCACAGCAACTGCCAATGGTTTAATAACCAAATGGAATAACAAAGGCGAAAGAGGACAGCCTTGACGACAACCTCTGCTTACTGAAAATCTAGTAGACAACATCCTATTAGTGTTAACCTGAGCTATATGATTAGAATACAGGCGTTTGACAAACTCAAACACCTATATTCTCAAACGCCCTACTCAAAAAATAAAATTAATTCCTAACTGTATTTTCTTTTATACTGCAAAAAGAAAAGGCCATTCCACCCTATCAAACGCCTTTTCAGCGTCTAGAGATACAATGAAGGCAGATTCCTTGGTGAAATTTAAATGATCTATAATATTTAGAACTCTTCGAATATTGTCTGAGCCATACAGTACCTGGATTTCACAAAACCGGTTTGGTCTGGGTTGGCAATGAAAGGTAAAACATTTTCAAGCCGTCGAGCTTAGGACTTGGCTATGATTTTATAATCGACATTGTAGGCTAACTGGGCGATAAGATGAACAATTTGTTGGATCTTTGTCTTTTTTCAGAAGCAGACTGATAATTGCCAATGACCAGGATTCAGGCAAAGGATTCGTCTCAAAAAGATTATTTATCACCTGTTTCTACAAGTTTCACATTATGATTGCTTAATTTCCTGTACATTGTGGATGTGTACAAAGGCAAAAATATGAAAATTGTGTTACTGTCCAAATAATTATGTTATTTATAGGTAACCAGCAACTCTGTGATTTAACAAAAGGAGCACTATTTCAACAGAAACCACCCAGGAAAAATAATAAAGAATAAAACCCAATCCACTGTTTCTTCAACAGATTGGAACTGCTAATTCGTCATTTACCCTGCTAATGTGGACATCATTCCATTCATTCTGAGCTTTTTGCACATATTGCTTGAAGCACTTATAAAAAGATGGCTTAGATAAATGTTAGAAAAGGTGTGTTTTTGGTTTCTGGCTAGATACATGTGACAAGGTCTATATTAGTTGTAATGGTTGATTTAAAACACATCACTGCAAAATTATACGCAGTTAAGTTTTTATAAATAAAATTATACTAAGTTAGGGCCTCCCAAACTAGGGTCCTTGGTTGGCGGAGAAATTCCACTTTTCTTTAATTTATTTATGTTACAAATTAGAAAGATTGATGATTTTGTTAAAGAATGGTTGTGTGCTAATGTTTTTTTCTAATGTTTTGTATACTGACCCACTGCACTACCACTGTCCAGCAAAAATAAACCCGAAAGTTTTCCCCTTCAATCTACCTCTGCTAGGCAAACTAGTAAAAATATGTGTACAGTAACATACTGTATTTTTTCATGACAATAAGATACATCTTGCAACATGTTTTTTAAGAAATTAAAAGTTACTTGCTGTATCAGTTAGGGTTAAAAGAATTGTTGCCAGCTTAACATATTAATCACAGCAGTAATTATTCAATCAAAGACTCATTTTAAGTATTTTCCCATTTAAATCTAGATGGCAAATCTATTTATTTATTTATTTGGCAGCGTATGTGTATTTTTCTAATCTTATGCAACACTTCGTACTGTAAGGAATCGCCACTAGAGGGTACAGTTTTGTCTTTTTTGTAGTTTTTGTTTTGCAGACTCAGTTTCCCGAAGGCACCTCGGTCAGGTGATGCGGGAGCTCACCTGAACCGAGGTAGGTCATTAAATCTTCTATAAATAGCTGGTT
>JAOVVB010000015.1:13563403-13573547 GCA_028570985.1 Heterobranchus longifilis
CTTGAACCAATCAAATGTGACCTCGCCATTTCAACCAATCATAACCCACCAGAAGTGTAGCCTAAATCCTGCGTACATGAAATAAACCTGCTTCCGAGCAGGTTTAAGCTTACAGACCTGTTGCTATGACAGCAAGTGCGAGATGCGTATCGAAGAACGAAACAATCCAGGATCAGGACAAATCCACAACAATAAAATCCAGCAAACTGAGTTAGTGACGTACGAAGAACGGACCCCAGGGTTGAGAACCAATGCCATACACAATATATTTTGTGGGACCACCCACAAATAAATACTCTAAAGGTTTACACTGCCTGAAACTGACCTGTGGACCTCTCCACATTCATACATGAATATATGAGCTCACAGATTGATGAGCCCATGATTGAGCCCATGATTGGTTTGCGTCACTGTGACTAATAGTGAAATTTTCCAGGCAAACCAGAACGCACGAAACTGTGAACATGTTTACGTTGTGCCATTTGGAAGTTACTCTGTAAAGTAAGCATTTTTCATTTTTATTTTTATATATGTTTAGACATGTTTTCCTTTTCAGTGTATCACTGTTCCTGCTTCTCTGGGTTTTCTTGGCCACTTTACACACTGGCACTCTGGCATGCCCTGCAGTCCTGGCATGCCTTTAATTTCTTGCCGTTTTGCTAAACACAAGATGAAACACACACATGCACTCTAAAAATTGCCCATAGTGCACCTGAATGTTCATAGCAGCTAGGGCCATGGAGTGGAGTGACAAGGCTGACCTTATTTGTTCAGCCGTGTTTATATCTTCACCACTGAGCCAGGGAGACAAAGAGACAACAGAAGGACGAAAAAGGCAGAGGGTGGAGAAAAAGACATGGTCACTGGTCACTCCAGGAATGTCTTGGTTGATTTCGAAATTCCTCAGGCTTCCGAACAGGGGGTGCATAGAGCAGTGAAACCATTGCACACGAGGACAAGCGATTTTTTTTCATACATGCTGTTTGCGCATAGAGCTAACACCAGCATGCATGAACACTGTTAGCTTCTAAGAATAGGAAGTGGTTTACACATTGAGGTTTTTTTGCATGTGACTGTCTGTTTGTGCCACTGTGTTCAATGTGTGTGAATTCAGGATATCCTGTTTGCGTAATAGTCTTTCCCTGATTGAAGATACTGGCATGAGTAAGGTCTGTTTTGGCTTTAAAAGCCAAGCCTCTCATTGTATTTCAGAGTAAGAGGGACAATAGGGAGTGTGTGTGTGAGAGGGATGGCCCTTGTTGTACATTCGGTGTATGTGTGTGTGTGTGTGTGTGTGTGTGTGTGGAGTCATGTGCAGTAGTGTTTGGGCAACAGCCAGAGGCAATCCCACTGAGGCCTGCCTGACTTATTCAGGTTGATAGACTGAGACGGCTGGAATTCATTATTGGTAGCACAGACGGACAAACGCACACACACACACACACACACACACACACACACACACACACACGCTAACTAAAGGTTAGTGTTGGATTGATTATAATCAATGGTAGCTAAGTGTGCTTACATATTTTGGCCAAAATGAAACCTTAGACTAAAACCAGAGCCTTCTGACAAAGGCTGACTGATGTATTGAAATAGCAGAGCCTGGATGTTAAAGCTACCATTTGTTCTTCAATGCCTAGCATAGAAGGTTGAATGAACATACAGTACACAGAGTTCCTTCAAATTTGTACAGCTAAATTATTTTTTGTGTGTAATTCAGTGTTTCTATATAAAATCATTCTTTATATGATTTTATGTAGAAAACAATGAATCTCAAAAAGCTGGGTTTTAACAGACTGGCTCACATATTGGCTTTATTGCTTAGGTTCTTTTGAAATATGCCAAATCTTATAAATAACTGTTCTGAGAATGTATGTTGTTCCTTTAGGCACATTTGTCTATTAAATGTATTGAAAAATGAAATGGGTTCAGGTTCAATTCCCTGCCAGGGTCGATTCCCATCCCTGTGTGCATGGAGTTTGCATGTTCTCTCCGTGCTTGGTGGGTTTCCTCAGGGTACTCCAGGTTTCCTCCCACAGTCCAAAGACTGAAAGATTAGGCTAATTGGCGGTCCCAAATTGCCCTTAGTGTGTGTGTGAATGTGTGTGCTCTGCAGTGGATTGGCACACTGCCCAGGGTTTACCCCACCTCGTGCCCTAATTCTCCTGGGATAGGCTCCAGGCCCCCATGACCCTGAATTCAGAATAAATATATATGTATAGAGGATGAGTGATTGAGTGAACCATGATGGTGAAATTTTAGATTTTGTGCACTGAAAAAAAGAAAAAAGAATATGGCCTTATGTAGCTTTATTCATATAAATGAAAGAAAGGTTTTATCTGTTCATTGGCCAGAACTTGCTCTTTCAATGATATCTTTACATTTCATACATTGAAACCAGTTTCAGAAAAAATTCTCTCTGTATGTCTGTATGTCTGTCCAGTCAGATTTTGTCACAGCATCACGCAAAAATAGCTGAAAAGAATTAAATGAAACTTTGCCAGACCTTTGGATGTTAAATCTGTGCCATGAAATCAAAATGTTAAGTAGAGGGAAAGTTATAAGCAGTTTTGTGCCAGATTATGGTACATACACTATGAAAACTGAACCTTGCATCATAAATTAAATCAAAATATTGAGTAGAAGGGAAGCTACGTGCAGTTATGTGCCAGATGCTTATCAGCTTATTTTTAGCTTTAACCTTTTCACTATTTCTACAAATTCTTTACCCGTCAACAGCGATTACTTATGCTAGTTAAGTCAATTTTACTACACTAAATTCAGTTTGTAAATGTATATAATTCTATTTAATGATTTTAACATAAACCCACCACAACATACCATTATTTACTTTTTTTATAATCATATTTTCTTCAGTGGAATTTCTGGCAATTTAAAGATTTTGATACATGACTCATTTCTTTCAGTGTGGCAGCTTGAATTCTTTCATGAAGAATCATAGATTAAAACCTTGTGAGGCTCGTACCCCCTTACACAAAGTCTTTTCCACATGGGTATCAAGCAAATGTTTCCACAAGATTAAAACTGTCAGATATTCCTGTCCTTGTAGACAAATTTGGTCATGACTAAGATATTAAAAAAACAAGCCCACCCCCTGCCAGTAACCTCCCCCCAAAATGTGTTTGGAATAAAGGGTTTATAGATATTTGGGGTTTCTTCTCAAGCTCATTATTCTTGACTGGGGTTGACCCCAGTATGCCGCTTCAACGTTTTTTTAATGATGGAAAACCACCCGTGTCAACGTCCAGACAACACCTGGGTGAGTTTGCACACCTTCCTTTATGACATGAAAGATCCAGGTCTAGTGAATAAGCAATTTGTTAGTCATTATGTTTCTGTCTTCCACCATATGTGATGCAGGGGTAGAATCATCAGAGCTGTCTTTTGGCCATAATGGACCTTCAATCATATTGTTTTACAACAGACCAGTTTTATGGGGGAATATAAATGAACAGGGGCGACGGTGGGCAGAATGAATGTACTGCAGTGGAGGAACATTTGTAGCTGGGAATGCAGGTCAGACAGGTACCATAACTTGAAAATAAATAAATACTGTAAAAATCTATAAATGCTCCTAATGTTATTGAATAAACAGAGTATTTGAAGTGAGAAAATGACTGAATGAAACATAATGAGCTCCATAGCAGTCCCTAGAGCATCATTTTAACTTAAATCGAGCTCCAAGATGGGTGATGCTAAATGACCTCCCCTGCCTTCTCAGGCACCATAGAATCTGGTTTATAACTGTTATAATGTTGCACAACCATATACATGGCGGTCTTTGTGATGCAGAGCTATCAATCACTTCCTGAGTGCAGGTAATGATGCAGGCTCTCATTTTTATGACCTGGTGTGTGAAAACCCAGCTAAAGTCAATTTTTTTGTGATTCAATATCTTCTACATTTTATTTGATATAGTAAACAGTGATTCACAAAAATGACTTTGTATGAACAGAACATGCATAATATCTTACAGAAATATGATATTTTAAGCAACTAAAATAATTTATGTAAGGCAATTTAAATCATCTATCCTTCGTTCACAAATTGAGTAAAATCTTGTTAATTTTTTGTTTTGTCTGATGAAATAAGACAATTTGTTCTTAGTAGCCTGACTACTCAGGACTACAGAACAAGTGTCGAGTGTTAACCCAGCTGATTTTCATTACATTCTTCCTTCTTCCTGTGTTGTTAATTAAGTTCCTGAGCTCAGAGATATCATTTCGTATTGGGCTTTGGCACTGGGCCTCAGGTATTCACCGACTCAAAGTCCTCAGACTTTGATGTCCATGCAAATTACATTCCTAAATTGCCTTCAGAAGTTTCCACTGTTCAATTGCTTTCCTTCGCACTGGTGGTATGTATAAAGCAATAATGAGCTTGTATCTGTTATTTGTGACTTGCTGTGTCAGCCTGATGCTGGACATTGTGGGGTCATTATGCTGTCAGTTCAGTAGTGCTGCATGCTCAAGTGCTTACAGATAAGCATTGATTTGACTCCCAAGATATAGCACTGGTCCGATAACAGATTGTTATGGAGTTCGAATTTGGCCAAACCGTTTGCTGTAGGGTTCTAGGTTTTCTGCTGTCCATCAAACAAGGATCCGAGACATAAAATTGGATATTCCATATATAGCTCAATCAATACTTGGGATGATTTGGTTTTTGGCAGGAGATGATAGAAAGTAGGAGGTGCTTCATGGAGTGTTTAATACTGTAGAAATAAGAACATATATCACTTCCTGCTGGATAGAATTCCACCATAAACAAAACGTCAATTTGAAAAGGGACAGATAATCTGGAGTTGTTTTTATTGGTAATTTTAAAGAAGGTAAAATATGGGGCAATCTGTCCAGAAAGATTCAGACACGGTTAATGGCCTCATCACGCTTTGTTGAAGACCACTACAAGTTCCCACTGCATCCGAACAGCGCAATAGGAACAGGGTCAAAATGGAAAAATGTGCATTTATCAAGTTTATACTATCTTCCTAGCCTCGTCGCTGTCAGGTTCTCAATGCATCTATCACATTGTTAGTAATTTCCTATGAATGAGATCAAGCTTATTACTCAAGGTATTACTGTGTCCAGTCGGGTCGCACCATGGTCTTACCAGGCGCTTACCACACACTTATCAGTTCGTTTAACGGTTTGGTAGAAGTACCACGAAATGTAACATAATAATATACTCAATGCTGTCTTCTAAAGCATGCCATGGACCTGCCATGGTGATAGGACAAGCCAAGCAACACCGCAATGACATCCCAGTGACAATTTAATCAGAACGCCATCCAATCTTTCTCGTCTGCACCATTCTTTTAGCGCACCAGTGAAGTCCCTAAGAGGTGTTAGTTGCGCCGTTAACAGGTGAATGCTGTAGTCGTTACGTTTTTCATGCGTCTTGCTTCAACCATGTCCTTACCAGGCTCTTTTTGAATATGTCTGTTGCATTCCTGACAAGGTTCTTATTGAGTTCACCCATTTTTTGCTGACATAGTGGCTCTGGGTGACA
Source organism: Heterobranchus longifilis (assembly GCA_028570985.1). Lineage (NCBI taxonomy): Eukaryota > Metazoa > Chordata > Actinopteri > Siluriformes > Clariidae > Heterobranchus > Heterobranchus longifilis. The sequence goes on from JAOVVB010000015.1 coordinate 13,568,942, forward strand.
ATGAAATAAAAAAAAAATCTTTAATAATACATTAAAGAAGTTACCATTCCCTTTATCAGTGAACCTAATATTAAAAAGGTTATGTTAAACTGTGCCAAATTTATTGACCCAGGATCTGGGATGTTCTCCAAACAGATGCACTTTCTTCATTGATATAAGCAAGTCCTTCTCTATCCTGAAGACAAAACAGACAGATACAAGTTGGACTAATATTGCTTGTATCTCTGTTTGTGTTAAAGTCTGGATCATTTCCTGTCTTCTGTGTTTCAGTGGTTAGCATTGCAGACCACATGATCATCTGTTTAACACACACACACACACACACACACACACATATGCCTCTTCCTTTAAAAAACAACGAGAGCTGTTCAGGAACGTGTTGGGAACAAGACTGATGTGAATCAGATTGAAATCAGATTTTATTCAGAGGCAGAAAATGTGTTAGACATGTGTAGTTGAATGTTTTTAATAATCTCCCCATGGTTCCCTCTGTTAGATTTACACTTCCATTGTGTCTGGATGTTTCCTATCATGTGTGTGCACATGTTGTGTGAATTTGAAATCCTGGGTGTTACTGAACCACAGGGAAGATGAGTCTGACACTTCAACAGCAGCCACTGAACAAGCATGCTCGTCTTATTACTCTCCTTCATTTTTACCTTTTTTCTTTACGCTTATGTGTGTGTGTGTGTGTGTTTGGGTCTGTATTTCCTTTACGCAATTAGCTGTGTTTCAGGTTAATAGACCACTATAGGTGCTTTTGAAAAGATATTTTAGAGATTTTCAGAATGAAAATAAAAAACTGTAAGAAGACAAAAAAGTTAAAAACAATTTAAAAGAAATACAAGAAGTCTAACAGGATCACCATGGAAACTAGGGTGGATTAGGTGTCATGGGGAGTGTGGGGGGCATGGGGATGTTTTGGAGCATGTGTACAGGTACTGTACGTGTGTCTTTTTGATGAGAGCTATTTATTATATTTATTAGATTCTTTTGGAGAACCGCAATAAATCCTTTTTTTTTTTTTTTTTTTACAGAATTTGCTGCCTCGAAAAGAATGGTTTTCATTCTGTTCATTTTAAAAGATGTTCCATCATAACTTAAAAAAAAAAAATGTTCCATTATAGCATTGTTACTCACAAGGGAAATTCATAGTGGTCTAAATGAAATGAAATGTGGTGTCCCACAAGGTTTTGTTTTAGGCCCACTATTGTCCTGGCTTCTTATCCAGTCTCTTAAACATGCAATTTGCTAAAGATACACAATTTATCAGAAGCACAGTTGCACAAATACTGAAAGACAAAAAAAGTAAACATCTCTTATGTTTTTTTTTTATAAAACAGGGACTTTGTTGCAAGTGGTCTCTCATTTCATGCTAGTGCTACTACATTGTAGGACACTGTTAAACAAATAAACAAATCATCTCTGTAAGTGTAACAGGCCTTCTGCATGCTTAAACTTTCACATTGCTGATTGGTTAATGTCCCTCTGACTAAGAAGGAAGAGCGAGAGAGTACCACTGCTTCTATGCAGAGGGCTTGGCCAATTTTAGTTCCTTGGCCCCTGGCAACTGATGCTGTTAATATGGGATTTAAAGTAAAAATAATCTTGTGACATCACAGTGAACACTTTTCAGTTGCACAACTTAGGAGTCAAGCACACTTTGTTTTAATTGAGCAAGGTATAACGTTGCTTCACATCAGTAAACTATCAGTATCAGTAAACTAACAGTAAACTATCATGCACATACTGTAACTGCTCATAACTACTCAACATTTTGATTGATTTTATGGTGCAGCTTTAACTTCAGGCATGATGTTAAGCGTGATGCTGTGACAACATCTGACTGGACAGGCACACAGATATACAGACAGATATACAGACAGAAAATTTTCTGAGACTGGTTTCGGGTCCTCCAATGTATGAAACATAAAGATAGCATTGAAACAGCTGCCTTTTGGAACAACGTCTTGTTGACCTGATTTTGGCAAAGTAAAGATGCTCTAACAGGAGGTCAGACCCAATCCTCAAGATTGAGGTATTTAAGAATTAGTGCTACAAAAACAGGTTCTTTCAGCTCTCTTTGTTTGACCAGTATACTGGTACTGCTGTGTCCCAGTGAAGGCCAGCTCTGCTGACAGAAAGTTATGTTTCCCATGTTGCCAGATGCCGCTGCTACTGCAGACCATGATTTTAATAGAAAGAACCGTCTGAGCACATTTCCAGTCTTATTTGAAATATACTGACTGCCTGTTAAATTCTACATTCTGTACAAAGTCTCATTTGTGTATTAGATGGGCATGGGACTTAGTTGACACTGCCCTTAGTCCTAAAGATCAATCAGCTCATGTTTTTGTGATATCGGATGTATACCCAAAAGTTCTTCTGGGGATCTCCAAAAAGCCTATTTATTTTTTGTTGTTGTTTTGTTGTTGTTGTTCTTCTAGTGTTGTTTTTGAGAAAATAGAACTGATTTTAACTTATTAACATCATGTATTGTATGTTTTTTTAATTTTAATATGTTTTTTATTTGTATATTCAATTCGGTTTAGCATCACATTAACATTTGTATATTGAATTTGAATGTAGTTTTCTTCCTAATTGTCCACATGGTTTCTGAGGTTAAAATTAGGGTTAAGTGTATGCACCGTGTGTGTGTGTGTGTGTGTGTGTGTGGGTGTGTACAGTGTTTGTGATCATAACAAGTAGGAATAATTTCCATTTCTGACTCTATGTAGTCAGTGCTGCATACCATGCTACTGATACTTGACTCAAATAAATGTGTATAGTGTAAGAACCATGTGCCCTTTGGCAAACACCTCTCTGTATGTGGATATCCGTGTCTGTGTGCGTCTGACTCGGTGCTGTGTAACTGCTGTCACTTCCCCCACTGACTATTTTAAGAGCTCACTTTTGTACAGTTCATTCTTACTCTGTAATTTTGTGGTCTGTGTATGTGTCCATTTGTATGTGCATGTCTTTTTCACCATGACATTTTCTTTTTTGACCGTAACCATGTGTATAAATTGATTACAGTCTATGTGTTTGTTGGCAGAAAACAGTTGTGGGCAGGAATATAAAAAGAGCATGCGGGTTACAAACCATAGTTATTTTATCACTAAGTATTTTGTTATTATTATTATTTATAATGTAGGCACGGTGGCTAAGTGGTCAGCACCGTTGCATTGCACGTCATGGGTCGGGGTTCGATTCCTGTCTCGGGTTGGGTGCATGTAGTTTGCATGTTTTCCTCCCACAATCCAAAGACATGCAGATTAGGAAAATTGGCATTCTCAAATTGCCCGTAGTGTGTGAATGTTGACTGGAAATAAATTCAATGGTAATCACCATTGGCCCCCATGGTCCCTAGTTGGACTACAGATGGATGAAAGGGTGTATTATTATTATTATTACCATTTATTATTATTTATTATTTTAACATATACATGTCCATTATATGTGGGTGGAGAGGAGCTTGAACTGCTTTTACTACTGTTATTGCTTTTACTACTGTACAGAAGGCATCAGGGATTGTTCACAAAAAAATTCTTCAAGATCTCAGACTCTGAGAATGGATCATTTGGGGCATTTAAATGCTTGTTGTATTTTATTCTGACGGTTCTTGTGATTATTGAATGATCCAAGGTGTGAAATGTCTCATTATATTACTGGGTTTCACACATTTTCAACACTGGTACAAACTGTCCACCTTACCAACTGGAGAAACTACTTCCTACTTCACCCCAGAGAATATCTCCCCATGACTGTCACTTCTGGCTTGCTCATTTGGGATCGAATTTACATCCAGATTTGACAGTGTGTGGTTAAAAGTGCCCTGCAAATAAAATACAGTTGAATGAACTAAATGAATGAACTTGGCATTGGGCATTGCCAGGTTTGTTAGTTATGTAATACTTTTTGGTACATGTGTGTTGTTAGTGGATTTATCATTTTCTCTTTTACTGATTCCCACAGCTCTGGGTGACATTGACATCAGTTCACTTCCTCATACAAGTTCCCATGGCAACTGCCTCTGTGGCATTTAATGGGGGCGTGGATTGAGGGGACTGTGTAGGTGTATGTGTGTGTGCAAGTTTCTCATTCTCTCTCTGTGTGGTGTTTGTGCTGTTGATTTATGATACTGACTTTTTGAGTTTGTTTCAACCGAAACACCTGGAGGCCACGTCATGCGCACCAGGTTTCAGAATGCAAACGTGTATACTAAACAACATTACACCACAGTGCTACTGTGTTCTCCAATCTCAAGGTGTTGATTAATTTTCTATTACAGCTCTGACAGTAGTTCTGGATAAAATTATGATCAGGAGATCTTAGAGGATGTCACACAGGAAAAGGTAATTTGTTAAAAAAAAAAAAAGAAATTGTGTACATATATACTCAGCAAAAAAAGAAACGTCCTCTGACTTTCAACTGTTTTTACTTTCAGTAAAGTTAATGAGTAAATATTTGTATGAACACTAAAAGAGTCAACACCATAAGACATAAACTAAAAATGTTTCACAAGGTGAAGGCTCAAAATCAAAAGTACCAGTCAGTATCTGGTGTGGCCACCAGCTGCTTGAAGTACTGCAGTGCATCTCCTCCA
>JAOVVB010000015.1:13583714-13594065 GCA_028570985.1 Heterobranchus longifilis
TCATCCCTCCCCCCTGAGAGAGCTCGGCCAATCAGCTCTCTTTGTGCCTCCGGCTGTGAGAGGAAAACAGCATCACCTGGGTTTCGAACCAGCGCTCCCCGGATGATAGGGCGAGCGCTTTACCACTGCGCCACTCGGAGGCCCATATGTTTCTATAGTTGTTATACTGTAGAACCAGGGTGTGTAGTAAAACTGTAGAATGAATATACAGCACATTTGTTTCCTATGTTAATATTTTCTTAATGTATTCTGTCACGTAATACGATGGGCTTTCATGTCAAACCTGGGGCTTTTTGATTATGCAGAATAACAGAACACAGTTATGAGAGTAATAACTGCCTTTATTTTTTTATATAATCCTCTGCTACACTAATGCACTTATCCCAGTGTTTCACTAGTGCTTGGATACCATCATGGTAGAAAGTTTTCTCAAAACGCTTGAGCCATGATTGGACTTGCTGTTTCACTCCTTTAATGGACTAAAATGGCTTGGAGCGAGGTCAGGACTGCACAGGGGATGTGACAATAACTCCCAGTCGAGGTCCTGTAATGTGCAAGTGGTTTTGGTAAATGATTGTGTGTTTAGTTCCCACAGACAAAAGCATCTCTTGGCAATTTGGCGACTTGAAGTTATCCTTCGTTTTTCAAACATTTACACTCACTGAATGTTCACCGGAATGAATGCAGTGGGCTCTGAGCCACCACGGCCGGGATCATCATTCACAGATGTACGGCCTTCTTCAAAATGTTCGCACCGCTCACGTTTTACTGCGGCTAAGAGTCTCATCACCGTAGTGTTCTTGAAGTTTCCTGTAAATGTCAGTCGGTTTTATACCATCATTCATGGGAAAGTCCCAGTTTGACGTGGACTTGTACTTGACACCCCTTGTACATAAAAGGTTAACTTTTTTGGATTAAAATGGAATACATTACCCGAATATATTTAAGAAAGTGTATCGTATTCAACCATCAATGTGTGTGTGTGTGTGTGTTTCTGGGTGGATCTCCCTTGACCTATATTTTGCCAATGGGAAATCTGTAATCTTCAGAAATGACTTCAACAAGAAATCACAGAGCACACACACACACACACACACACACACTTCTTTCCCCCGTTTTTTTCTTCGCACTATGGCCCACTAAATTTTGGTCTTTGAATTTTCCTGTGGCAAGTTTAGGGTGTGTATGGGTGTGTGTGTGCAGGGGTGTCCATGATTGTTGGCTTTTTAAAACTGCATAATGGAAGTAATCAGTTCTTGTGTGTATGTGTGTGAGGGATAAATAGCGAAGAACTAATTCCCCTGTATACCATAATCCGTTGTTGATGAATGGTTGGAGATAATGTGTTATTACAGCCTGGGAGGAAACAGGCTATGACCCATGTGCAGGGTGAGGGTATGTTTTAACCACGTCATTGTGTAATCACATAGATAGAGTATATTCTAGGCTTGGGTGGATGATATACCGGAAATTGTGTAATTACTGTTTTTTTTTAATACCGTTAACAGTAGACTGTGTCCTAAAAAAAACAACTTTTTGCCTTCTGGAACTTCTAGATAAGCAGAAATGTTTAGTGTAAGCACAGTGTTTATGTCACTCACTGAATTATTTCAGTACTATCAGGTATTGGAAAATGCCTTGGAAAATGTGCTCTACTCGTTCACTGGAACGACTGCAGTGGGCTCCAAGCCACCTTGGCGGGGATCATCATTCACGGATGTGCAGTCTTCTTTGACACATTTGCACCATTCAAATGTTTTACTGCGACTAAGAGTCTCATCACCGTACTGCGCTTGAAGTCTTCTGCAAATGTCAATCAGTTTTACGCCTTCATTAATCACAAGGCCCAGTATGACATGATCACCCTTTGTGTTTATTGAAAAATGACATATTTTCTCCTGAAGATAAGACAGAAATAATCTTATTACTAAGAAAAAGCATACAGCAATCGTGAAAACTTTCCTTTGTTGAAAAAAACATAAGTTTATATAGTTTATACAGTTTACATATAGTTTACACAGTGGTGACTCTTTCCATAAATGCTAAACAAAAAAAACTTTCCAATATGAACATTTTCAGATCGTTTTAATATATTTATGTGGCATGTCTGAAAGCGTTAATATTATGAATTAAAAAAACTTCCATCAGCATCAGAAATTCAACAGCGCCAAGCTTTTTATTCTACAGAAGTACCAAGGGGATGTACATAGGCGAGGATATGAAACTTGCCGCACATGGGTCATGCTGTAAAACATGCATACGTCAGGTGTAACTCACGCCCAGGAGAGCAGAATCAGTTGACCCTGTACTCAGTAGGGATCCATGAAGGATGACCTTCCTCTTTCCCCAGTCAGTCAGACTGATGCTGACGTATAGTGGACATCTGTTAGCTCAATATTTATCACGATTCTCATATGTGCTTCCAAGAGGAGTGGTTAAAAAATAAAAATGCGGCAGTGTAGTACATACTGTATCTCTGAGGAGGCTTGTATTTGCTTTAATGCGATTGAGAACTACGGTGTGATAAGGGAGACATAGCTTAAGGTTGAGATTTAGGAGGAAATTATAACAAAATTGGGAGGACGTATTAATTAGACAACAATGTGAAAATGTTTTTGCAAAAGGGGAAGAAGGAAATCCCCATTACTTGAGTTTTATACCTGGCAGCATTGTTTCAGGGTTGGGTATTAAAATTAGCTAAGTTTATTGTAGTACTTCTCTTTTATATCTTTAGTTCAGCAGTGTACGCACTCTTTGCCACAGTCCTTGTAATGTTTCAAACTGTTGTTTAAAATGTCATTTTATATGTACACTGAGTTGTGTGTTTATTAGACACACACATTTAGCACCAAATAAACTGGAAACTCCATATTTGCAGATTTCATTGGCAAGTGACTTTGAATGAATAAATATGAGAATAAATATAGACCTCTAACTGTCACCATGAGCTGTTTCATTTGCACAAGCAAATTATAGCAAATAAGCTCACGCTGTACTAAATAACCCCAAAATACGTCTTTCTTTCCTGGCGTTTCAGTAGTGCAGGGAAATTTTAAATGGTTTAAAGTATAATATGTTGCAAAAAAAACAACACCAACTGTTTTAATTACATTTAGGGAGGGGAACAATGGTTAAAATCCCTATACAATAAATAAATAAATCGTTGTCGTCGTCGTCATCATCATCTCATCATCTATACCGCTTTGTCCTGTGTACAGGGTATCTGGGGGCCTGGAGACTTAGGGAACGATGTGGGATAAATCCTGGATGGGATGGCAATCCATCACAGGGCCCACAAACACACACTCACACGCTCATTCACACACTTCAGGCAATTTGGAGACGCCACTTAGCCTAATCTGCATGTGTTTGGAGTGTGGGAGAAAACTGGAGTACCCAGAGGAAACCCACCAAGCACAGGAAGAACATGCAAACATCATGCAAACAGGGTTCCCTGGAGGTGCAAGGCGACATTGCTAACCACTAAGACACCGTGCTGTCTAAATAAATAAATAGATAAATGAAAAGTAATGTTCAGTAAAAGGCTGATGATGAAACTCTGAAATCGTATTTTAATAAATTGCAAAGTAATGGCTTACTTTATCAATATTTTCTTTCATCACATTAGAGTTTTCCATTTACAATTATAAATGCATAGCATAGTAAGTCTGTATCATTTATGCACCAGTGAACAAATAAAGAAAGCAAATTAATTTTTAAAAGAAAACCCATTTAAATTTTCCTCCCCACTGTGTCGTGATTTTGGTTTTAGCCAAGAACATTCTTTTTGGTGGAATAATGGTGTCTCTTATTGCTGAGTTGCTTTCTCAGGTGGAACAGTCTCACACTGAACTTTACAGGGAGACAAACACACACACACACACACACACACACACGCACACACAGAGCCTTGATCTTTTGTGTACCCTTTATTGTTTCTAGCCTTAATGAGCTGTAAACTGTTCTGTGTAATGGCTGTAGAAACCCATTTCTCTTCTCTCTCACATTTTCCCTCTTTCCTCTCCATAATTATTAGGTTTTGTTCATTTTATTCATTCTTTCCTCTTTTTTTTATCATTAACCTTCTCTCTCGTTTGTCCTTCCCGAAATTTAATATGCCCAGATTCAGCAAATGGTGCGGTATAAAAGCTAGACGCAGTATCTATCCTCGCTACAGGGATGTGCACGTGTGCTAATATTATGTGACGAACATCTCACTTGTGCTTTTATTGGAAAACAACCAAGGATGGAGTAGTGTGATGCAGTCTATGCAAAGTGGAGTTACAGTTATAACCTTAAAGTTGATTTGTTTTCTATAGCAGTCTGCCCTGAAGTTTCTTAAAAAGATTTTTAAATTTTTTACCACAGCAGTTTGCTGACAATTTTTTTATTTCTTTTAATTTAAAGAATATTTACATATTTTGTAATCAATTCATAGTTCAATTTAATTTAAGTTAGTACCTTTTATTGCTTACATTATAGCTTTTATAAACAATCAGTTTATCACAAGTAGAAGAAGAGAGATAATGAAAGGTTGTTCGCACATGATGTCACGTCTGCTGCATTGCACGATGCACAAACTGCAACTGGAGGTGAGGAAGTGATTTTCTGTACACATGAAGCAGTATGACAACCTCTCAAGATGCATATGTTCTGTGTTTATCGTTGCTCCAATCAATCAAACAAAGAATCCACAAGGAGCTTTCATCAAGCACGACAGGGAGTTGATCAAAAGGTGGAGGAACTTAAGAAACTGACCAAAAACCACCATCATGTACACAAAAGACAGGCCTTCAGCCTGATTAACATCTCAACCAGCCAATCACAGCACAGTATGAAGTAAAAGGCGGGAATAAGCATCATGTTGCGCACAATACGGTGCAGTGCACGTAAGGACAAGTTCATTACTCATATCTACTGCCTTGATAACAGGCACATATTTTAGTTCTGTTGTAAAAAACGCTCTTTTTGATAACAGAAGTATCAAATCCAACATATTTGCTAATCTGTTCTTTATAACATTCTCTGAGAATATCATCTAAACGAGTGCAATAAGGCCTTGATGAACGGTAACCATCAGCATTTATCATGTATCAGTGCGACACAAAGACAGTATTCACAGGATATCTTTTTTTTCTTTGGTGGACATTAGCTCTGCTATGCAATGATTGCCTCTGTCAGTGGACCGAATTGCAAACCCATTAAGCCCAGTTACATCATGGCATGTTAAAATGCTTCTATTATTTATGATGTCTGAATCTGATACACAGATATACACACAACTCCATTTCCACAGGTGTAGGGGGTTAGTAAGTGAATCTAAAAGGGAATTTCAAACACTTCTGCTTTCTGCTAGAATAGAGAACTGTAGGGGAAAATAGAGAATAACACTAGGAAGCTTATGGTATGGTATTGTTTCTTAAATATCAACTTCATAACATAACATATTTTAGCATTGAAAGACTGAAATGTCATAAATTATTAAATCATATTCACAGGAGAAGTAGATCGGTGTGTGAGAGTACAGAATTGACTTGTTTATTAGGTTTTGTTTTTCATTTTGTAATTTAAGAAAGTAAAGTTGGTATATAAAAGTTATACAGTTATTTCCAGTATATAAGCCTAACAAAGGAACAGGTGGCTGTTTTTGGATTTTGTATATTTGCTATGTGTGTGAACTGAAAGTGACAAAACATCAGTGAAACAAGACACATTTTTCAATTTTACGTACATTAGGTGTGATGTTATAAACCATTAAAACCAAACGATTAACTTGGTCCCTAAGAAGCTTATAATTTGTGTGATCTGACATTTCTTCCATTTCCTTTTACAAATTTCTCCAAACAATTAGTTTCTACTTTCAGTCCACAACAATGTGTTGTGTTGTTGTTATCGATTGTATCCTGTTATCAAGTGTGTAGAGATTAGGGATGGGAGTCACCAGTCACCAATCGATACAATACCACGATACCTTGGTGCTGGTTTAATTAATATTGTGGTTCTGTTAGTGTCATGATTTTATAATACTATGTTTCAATATTACATCTTTTTTAGATTTTGTTACAATTTTAAGACTTAGAACCATTAAAACCAAGCACAGCATTTATAAAGGATGCAAACTATCTTCAAATATAAGACTTTAACATTTAACTTTAAATAAAAAACAAAAAGCTACATTTTTACTGAGTGGCATGTCTCTGTCATCTACCATAATTTTTATTTCTAAACAAATAATTATACTACACAGGATGCTAGTGTGGGAATAGTTTAGAGTGTACCATCTGTAGAATTATAAAGAAACAGTGACATTTACCGCGTCAAATCCCTCCAAAGTCTTGTGCGCGTGTTGGGTGAGTGGGTCTGAAACTAATTCGGTGGTTACTGAGATAAAGCCCAATCTGAGGCTTTTTAATGTGTGCACTTTTAATAATAATAATAATAATAATCATAATCATAATTCTGTGTAAAAAATAACCCATAAAAATGCGTTTCTGTTGCACTACTCAGAACCTTGTCCACTCGGCACAGAATCAGTTATGTCCAGCGTGATCGGTCATGGCTGATCAAGCTGAAAAACAGACAATTCTGGTCACTGGCCGATCGACTGCTGCATCTGTTGCTATTATGAATGTAATAAATCATGAAAAAAAATTTATGATTTAAGTCAGCTTAGTAATACATTAATCAGAAGAAACTACGTAAGATGGTTTGTGCTTCTGTGAAGTGCATGTATTTCTATATCATGTGGTCTATCACTGCTGTTCAAGTTTTTAATGTGAGAACACTAAGGTTGTGAGGCAAATGGGAAACCTAAACCCAGAGCATGAAAGCTAGCTAAGAGCTGAGGCAATTTAAATAGCTATTTTACAGCCATGTCTTTTAGGTCTTTTATACATACAATGGAAACGCAAAGTGATGGTGAAAACAAAACACAACAATTTCAGATGTTTTTTTAAATTACTTAAAAATCCCAGCATGCCTAAAATGACCCGGCAGTTACTCTTAGCATTGATTGCTAACACAAAGTTTCTGCTAGCTCCATTGTAATACTATGTAACATTAGGTTACAAGTAAAAACCAAGAGCTACAACCTTTAAAGTAGGGAACATTATTTAAACTAATCCCTAATGCAGTTCCTAAAAAAAGACAGAAAACTAAAAGGAACTTCATATTACTGAAGAAAAAACCCCACAATGGACTTTTTGTGGTTTTAGTGACGATTTCATCTATAAATCCTGAATAATAGAAGGTATTCTTTGTAGCAATTTCAGGGGGAATAAAAAAATATCTCGAGAATCAAGACCTTCACTCCAAACTAAAAACTGAATTCATGTCTGTCCAGTATGTTAGTTGGTGCAATGTTATACTTGGTTATGCAATATGTATCCATTACAGTTAATTATAGAAAACCGAAGCTCTGCTTGTTTAAACCTCTGCAGCAAAAAAAAAGAATCATTTTTAAATGTCACGGATGCATAAAGACTACTATACTATTCATTCACAAAGTTTCTGAGAAAAAAATGGTTGTATATTTTTCATCTGTATATTTTGCTATTAAAGTGATATGGCTTTGGCACACTCTAGGAATAATTTAAAATCTTAGCAGTCTTCAGTTTTCTGAATAAGGGCTAGTGTATCCAGCCAGTGTCCACTTTATTAGAAACACTTGTACACCCAAAATTTATAATTAAAACCACCCAATCATCCAGCATTAGAAATATGATCTTAGTTACTTTGACGATGTTATACTTGTTGGTGGCAGTTGAGCTGGTTTGAGTGTTTTGGAACTGGTGATATCATGAGATTTTCACATACTGTACAGTGACCCGTAGAGTTTGCATAGAATGGTGCAGAAAAAGTGCAGTAGTTTTGTGGCTAGAAATGCATTATTCATGGGAAATTCATGGGAAATGTCAGAGGAAAAATGGCCAAACTGGTTGGCAGGAAGGGTACAGTAACTCAAATAACTAACTCTATGCAACCATGGTGAGAAGAAAAACTTCTCAGAACTGACAAAACATTGAGACCAAAACAGGAGGGCTGAAGTAAAAAACAGGTAACATCCCTCAAAATATCTAGTGGTCCAGTTTCTGTGGATCTGGCTGATTAGTTTATTGAAACAGTGAGCATGTTCCTAATAAAGTGACTGGTTGAGTTGATGTAAACTCAAATAGACATAAAATACAGTAATAATCATGCAACAATCTCAGAGCAGCAGGCAGACAATATATATAACCATATTGCATAATAACTTCCTGGCAAAGCAGCTTTTCTCTCTTAAAACCCTGGTTCCAAAAACTGCTGCTGTCAACAATACAGACTTGTTAAATGACTTTGGAACAGTGCATTTTTCATCAAGACATTTCAATGACTTTGCTTACTTTTCAATAAATGATTCATTCATTTTGAAAAATCAGTAATGTTCCAATTTTAAGCAATGGTTACTGGTTTCTGAGAAACGGACTCAGTTCCTACATATTACATCAAATGAAGATGGTTTCACAGGTTTCAGTGATTCAGTTTTACAAACTCAATCATTGTAGGCTTTGCATAAAACGCATAAGAGATGACCCTGGTACAGAGAAGCATAAAGATAGCATGAAAGCAGAAGGGAAAGCTTAGATTTTTCTCTATCGGAAATATTCATGACACATGTTCTTTGGCAGATACAGAATGCTAGTTTGCATATATGCTTTGACATAAAGGACTTTCAACTTTTTGCACGCTGAAGCTAATAATGCATGAGGTCTGTGATGCCAAGTGTCGGGGGACAAAACAAAATGGATTTTTAGTTTTTTTTGTCAAACCACATAAATTCTCAACTCGGATTGGTCAGTTCAATAACAGGTTTATAGTAATAGTATCTGTTGATATGAGATTTATTTTTTCAATTTATTTATTGGTAAAAGTCAGCATTAAGTTACGAAAGACGAGGAAGTCTTCATGATGGAGGGCTTTGCACATTGTGGTTTCTTGATTACATGACAAGCTGTTTTTTTGGTCTTATTCACTTCATTAGAGAGTCAAATAAGGGAAGCTGGTGACGGAATGAGCGATAAGATAAGATATCCCTTTATTCGCCCCACAGCGGGGAAATTTCTTTATAGGAACTAATAAAGATAATATGAACTAACTTGTGTTGTGGAGGTTCCAGAACATTAAACATGACATTGATTCATTATATTTCTTACATAATGTATACACAAGTTTTATTGCTCAAATTCATTAAAATATATTTAGGTCTACGCAATTATTGGCACACTTTGGAGAAATCCATGATAATCATGATTTAGCAGAGACCTAAGGCAAAAAAATTCAATGAAAAATTAAACATGAACAAAAATGAAGAGTTTTTGAGGAAAATGGGGCTTTTCGGTATTTTTTCAGTATTTACAAAAGTAATGGTAACAAGAAAACATGACACATTTTTCTTGGAGTCACTAAAAATACTTAAAGCTTTTTTTATGAAACTAAAACCAAAACTATTATTGATTATAAATTATATATTTACACAGCCACAAACACAACTGCAGGCTCATTTGTCTGAGGCAGGTGAAGTTATAGCCTTTTACAAAATCGTTCACAATGAAAAATTTTGGCCTTTGTGCTTTTAACACCATTTTAACTCACGGAAACAATGCATGAGATATTTTTTTTATAGCTTGTAATACTTCTTGGTTCTTTTGAAAAAGAAAAAGCAGCCTTTTCTGCCTAACACTGGAGATATCTCATTTTACAGTAAAATAGTTTGCTTGCTATCAGTTAGTGTCAATAGAGATGTTCTGCTATGTTGTAATTTGTGTTAAATCTTTGCATTATGCTTGATGTGTTATTTGCTGCTGTGCACATGGAAATTTACTAGATATGAGGGAGTCTGCCAAAAAAAAAAAAAAAGTTTAATAACGCCTCCTGAGGATTTTGGTCTGAGGCACATGCACTTTGTTTAAACTATAAACGTGTAGGTGTTTATTGTCTTTTTCCCACATTTTAGCATTCTGGTTAATGCAATTATTAATTCTGGATAGCATGTTTCCATTCTGGTTTCATCTTTGGTCTGTGTCTGATTTACTGGCTAAGCGTCTGTCTCTGTCTTTGTTTGTTTTTCAGTAATGAGACGAAACCCATTTGCAGCAGAGGGTTGCTGTAGGAAAGGCTCGAGAAATGCACTGCAGGAGCTTTACAACCCCACAAAGGTACCTCTGCAACAGGATATAAATACCAGCCTGTCTGATACATATCTGATTTCACACTGGCTTTATCAAATAATTTATATTTATACACTCACCTAAAGGATTATTAGGAACACCATACTAATACGGCGTTTGACCCCCTTTCGCCTTCAGAACTGCCT
>JAOVVB010000015.1:13598140-13611742 GCA_028570985.1 Heterobranchus longifilis
TGTAGTTACTCTATTTATTATTAGGTTGTTACAAGAGCATTCAGACTACTGAATTTTGTAAAAGGAAGTGTGCTCTGAAAACTCACAGTAACCTTTTGACCCTGAGTTCAGTGCGTGACCATGTTGCTATGGAAACTCAATATGGCACTCAAATCCCCATTTCCTTTCTTTTATAAAATACATATCTGTACCACTCTGCATAGGAACTGTTCTCTAGGCACATTTTGCATATATTAAACTCACCCTTATACATTTGTCTCTTTCTATCTCATTCATGCACGCACACACACACGTACCCACAACCTCACACACACATACAGTATAGACAACTACACACACATACACACACACACACACACACACACTCACACACACGTACCCACAACCTCACACACACACACACACACACACACACACTTTGTCCACATCTTTGTCTTTTTTGGAGACAAATGAACATTGTTGCCATGCCAACTGTCCTCCTCTGGATAAGAGGAAAGGGATGGACTTGGAGCTTTAATCACATCACTTATTTCACTAGGAAACATTTTTAAAAAACATTTCAAGTTTTAAAGAAGTTTAATTTATCATGCCTACCAGTGGAGTGTATATAGCAGGAATGTCATGCTGCTTTGTATTTATTTCTCCTTTTCCATTTTTAACGAAGCTATAGTATCTCCTCCTCTCTGCTATTAGCAGTAGATCATGCATCACTTTTTGTTCATTTGCAGTTTCTTCATGGTACAATATGGAAGTGCTATTTTGATTGCTTTCAGAAAGAGAGTAGAGCAGGCATGGATTTTCTGAAACATTTTAGCAATGCAAAAGGCTGTCTATGAGAGTAGTTTTAGCCTGAATATAGCAGTTGAAAGAGCAGTTGAATAATAGGGAGGGCTCATTGGGCTTCAAGCGAATTTACAGACGAATCTGGCATTAAGCAGACATTAAGTTGACATTAATATTGAAGAACCTGTGCTCTGGTTCCTGCTGAGATGACTTGCGGCCATTTCAATACAGTTTCACGTTACAGTATAAAGCAGTCCAGGATTTCTGAAACATTTCCATTTAGAAATTTATACTACCAGGTGCTGTTGCATCTTCTTTTTTAGGAAGCACACACTTCCATCCAGGTCTTTACCCCTGCAGTTCGCAAGTTATTTCCACTGATTTTTAGCTACAATGAAATATTGCACTCTGATTCCTTTACTTTATATTAAATTGTGCTTTTCATTATTCCACATAAAAAGCAAAATAATAATACTAGCATTTGTGCAGCAATTCAAAACATCAATAGTACAAAAAGCTAACACTTCGAGGGGCGTTCAAGTCAAACCTTTCTCATGAATGAACATGTAAAACTGATTGACAGAAGACTCTTGGCCACAGTAAAACATCTGAATGGTGCAAAGATTTTAAAGAAAGCCCAACATCCATGAATGACAATCCCACCCGAGGTGGCTCGGAGCCCAGTGCAGTCGTTCCTGTGAACATTCAGTGAGTGGAACACCTAATCCTTTCTTCTGTCTTTGGGAACTGTATACACAATCATTCAGGAACACCACTTGCACATTTCACAAACCTGGCTGGGAGTTACTGCCACATTCCCTGTACAGTCCTGATCTCACTCCAAGCCATTTCTACATGTTTAGGCCATTAAAGGAGTTCCTGGGAGGCCAGCGTTTCAGATGTAAAGCAGGCCATCATGGCTCTGGTGTACTGAGAAAATGTTCCACCTTGATGGTATTCAAGCCCTAGTGAAATGCTGAGATAAGAGCATTGGTCTAGCAGAGGATTATGTAGAGAAATAAAGGGAGTTTTTACTCCTATAACTCGATCTCAATCACTATACCGCTTATCCTATACAAGGTCACAGAGATTAGCAGCCTAGGAGGGGTACACCCTGGCCTGGGTGCCAGGTCATAGCAGGATACAAGCATGCACACACTTACACTACGGGCAATTTGGAAACACCAACTAGCCTAATCTGCAGTCTTTGGACTGTAGGAGGAAACCCTCCAAGCACAGGGAGAACATGCAAACTCCATGCACACAGACACTAAGGCAGGAATCAAACCCTTGACCCTGCTGGTGTAAGTCCACAGTACTAACCACTACACCACCGGGCAACACTGTCATAACTGTGGTCTGTTATTCTGCACAGTCAAAAGTCATGGTTTGACTTGAACACCCCAGTATATAAAAAATTATTCGAACAGCAAATTGAAAAAAATACACTTGGTTTGGGGATTTTTGTTTTCAGTCCACTGTGTTTTGTATTTATTTTTAATTTTTAACTTCAGTCCATCATTTCAGTCCATTAGCAAAACCCTGTAGCAGTGATATTTATGATCGCTAATTATTTAGGCATAATTTCTACCATATCGTTGCTTATTGCAAGTTTTACAAAACATGTACATAAAACCAGTGGATTCATAGAAGATGATCACTATCACACTTCCAACTAGCACAATGTCTATGTACAGTATTTGCCTCTATCAAATCATTATAATAAATCTTAAGCAGCACACCATATGATGTTGTCTGACATGAATATATAAAGCTCAGTTTCTTTTTTTCTCCAGTATTCTAGTTGCTGTTCTAGTTGGACCAAGAGGTTATGTGAGGCATTTGAAGTTTAATTCCGTCCTTAGATGACTTGCTGAAGCTATTATGGGAAATGCCACTAAGATGGAGCACAGGCTTTTACTTTGGAAAAACCACTGGATGTTTTGTAGAAACAACTACAAATGTACTAGAGCACAACAAACAACAGACTATATAAGTTATAACATATTGTTGAGATATTTGTTTCTCACTGTACACTGTAACTTCACATTTTAACTGCACACCTTTCTTATTAGCTCTTAGTTATTCCAGTTCCTGAATAGTATGCTTTACAATGAATAAAAAAAAGTATGAAATTGTAAATGTTTATTGTGTTGCCACAGTCCAGATCGCAGGGCTGTTGCATATACAGTCCTACACTCTACTGTGTTAAGTATATAAAAATCTGTGAATAATAATAAACTGGACATTAAGGATGCCAGTGTTGTTTCCCAAGATTCTGCTTTTATGGTTTAAAATATTAAACCATACCAACATGCAGTTTTCGATGTCATTATATTATTAGTTATAGTATACAATAATTGTTTTATTAGTCCTGATGAGGGTAAACAACCTAAAGTAGGATTAAAATAATAACACAATTATAAAATGTGGGTAATTGGCAAAGAGTTAATAGTAATTAATGATGTAATTGTCTTTGCTGTTGAGTTTAGGCCACTGCAATAGTATAAGCGTAATAGGTCTGAAATAATAATATCCTCTACATAAAGTTTATGAAGAACAGCAGGGATATGAATCCTGTAAGTAATTCCAATCTCCACCTGCTCCTTACACTTAAAAAACCCCACAACATCTTCAAGGAAAGCATAATAGTTTCTAAATCAAAGTGTTTGATGCATGGTACCAGTCAAAAGTTTGAACACGCCTTCTAATTCATTGTTTTTTGTTTAGTGATTTATTTTCTATGTTTTCAAATAATACTGAAGATTTCAAAATTATGGATTAACACCTTTGAATTATGTAATTAATTAACAACTACAGCAAAAAGTAGTCAGATGTTATTTTAAGACATGAAGGCCAGCTCTCCAGGAGCAGTTCTTGCAAGTACACTATTGTCAAGTGCATATTGCAAAACAGATCTCTGTTTTTGTTTAACAAACATGAAGCTTTTCGGTTAGGTTTATCAACTCAGGACAGAGAATGTTGCATTTTGTGGGTTCTTACTAATAAGTGGTAATTTCATTTCTCATTTTGGTCATGCTGGTATAGGGAACTAATTGACTTCCATGCAGTAACACATGCATCACACTTACTTTCTTCTGCTCTTCACACTAATTAACACAGTGAACTTTAGGCAAGATCTTATAATGTGGTTGATGGCTTCTGCTGAACTTACAACACATTTACATGAAGCCATGCAATCATCCAAGTGCTTACCTGATCAGTGATTCTGCATTACTGCACTGGCTAACCAAACTCATCCTTCCTGTTTTAGGATCATTTTATTTATGAATAAAGAAGATAAAAAATATGTCCACTGAACCTGTCTGTAATTAATTTAATTACAGATTGTGCATGTGTTTATACAGATGTGTGCTGACTCAGCGTGACCTTTTCTAAGTCATACTTAATCTACACGCCCTTTCTGTATATACTTAAGAGCATTTTTGGTGGTTTAGATGCACTTTTTTTACAGCAAGGTTAATATCCTCCTGGGAAAGTCACAGCTGGTAAATACCATTATGGGCTGCACTTTTACACCTGTTACACCCCACACCCACACACACACACACATATAGCCACACATATATACATATCCAAGCTCTCGTTTTACATTCCATATACTTTAACAGCTGCAGTTACTCCCTTTATAGCTACATAAATGGTGCAATACTGATGCAGTAATGTCCTTTTGATTCTCCCTGAACTGAGTTAGAATAAGGTGTAATGAAGCAAGCAGAATGATGCGCAGTGTTATGCGAACAGGAGGCACAGTAAGCAAAAGACCTCCACCCAGTCAGCGCAGTAATAAATAAAAGAATGAAATCACACCTGGCATATGTTAGTAGTTCATTTGGATGTTCATTTTTAATACCTTTTGACCCCCAAATGATTGTTATGGTCATACTGAGGGACCAAAATGGATATATATATATATATATATATATGAGCTAGATCAAGGTAGGCTGGGACTAAATTAAAACTGACAAGAAACATCATTTTATGGGCTGGATTAACCATGCGTAGTTGTCTCAGGTCAGTCTGTGCTTATTTTCTGAGTTTTCCTAATTTTCTGCACTCATTAATAAGAAATGTGTAATTATTACTGTTGAATAATTAATTTGTACTAAAATTAACTGAAATCTGGTCTGTTGTTTGTTTCTTGACCCAAGCCAAAATCTATTAAATGTACAAAATGTAGGATTCTATAGCAATTAGTGATGGAACTGTATGAAAAATTCATGGGAAAAGGGTTCCGCATAACACCTTAAGTGTTTCTTCAGCTTGTCCCACTGTGGGTTTTACTATTACAACCAGAGGCTTTAGATAAGCTTCCAAGCATTGCCTTTTTCGAATGCTAAACTGCTTACTTGTTTAAAAAACTGACTTTTAGAAATCCCTATATGGTGAAATATAATTTTAGAAATACAGAAATATAACTGGCAATAATCATATAGGAAACAAACCTTTTTAAAATAGCCAGTTTAATTATTCATCATCATTTTGTTAGCAATATAACTGGACTCTAACTAGCAGACGGGATGCTAGCAGGAAGATCTGCTGTGCTTTGTATGTGTGTACCTTTTATTGTGCAGTGTTGTCTACTGCTTCATGTTGTACAATTACAGTCAGATTTAGTTAGTAATTATCATAATGCTAAAATATATTTTACAAATAGGAAAAAAGTATTGATGAATTTGTGCCCCTGCAACAACGGCAAAAAGACACTAAGCTAACCAGCTAGACACTAAGCTAACTAGCTTTTAGCTTTTAGTAGTTTAAAACAGTGTTGAATAATTTATATACTTGATACTGATTTGATAAAAAGTTTTTTTTTTGAGAATATTTCATGAATTTCTTTTAACACCATATAAAATGGTATTGGCTAAAATTAAGTGAGAAATGTATGCAGCTCCAGGAAATGAATTAGATTACTAATGCCAAAATGTATTTTTTTCTTCTTTATTGTTTAACAGCAATTGGAATCCAGTAGATTACATTAGCGCTGTCTGTAGGTCTCATTCTCCCTCATCTTCCCTACCTCCAGACCAGCCTTCCTTAAAAACCTCTAATTCTTCCTTTCCTGATGACCTGTTCT
The DNA here is from genome assembly GCA_028570985.1 of Heterobranchus longifilis. Classification (NCBI taxonomy): domain Eukaryota; kingdom Metazoa; phylum Chordata; class Actinopteri; order Siluriformes; family Clariidae; genus Heterobranchus; species Heterobranchus longifilis. The sequence goes on from JAOVVB010000015.1 coordinate 13,604,022, forward strand.
CCAAAATGTCATTCTTTTCCAGTAATCACATTTTAAATCAGTATATTGTTATGTTCATCAGTTTATAGCTATGTAGCTTATCATGTAACCAATAACCTGAAAATTGCAAACTCCTATGCTAGCACTGAAGACTCTCATTAATGTTATTTAAAAAAGTATTTTTCCGAAAGCTTTACCTATTATTTCTTTCTTGTGCAATATGTTCCTTAGTTCTGTTTTTAATATATTTTGATTATGTTGCGCGTCCGTTATACACAAGTGAATTTGATGTTACTATAGAAATGATAACGTATTGAGCAAGTGCATTAATATAAACCGATGATTTGCTGTTATAGAAAAAGAATCAACACCTTCTGATCAATCAGATTTAAGAATTAATGAACAGAGTTGTATAATAGAATTCATACATTACACTAACTTATCACTGATTATTTTTCAATAAGTTCATTTAACAGCATCCGAATGTGTTTTATTTCCTACACATGTCTGAACGTCCAGTGGGAACATGGTTAACTTTGTTAAACCAAGTACCTAAGCTCAAGATGGAACATTAAACACACACGTACACTGTACAGACGTCTGACATACAGTAAAAGTAGCCATTACAGCCTCCTGCTTCTTCTTTTCTGCTCTGTAGGTTTTTTAATTGTTGCTCATTTTGGACAAGACACAGTGGGCTGGTTTACTGGACACAGATGAAGCAACCTTCAAGCTAAAATTTGCCATCACTGCCAATTTAACTTTGCGCATCCTTTATTTAAAACAAGGCTTAATTGAAATCAGGACTGCAACCCCATGTACATTTGCATATGACTGCATTAATGTGTGTGTGTACATGTGGACCGTTTGATATACCAAAGGAAGTTAGTGTAGCCTTTCATTATCTTTCAGCTCATCAAGACCCATTATAATCATACAGTAGCTTAACATGGTGCCCTACCCAACACACACACACACACAGCTAATCATGGTTATGAACTCGCTGAACTGTAAGCTTGTCTCAGTAACTTGATGTAAAAAATATTTCAAGTGCAAAAGGTGGAAAATCACTGGCTCCTGATCTCTCTCTCTCTTACTCGTCCGCTCGTCCTCCTCTCTTTCTCCCTCATACTGAGTGCCTGTGTATTTGTTTGTTTATTTGAAGCCAGTTTTCCCCCCAGAGCAACCTGTGTGTGGGTGTGTGCATCGCAGAACTACCTCTTACCTCTGATGGACACACAACCTCACACACACATATATATCCACACAGTACCTCACAGGATAGATCAGGTATCCAGCATCATATTAGGGCACCTTCGCATAACCTGCATCACTTATCCTTTGTGAGCATTTGTGTTTTTGTCTCAAGGTGTGTGTGTGTGTGTGTGTGTGTGTGTGTGTGTGTGTGTGTGTAAGAGAGCGTGAGCTGTGTAAAGGGCAAACTGACAGCACCTAGGCAGAGCCAGTGGAAACTTCCTGAGGTGCAGGACACTGCCCTACATCCATTCTCAACAGAATGAAAAACAGACTGTGCTCATAATCACAAGGATTAACAAAGCCTCATTTGTACTTGTGTCTAACTTTGTATGAAAATCATCCCAGAATGTGACGACAATCTGCCATATATGATCTTAATTATGTACCGCCGTTATTTTATGCAGTCTTATGCTTCTATTTCAGTCATATAAGGAGATGAATGAATGAGAGTGAGCAAAGATTGTGAAATCATAGGCTGATGCAATCATGGAAGCGATAAAATACTGCTGTTGTACTTTCATACTTTGAAATTGGCTTAAGAATTATGGGCTTTGTACACAGTGAATTGGATGTATAAATGCACCAAAGCAAAATCCGACGTGGGCTGTTAACTGCATCATGGAAAAGTTGGTAAGGTTTTATTGGGTGAAAAAGCTGATTTAGTGTCATAAAGAACTCACATGGGAGATGAGTTTACATAAGAAACAGATGATAGTACTGTACACTGTAGAGTTTAAAGACAGGAACAAATTTTTTTTACTGTGATATTGTGATATGCCTAGAAATGTATTACACAAAATAGAGATGCACATTATATGCTTTAAAGTCAAGTTCTAAATCATAAGCTTTTAAAGTCCAAGTCAAGGTAGGAGTCATAAACGTTTGGTATGTAAGTTGAATTGGGAGTAGCCTAAAGTGAAATTGTGAGTCACAGCTTTTGATGTCAAATAGCGAAACCATATGGTACTGTAGGGACAGGGATTTGAGTTGAGAGTCTTTTGCTCTGAAGTTTGAGACAAATTATAAATCATAAGCCTGGAAAGTCTAATCGAGCTGCAGGTCTTGAGCTTTAATTTTTAATTGAGTTGTGAGTCATAAACCTTAAAGTCTCAGTCGAGTTGTAATATGTGCTAGTAATTTAGCTAACTAGTTTCCCAAATCCCTCTGATCCAGGGCACTACTTGGTGTGTGGAACAAATGATTGATCCTTTTAATGCATTTGGGATTGAATTTGGAAGATAACTGAGCTGATATTTTAAAGCTGAGTAAGTGGCAATATAAAGAGAAAGTTATAAGATTCACAGGACTGTCCACCGCCTTCATGGTTTATTCTCCTCACCTTATGGCTACATAGTACCAGTAAGAATTTAAACCTACCTTCACTCTTGCTAATTACACTATACTGTACGTTGCTAACTGTAAGTTGTCAGCAACGCCAGTTGCAGTTAGTTAGTTCCACCAGGTGCAGGAGGTTATGTGTTGGTGTAGCAAAATAACAAATCATATTATATAATAATATGCTAACAAATGGTGTTTGTGTAAATGTTGTATAAAATGCTCGAGTTCATGCTGGGGTGCTGAATATCAGCACAGCTGGCATATCTTTGGCACACTGGCTGTACCATTGTGCCTACAATCACATCAAGGCTGTGCTGATATTCAGCACAACAGCACTCTGTCTCATATAATATTGCTTTCGGTATTAGTAGCCAAAATTATTTCATTACAAGTATGTGTTGATACTTTGTCTGAATCAGGGGATTGAGCGAACATAACACAGCAGCTGCATTTTCATGCAGCTTATTAATCTGTTAAAATACTCCACAGTTTTATGGAAGTCACAAACTATTCTCTTTATCTGCTTAATAATTACATTTGATGGAAAGAAATGTGAAATTTAAAACGCACAAGAGTGATTTAAATGCATTTGCTCTAACTTGCATTCCCTGATATTATGGTTAAATTGACACTAAACCACGTTATCCCGCGTGCACATAACTTTGGATCGGATGAAATATGAAGCGCATATAAACAGAGATGTATTGCGAACTGTCCCATTTAGGATGCACATAAACAGTTAATTTGAAATCTGCATTCACAATGACTTATTTTTGAATAGTAAAAATAATTATGTAGGTGTATCTGTATATGTGAAAAAGTTACAGAGCGGGTGAGCGAGAGAGAAAAGGAAGGAGACTTTGTTTCCTGACCTAATTGAAAATGTTGGACATCCACTCTTTTAGTCTTTCTTGCACCCAAATTACAAATACATCCACACATAGACACACAGACACTCAGCTGTCATGAGTCATCATCATTGCCACGGCAACAGAGCGAACTGCTTGCACTTCGTTACTGAAAATCACCATCATGGGCTGCAATAAAGCATGCCATGGCCTTTATAACATTGTCACTGACTTCTTGTTTTTTTTTATTGTTTTTTTTTTTTTTTTTAGAAATGACTCTTAATTTTAGATTTTGCCATGTAAGTTCATGTCTCAGCATGGCCAAGACGGAAGAAATTTCTAGATACAAACCCCATCTTGCCTCATCTTCAACATCATAAAGTGCATTTGCTTCTTCTTTTTCCTGTCTGTATCATCCATGTGTAAGGTAAATATCTCCCACTAGGTAGAAATAGATTCACTCTTTGAGATCACTGGCAGAGTACAAACAGAACGCAATCATGCTTCAATAATTCAGTGTAAGCCACAGAGTTTTAATAATTCAGCACCAGTTCTGTAGACAGAGACGTCTGAGAGGAGAACTGCAAGTTCACTGCGGTCAGGGGGGTCACGTCATGACCGTCAATCAGAGAGACAGAGAAGGTGAAAGAAAGAAAAATTTAAATGAGATGCGGTACCCTTGATGTTGAGCTCTGAAATATGGAATGATGAAAATCATTATAATAGGCATATACTGTATATAAAATCAACCTTATTGTTGTGGTACATCAAAAAATCAAGTTACCACTTATGTTATAGCAGCAATATATAAGCTATATATGCTGTTCCCCATCCTATTTTCTTTCTCTCTCTCTCTCTCTACGTCCGTAGGACACAAAAATAAAAAATAAATAGTCATGACACAGAAAATAAGCACAATGTCCTCTTTCCTGAAGATTTTCCTATGGTGGAAAATGCACGGAATGTTAAAAATCTTGTAGATTATGATAAAATAGGTATTAATACGATAGATAACGAGTTAAAAGTAGCACTTTTTTGTACTGTAACTACTCTGGGAGAGCTTCTGTTATTTTTGAAAAATAACCGATAACTTATAACTAATCAATTTGAGGATTCCAGAGCATTGTGGTATAATGCAAATTATTAAATACCAAATCGAATAAATACGATAAGTATTCCATCACTGTTAGTGTTTTGCTTAATATTATAACAAGATTATTTTTATGTTATCATCAGCCAATTAATTAAACTTATAATTAATTGACAAGTCCCAGAAATACAGTACAGTAACACGGAGGTGGTAGCTCAGTGGTTAAGGCATTGTACTACTAATCAGAAGGTCATCATGTGTGTTCTGCATTCATACAAACACTCTTGCACTGAAAATGCCCTCATGTAACTTCCCATCCTCTGATACACACTGCCTGAATAACACACTGCCTGACTATTCAGTTCGGTATCTCACATTTCCTTTCTCTCAGCAGTCCACCACTGAGCTTATCTCACTTTTTCTGTGTTTTGTAAGCCAGAACGTATCAGCCATCAGCCACACATTTTATTTATACACTTTAATAGGGTTTCCTGGAGAAAATGCATGCTGGACCCTTTTTAAGCACACAGGGTTCTAGGCAGTAAATGAGGAACCCCACTGACTTCAAATGATGGCAAAACTGCATTTAAGCACTTTTCTTCCCCAGGACTCGATTATCATCATGTGCAGCCCCAACAACAAAACGACTTTTTTCTACTGCCAGTGTAAGCCACAGTCTCATTAATAATAATAAAATATTGAAGGCGATTTCAAGTCCCCAGGTCACTGTTCTCTCGGCAGCTGGATGTGTTTTTGCTAAACCATCTCTCAGCTGGAGAACAGCGCAGAAAATATAAACAAAGCGGGACATTAAGGATGAAAAAAAAAAAGAATTTGGACATAATTAATACAGATGAAAAAAATTATTATTTCTTTTATGGCAAGTGCATAAAAAGTGTTTTTGTTTGCGCATTTGCAAAAGTTAATAGTGAAATATCTGTCATGTTTGGTAAATGGCTGTGGTTTCCTCCAAATTCAAGCCAATACTGGTGGCCAACCTTATCACCATCACCTCCTCCAACAACACCATCATTATTATTGTTCTTGATCATGGTCTTGTTGTTTATTTGTTTGCTTATGTTTAGACTAAATATATTTTTTACAATCTAGACAAAAATCATATAAAAATTATTAATTAATAAAAACATGAGTGCAGTCAGTACAGTCATTAATAAAACTGTACAGTCATTAATAAGACTATGGATCATTAATAATCACCAAAAACACAAAGGATGTTTCAATTTAATGCAAAGAGAAATTTATTAACAAGCAAATCAAGCAAAAAAGGGAATGTATAAGGACTGTTTTTCATGTATTGACTGATTTTTATTATTATTAGCTTTAATGTTTCGAATTTAATATGTAATATTTCACTTACAATCTTTTTCAGATTTTTTTTTGCAAAAATTTGACTCCTGTTTGTTAATTTGTTAAACTCAAAGGAGATTATATTTAATCCAGTTCAGCCTGAAAAGATTTCGGTAGAAGATGAACATGACTTTGTGGTTAAAAGAGAGAGTGTTTAGAGAGATAAAATGGGTATTTGCATGTTGTAAATTTTTAGTCTGATCTTCACAAATAAGTATAAATGTGTGATATGGAACACGTGTTAATGGGAGTGAAAAAGCTCTTAATGAACTACCACTTGCATCCACAGTGTATTACAGATGCATAACTACATTCGCACCATTTACATCATTCACTTGCAGTGTTTGAGAGAGAGAATGAGAGAGAGAGAGAGGCTACATTTTTCTTTCTTTTTTCTGCACTAATGTATTAATGCATTCCGACTAATTTTGAGGCACAAATCTCTCTTATCGGCATGCAAGTTGTTGGTGTAAACATGTGTTGTGTGAGACTCTTGTTCACGCCTCACTGCTTATGTGAGTGATGGGAGAGATGAGAAACGAGTGTGAAGAGTGGAGGTTATTCCTCCACCATCTGTGCGACACAACGCGATGCAAAACAGTTCTTAATCCGGATTGGGATGCTTTGGAAGGGATTTTCCTAATGTGGCAATAAAAATTACATACACATGTATTTTTTAAGGTCTGAAGCGTTAGGCTTGCCACTATCAGCTCCTCCTGAATGTACATGCTGATGGGGGCAAATTAAAGGAAAACACTGACTCAGTTATGCAGTGGTAGGTGTTAGTCTATTGTCCTGGTTTAGCTTTACTTGTCGCATTAGAGAGAAGTCTCACCGATAATCAAAACAAAGTTGCTTCTGATCACCTTTTTCCTGATGAAACCTCCAAATGGGCATGGTCTCATCTAGGATGACTCCACCCATTTTCCACAAGGGCTCACTGCATGGTTTGATGAGCTATGGCCTTCACTCTACCTTAAGCTAAAGCTCAATTGAACATCTGTGGATTGTGGAGCGATGTGTTGAATAGAGAGCTCCAGCACCATCATTAAAACACCAACTGAAAAAAAAAATCAGTTTTCATAACACACTATATACTTGGGCTTTGCTTCAATTCGTCCCTTATCTGTAGCTCGGACAACAAACCAGATTATATTTGCAAGTTCTGTACACAGGACAGAATTGTTCACTTGCATGGTATCACCCTAAATCTTCTCCATTCTCTTTAGGCTTTGATCTTTTTCTGACAATAGTTCATTCAAATAGCTTGAGTACTATCATGATGCATTTGGATATTGTGTGTTTGGAGTGTGTAAGGCCTCGGGACTCTGTACTGTAGTGTGGTCTTCTTATGGAGGTAACTAACTCATTATCCTACTCATTAAAAAGAATGAACATTCATGCTGAGTGTAACATGCAGTGACTAAAGGCAAGTTTTATTTTAATCCAAGAACTGTAATCCAACTCCATAGCAGGCACCCAAACACATGCAGGCAAAGTTAAACAAGCAGAAGCCATAATCAGATTCTATGAAGGCAGGCAACAGCCTCAACCAAGACAATACTGAAACACTGAATGCAATCAAGGGAACAAATATATAGTAATACTTTACAATGACACACTGGCACAACGGTATAAATAGGCAAACTTTAAAAGAATCAAACAGTGAACAGGTAAACACAATTATGGATCAATCTAGATCAGAAAGTAAATACAAACACATGGAGTTTATTTCTTTGGTATAGTGTGAAGGGGAAACTTACTCTTACTCACTCATCTTCTATACCGCTTTATCCTGTATTCAGGGTCGCGGGGACCTGGAGCCTATCCCAGGAGGCTTA
>JAOVVB010000015.1:13622792-13648353 GCA_028570985.1 Heterobranchus longifilis
TATATATATATATATATATATATATATATATATATATATATATATATATACACACACACACAGACACACACACACACACACACACACACAGTATATAAACACATTTTCACACTGGTCACTCTGCCTCAGTTGCTCAATTTTTCTTGCGACAATGTACTGTATACACTGATTTATTGCCAACTTGTGATGCAAATTGTGATCAGCTGAATCAAATGATTTGACTCATTCAAAATTCGATTCAATATTTTCAATCCCAGTGAAATACACTACTTATTTTTGTTTGCATTTGCACATGAGATTTTCTCATAAACCTACCTACACATTAGTCATTTAAACCAGATAAAGCAGTTTTACTACAGCCAATCTTTTTCCTTTGTTGTTCTGTTTTGTTTTAGTCAACATTTTTCACTTGTACTCTTCAGAGATCTCTTTAAAATGCACATGTAAAATATTATTTTCTACTCATTATGCATTGCCCCCAAAAAATAACTGAATTATTCACAACAAAACCAAAACAAAGTGAAGGATTCGACTGAAACTGACACTCTACCCTCCTCAAACCTCTTTAAAAATAAATTGATGTATAATAATGTCTCTTTTGATTAGCTTTTTTCAGTCCTGGAACGATTTCTTGCTGAGCAGATGTTATTGAAGCTCTTCCAACATGGCTGACCTTGGCGTGCTGGCGTTAGCTCCTTCACTCTGTGGGAAGGCCCACACTCTCTGATTATATGTCCTGAGCTGCGTCCTGCCACGGTTTGAAGTGGTGTCTTTGAAGAAATTATTGAAGAGGAGAAAAAAAAATAAAGCCATAAGTTTGCTGGGCGTCTGTGCCACAGTGTATTTCAGATCTTCATGTCATCAGCAAATGCAGCGTGACAGCATTGCAAGGAAATGTTCTGGTTCTTTCATGATAAGGAAGAAAAAGTGATGCTAACTGCATGACCTTCTAAAATTCTAAATTTCAGGTAAAAGAGAGGTACATACAGTAAGATCCTTTAACAATAAAAAGCACATGCTTTAATTTGCTGTTTGTTAAATACGAAAAAGCAAAATGTAAATAGCCTGCATATTTTGTTTCCACACCATTTGCTTAATTGGTAAATTTCTACTCTAAGACATTTAATTAAAAATGGTTAAAATATTAATTATTGTCTCTTATAACAACTGTGTTTACTTTTTATCATCATTGCTGTTAGTGGTTTCAATTGTGAAATGCATTTCCTTCTTATAGAGATAAAGATTTCTGGGTAGAAAGGAAAAAAATATATGTTTTAAGTTGTATATAATATTAGTGAAAAAAAGGAAAAAACTAAAGACTACTACACATATTTTAACAAACTAGTCAACTTAACATTTAAATCTCTTATTGGGTCAAATAAATTAATTAAATTATGTAGATAAAATGTAAAAAATGAAATCAAGTATTTTACTGTGACACACTGCAAAGTCCCTAGATATACAATTTAAAAATTGCTTGTTTGGGTAATAACTTCTGCAGCAGCCTTGTTTCCCCTCTCGTCTGTTCCAACCACTTAGCATTCAGCATCAGCATTTACATTTAGGCATTTGGCAGACGATCTTATCCAGAGCAACTTACAAAAGTGCTTGGTATACTAATATACAGTACCAGTACCAGCATACTCATCACTAGTCTGATCATCTATCATTCGTACTAGTTTCTCACTAATTTATGTTCACATTAAATGTTCTGTTTTTAATGCTTGAATTGTTCATAGATCACTTTGTGGCTTAACAAAAATAAAAATCTCTCTGAAACTGGTCAGGTACAGGGACTGTACTAAAAATGAGAGACAAAACTTAGCCAATACAATCGGCCCAAGAAGTCCTTTGGGAAGCCTGGAGAACTATTCCTCAAGATGACATTAATAAATTGAAGAAAGTCTGGCTCTTTGGAAGCAAATTATGAAGAAATGGAGTGATGGGGTGAGCTCAGGGCTTTTGCACAGTATTGTAAGTAAATAGACTTAAATGTGTATTAGCAAAGGAGAATGAAAAATAAAGAATTTGCTGATCTGAGAATATATTTAGACAAAATTGTATACATTTGGTCATACTCTAACATGCTCTTTTAGGTTTTTCTATCTAGTAATCATAGCGACCCACATTTTCCATGCCTCTGAGTGAAAATTAATTTAGTGTGTGGTTGGAAAGTGCACCTGCAAGCCCCATCCTCTACCAACCCTGTCCCTCCCTTAAAACAAATTCCTCACCGCAGCCTCAGACTGGGCCTCTGCTCTTCTGAAAATACCCCAGCTGCTTCATCCCACACTCCTCCGTTCGTCTTACTTTCATCAGACGCAGAACCACATCAGTCTCTTTATTCTGATGTGGATTTGGGCTTTTCCAAACCAAATGGAGTATTTGAAGGGTGGCTCCCCATCATTTTCAAGGTGTGGGAAGTAGAGTTATGGTGCAGGGAGGACATACTATATGCTTAATGGTTCACTTGGGATTTGTAGCGAGCTCACAGTTTAGGTCCACTGGTACTCAAGCATTCACCCTGTCAATCGTTATTGGAAAACCGTGCACATAAATCTCAGTGGTGCCACAGGCATCTGAGGTTGGACATCCAAGATATACTCTGGGTTAGGATTATAGGATGTTAAGTAGGATGACATTCATCTCTTTCCTACCAAGCAGAACAATTCTAGCAAAATACTGCTTTCCTTAAAATGTTTCAATGAGTTTCCATGAGTGACAATTCAGAAGTCAATTGAAAGCATGATTAGAGAAAAGCATGATAACTAGTTTGTTAAAAATTAAGAGTAAAAGAAAATGTGATCACTGGCTTTGTATTTCTTGGATTTCATGCATTATTAATGACTTGTTAGTTGTTATAAGGGGAAAAGTTTTATAGTTAGTTAGTGGGAATTCGACTATATTGGAAGAAAATGTTGTAAAATTGGGTTAAAAATGAAACTCCCAGTTTGGAAGCTGTTGTATGTGAAGATGAAGCTGTTGAGACTTAATTAGTTCCACATACACAAGGGTGAGTCAAAAATTATCCAAATTCCGGTTATATTAAAACGTCTTATCAGTGCTTTCCGATCAAGGCTTCTGTCTCCCCAGTCACTGCTGTGCAGGTGTGAACGTGTTACATCAGTTCATTTGCAACTGTGGTTTGAGCAAATCGCTTGTGATTTGCATGAAAGAAGACACGGAGACTCACGGAAGAGCATAAACAGAAGCGTTTGGATATCTGCAAACAAAATTTGGAGCCATACTCTAAGGAAGGTGAATGTTTCTTAAAAAGAATCATTACTAGTGACGAGATATGGATTCATCATGAGCCTGAGAGTATGGGAAAGGAAACATCCTCAATTGCCGACCAAGAAAAAGATCAAAAGTCAACCATCAGCTGGAAAATGAATGCTTACATTTTTCTAGGATTCTCAAGGGTCAATACTGAAACAGGTTCAACGAACAACAGTGCTCATTACAGTGAGACGCTTAGCAAACAGCTAAAGCCTAAACTTCGGATTAAACGCAGAGGACTGCTATCCAAGGGCTTTGTGATCTTGCATGACTGCACACGCCTGAGTTGTAATATGACCATGTGAGATTTTAGTTTTGTTTTTAGTTCAGTGCTATGAGCCATCAACTCTGTACCAACTACTTCACCCATGATCACACTTCTCCTTCTTAACCTGACTTCAGCAAGAATAGAATCTCCCAGGTGAGTGCTAGTAACCCATCACTATTTGTCCAACAAGCAACCATGAGTAAAATGAATGACTCAGCTCCATCTCACCAACATCCCACACTCTTTTGAGGCAGGGTTGAGGCTCCTACTCTCTGTCTGCATGACTGGACACAATATGGAAAGGCCAAAATGGAGGCAAGATGTAAAGAGAGAGAGAGAGAGAGAAAGCGGCTTTAGACAAGCGTCGGAGATGCAACATCCTGCAGGCAACCGAAGCACTTATCCATCAATCCATAAAAAAGATTTTATGTTCTGTTACCACTGACTGGAGGAGAAGGTCAAGCAACTGACAGGAAGAAAAAGGAAAAATACAAGTGGTATTATTGGTTAACATCTTAATAATCAGTGAACAATAAAAATGTGGAATCATCAATATGGTCTGGGCTTTTTATGAAGAGACGATTATTTACCATTAATGGAAGGAGTCTCCAATGTCGGCTCATTGAAACTGCACAGCAAATTCTTCAAGCTGTAGGAGTTGGTGCTTTTTGATTTCTGACAGACAGTATTTTTTTTTTGTCATATTATGAACTAATAACAGGAACAAACATAATAAATTGTAAAAGAAGAATCATTGGTGAATTGATGTGGTACAAGAAGAACTTCCAGACATGCTGTTATTGGAAAAATATCAACTTTGATATTGCAACAGGAACCCGTGTCGAACAGCATTGCTGCATCCCGCTGTTAATTATTTTCCCATAACAGCACCCCGTTTTATTCCTTACATGATGTAAAATCACTATTACAACTTTCTACAACAGAAATTAACCACAGAGACTTCTTATATCTCATTTTCATTAACACTAGTCGTGAATTTATTTTATGTCACTTCTAGACACAGACTGGAAAGGTGGATTCATAACTGGTCTGGGACAATGTTAAAACAATGTAGTAATGAATAAAGCTGTGAATCGATTCGATTTTGGGGCATTTTTTAAATAAATTTTTTTTATTCGATTATATTTAATAGCACTAATGTTTATTGTCTGATTTGTCTCAAGCAGCTCATTTTTAAGGTATTGAAGGATTAGAAACTACTAAAAATATCCAATAGACATTAAAATAAAGTTAAACAGGTCATATCCTATACAGAGCGCTAATGTTTTTTTCTTCTGTTCCACTCTCCAGTCCAGTAGATGACAGGAACGAACACCAACTGCCAACGCACCAACTGAGCATTTTGCAGAAAAAGCTATTTATATTTTCTACAAAATCTGTGGTATATTTTAAAGAATTTGTCCATTTTAGACCAATTTTTCCAAGTTTCCCCAAACATTTTAAAAGGTATGAATCGATTTTCAATTGAAACTGACCAAGAAAAGAAAGATTCAATTGCATAATTAATTCAATTGCACTTCTCTAGTAATGAACTCTGGCTGAATGCTCACAGGAACTGGAAAGTCAGTCTCAGATTTCAGACTTCTCTCTCATGACCTTTGTTCTGTTTGGATTTGGACGGTCCTCATTAACAAGGAGTACAAACACACACTGTAGGGTCTGAACTGTACTGACTCTACATTATACACACACAATAAATCACACTGGGCTGAATTAAATACAGGGCTTACATTTTTTTTTTTTAACTGCATGAAGAACAAAGAAGGATTTATTTATAGCGTGGTGCTATAAATACCACTGGGGTCCACAGTACTTTTTACAGTACTTTCAGCTGTTGAGTCATTAGATTAGCTTTGGGCTTTTGAAAATACATAAAGATTATTATACAGCAGGAAAGTAAACCATAATGATATTACACTGTTGGAGGGGGGAAAAAATTAAGGCATGAGATTCTGATGACTATAAACAAATACTTAACATTTATTGTGAGTATAAAAAAACAGATCAGATTTATATTTTTTCCCATAAAGCAAAAACCAACAAAGACAGCAGAATGTATGCTTGAAACATATAAAGACAAAAAGAGGAAATAAGCCAACAAAGACAAACGTTGCGCCATCACCCACATGCAGACATTTCTCAGGCATACATGCCTCGTGCCATGTAGAGTTGCATACATGTAAACAGAACATGTAAACACTGAAATGTAGACATCAAACTGACCGGACATACCAAAACATTTAAAAAAAAAAAAATATCATTTTCTTTCAAAGTGCAGAATCCTGCTCAGGAAGAGCAAAGAGATTATGGATAGAAAATAACAATAATCTCCATAATGGATGTGATGTGAACAGAAAAAAGGCTGATATTTATTAATTCATATTGTTAATTCACATCTGAACGATCAGTAACACCATCCAGAATTCTTACCTTCTTTCCAAAATGATTGGAATGAAGCTGCATACAATAATCTCCCAAAAGCTGAATATTAAATAATTTTAAGTCCTTTAAAAAGCACTATAAAATGTTCCAACTGATGAGGAATTCTCATCCTCATTGGTCCTCTCTATGCCTCTCATACCACATGATATAGAGTCATCTCCATACTTTAATCAGTGGCTAGATGCGCCCTATAGCAACGCAGCCCAGCTTTGGCAGAGATGTAACAGATGACCAGTAAAAGACATTGACACTAGTCACCTACATCACTGTCCTGGTCCCCAATCAAAAACAGGAAGTGGAAGCTCAAGGCCAGGAGCGCGGTGCCAAGCAGGTCTCCCAGCGCTGTCAGGTACGGGATAGAAAAACTGTCCGGGTCCTTCCCGGACTTCCACATGACGTGGACCATCCAGTCTGCTATACACAGCAAGAGGAACACCTGTGAGACAGACAGGCGCAAAAGAAACATGTTTTAGAGTCACAGAGGTTAAAAAATTTCCCCAAGCATGCCAGAGACAAGACGACTGAGGAGCGTAAAATTAGGATGAGCCTATGTCAGGTAATTCAGTTCGACTTGACTGCTCCCTGTACACACTTTGGTGAAGAGGCTTTGAACCGGATAGTAACACAAGTGCTAACACACAATCAACACAAACTAAATCAGTGTTTTTGTATGTGAACTTTCAAAGTCCTAATACTGCTTTACTAATTAAGCCTATTTTCCACATTGAGGAAGTGTGTGTGCGTATTTGCGTGTGTAGGTAGGTGGGTGGTGAATGTATGTAATCCTGATGAAAGAAGAAATCTGAAGCCAAAACATAAATAAATTCAATCAGTCAAGGTGCAAACATGTGCAATGATTTAATTACGATTACCTCTAGAATAAGTAATGAATAACTTTATAATAAAAGTTGCAGTAGTTTATCCTAAATATGAGGACACATTATAGCATTGATCTTGATACAATGAGAAAATACTGCTTGGTTTTTTTATCAAACATTGAGGAAAAAATTCTGTCAAATGCTCACTGGTCCAGGATGTAACCCATTCATTGACTAGATACAACAAGACACAAATAACAGAATTTTGTTTCAATTTAATTGTGATTCAGCCTTGTCAATTCTTACTTATGCATACATGGCAGATTAAACCATTTGAACAACCGAATTGTGCTATTGTGCTAGTCATTCATTGTGACTTTCTTAGACAGCACTTCATTCAATGTGACTTTCACATCATTCAATGTAACTTTCTTAGTGGTTACCACTGTTGCCTTGTACCCCCAGGGTCCAGGCTCGATTTCAGCCTCCGGTTTGTGTACGTGGACTTTGCATGTCTCCTCATGCTTGCCGGGTTTCCTCTGAGTTCTCCGGTTTCCACCCACAGTCCAAAAGACATGCAGATTAGGCTAATTGCCGTTCCCAAATTGCCTGTAGTGTGTTAATAAGTGCGTGTATGTGCGAGTTCCCTGAGATGGATTGGCACCCTGTACAGGGTGTACACCGCCTTGTGCCCCAAGTCTCATGGGATAGGCTCTGAATGAAGTGCCCCCTGCGTATACTGGATAAAACGATATAGACAATAAGTGAGTGAGTGAGCGACTTCCTTATGTATGAAAATAACAATTTCATGCATCACCACAATAAGCTTTTCTTAATTAAGTTTGCATCCTTTCAAGTTTCAATGCTGCAATCCACAGTGGTGCATTTTGGCTAACCTACTTTAACCTTACCCAAGTGTGTGTATGTGAATGACTTTCATTTAGCAGAAAAATGAAATGAAAGACAGCACATTAATCAGAATGACAAACTGAGGTGAAAGTCTCTGGGAGGCCATCCACTGAGGTAGACTCGGTGCTCGGAGTGACTGAAGGCGGGACAGTTATTTAGCCTGCATGGTGCCCAGACATAGGTTGGATGAAGGTGAGGGCAATAAGTAGCTTCTCCATTGTTTATTAATTAGCCAGTGTGAGGAAATATTAAAGTTGAGATGTATGAGGATATAAGGTTATTAATCAGATGCAGTACATGGAGCTGTGTTACAAATTCTTTAATAACGCACTGGGTGATTTCTCTCTCTGCATGCTGCCTCTTTTTAAAATCTTTTTTTTTCTTAGGCTGCAGTGTATTTTGTCTCCAAAAACTGCAGTAATTATACATAAACTGTGGAAAACTTCTCCAGATATGGAACAAATTGTGATGAAGTTGCTACAGAAACTAAGTGCTACTTAAGATGGATGGTTTGCTAATTTACACTAATTTTAGGAAACCCAACAGGACTGGGGATGAAGTTTCCACCCTCTGCAAACATACACACACAACTATACCTCACAGACGACAGTGAGGCCAGTCAGCTCACACACATGCACACACACACACAACTGATAGACGGGATTGCAAAAGTTAGCATCCCATTATTATTTTTTTTAAAGATCTTCTTACACTTTTGTGGCAGCAGTAGTACTTGCACATTCACAAATTACTACTTCAAAAAAATTCAAAATGTTCAAATGAAATATATGTATGATAACTAGACAAGAAGTTGTTGGTTAAGTAAGTAAGAAGGTGAGTGAGTGAGTGAGTTAATAAATACATACATACAGTATTGAAAAGAAAAGAAACGGTCAACATGACCTTATCTGAAGAAGGCAATGTAGAGCATCTGGAAGAATTATTGATAAAAAAATGTACCACTTTAGGTCTGAATATTATTAAGCCTGATAATTACACCAGAGTGGGTCTAAATATATACAGTACCACAACAGGTGAATGCTGTCATACAGGAAAATAATGGTCTAAGGAAATATGAGAGAAGGTTTAAAAATGACATTCAGATGTAATATAGCTTTTAGTGAGTTTAGTTTTCATAATCTGTTTAAACACACACAACGCATTGGCATGGTTTTATAAATTAACTTCCTTCATTTCATCCTAGAATACACAGACATAGTAGCCATTTAACATGGACAATCTGCAAACCACTACTGAGAAGTAACAGTCCAACACGAATATCAGCATGACTGTTTGAAAATGTGGACGTATTGCAGGCGGCATCAATCGGCATCAATATGCCGCATGTGTCACACAAGCTGCAGGTCTTTGTGTGGTCTCGGACACTCGAGCACTTTCCCACGGCATTGACGAGAGCGGTTCTTTTCTCTTTGCCCTCTCCAATGCACACTGCAACCACTGTGGCTCACTAATGGGCCCACTGCAGAGGCTCAGTCTATACGTAACAATCGTGTGCCAAGCCTCCATTAATGCAACAAGTAGCCCAATCATTTTGTTTGGAATTCTGCATTTAGGTCTAGTTCCTTTAGTGGTGTAAAGGTCAAAGGTCATGGGTCAGAGATCAGCAGATTCTCGTCAGGAACTCGGGATGAGCTCAAGAGGGCAAACAATCAGCACATCTTTGTCACAATCACGAACTGTTGCCTGATTTTGCACAACACAAAAAACACAACTGTCTTTATTCTTGTAGAACAAACATAATAATCATATTCTGAATTTACAGAGGTTATAAAATATCTAACTAAGATGAATTCCACTGTATATAAAACTATAAGCTTTAGAGTAATCACCATTTATGTTTTTAAACCTAAAGTGCTAATTATACAGATTGCTGTGTAGGGTCACATACCCAAGTAACAAAACTAGAAACTGGGTAGCCGGTTTCCTTTTTCGTCTGTGAAACACACCAAAATCAACATGTAGGTAAATTCATGCTTTTCATATTTTAAATCTGTACAAATACCATATCTCTGAATTCAATATAATGGAGAAAAATCATCCAGCGCTAGTTAAAGCTAGACTACAGTATATTCACAATGCGAACGATAGATCCTGTGCCGAATGGTACGAATACAAATACTCAGACTGTTGTACCCCTAATAGCTAGCTATAAAACTTATGAAAACCATCCATTTTCACCACCAAACATCATGAAGGAAAATCGCTTGGATATACAGAACTTTCTGAAAATATCAGATTAGCATCTAGACAATATTAGCAGAAAATGAAAACCCGTAATTCCCATCCATGGTTTTATTTTCATCTTTTGATCTCAAACGTATTCAGGCAAAAGTAATAAGTGATTACAGATGGATTTATTGTAAGGCAGAAACCTAAAATATTGGTCTTGCTGTCAAAATACGTCCAAAGGGGACTGTAAATAGCGGCAATGCAGTTCATCGCCTTCTGGTAATAAAACGAGAAAACATTTTATTTTAAATCCTGCTGACATCCGTTTACAGCGAAAACCCTATCGCTACAGTTCTGTTTGGATCATCAAACCACCAGCTGGTTCAGGAGCTGCAGCTAGGAATAAAAATCTGCTGTATATCAGGAAGTACATTTTATGAAAGGGTTGTACATCTTAAGCGGAGAAATAAAACGGTACAGTCTTTGTATTCCAGCATCCCACTTACACTTTTGTCCACATTATTTTACATCTATTGGGATTAACATTAAATGTTAAGAAAAACACAAATGACAGGTGTCTAAAATAAGAATATGATATTAATATCATGGTAAACTCTGGAACAAAACCGCTGTGTCACATATTGTGGCAAAGAAATGAACAGAAACTCAAATAACTCAAATAATTTCCATCACTATCTCAACATTTGCATTTAAAAAGGATGGATCATAGGATGGATATTCTTATAAGACTTTAAAATCTTACCTTCAGACTACTTCTTCGGCAAGCAGTTTAATGTCTGTCATTTTCGTAACATTAAACATTAAAATGAAACCTTACAATTTCATTAAAAAATTTCAACATCTGTAAAAATCTTGATTTTGATATATTCAGTTGGGGTTTAAACTACATTTAAACCAGCCAGCTTGTTAATTAAGCAACTTTATATCCCCTGATGTTATGTATTTAAACTTAGCGTCTCTCTCTTCATGCAACACCACTGTACCATGCTCTGTTCATGAAGATTCATGAAGCATTTCTAATAGAGATAGCCTTTCGTCTAGTTAAAAATATTGAAGTATTATTGCTGAGGTCTGTATTACCCTGCTCACAGCTCACTTGAAGCTTGCTGAGCAAATGAGATTCAGCAGGCCAGCGTGTGTTTATTTATAGCACAGCTTCCTCGTATATATCGGAATTTCCACTTTTCATGCACAGCGAAATTCTACCTAGAATAAACACTGCGTGAATGCCACACATTCCACTCACCTCATGAATGTGCTCACTCATACACGTGCAACCACAGGTACTGCTAAATTGATTGTCTACATAGACTTAGTTTTAAAAGCATGTGTTACTTATGTCAATGAAGGGTTTTGGTGAGTGGACTTACTATAGTTTCATGCTCAGCAAATGCCATTGCGTTTTTAAATTCTCAAATCTGATTGGTCAGAAGGCACTGAAGGTGCTCTGTAATGGCAGATCTAACAGAACTACTGACTACAAATCAAATCACATTCACATATTTATATAATAATGCGCTTTATTATAAAACGCAGACAACACTTAAAAACCTCCTAATTTGTATGTACATTCCTGTGCAAAAGTCTTGAGCCACCCTCATTTCTTCATATTATATTAAACAATAAAGATTAAACTAAAGAAATGGGAACAAATGTTTTACTGTGAGAGGCTGCAAAGTACCTAAAGATACAATATAAAAATTGGTTGTTTATGTAATAACATCAGCAGCAGCCTCATTTCCCCTCTCGTCTGTTCCAAAAACTCAGCATTCAGCATCACCAGTATACTAATCACCGGCCTGATCATTTATCATCATTCGCGACTGTTTGTCACTGGGTTATGCCTAAAGTTAGATGCGTTTTTAATACTTGAAGACTTAACAAATGAAAAACATTTCTCAGAAACTGCTCTCAGAAAAACTTTCTCAGAAATCCAGAGCCGAATACTTGCCAAAAGATAGAAAAAAGTACTTATGTTGTGTATAACGATTATTTTAATGATCGATTAATCTGTCGATTAGGTCACTGTCGAAACACACTAACGGAATCACTGCTGTAAAGTAAAAATGAAACAAATTAACCTGCACTTTACCTTTGGAAAGAATCACGACAGAGCAGTGTTTCTGTGTAAAGCAGAGAGAAAGAGTGTGTGCGTGTGTGTGTGTGTGTGTCTGTGAAGGCGAAAGTAGGAGGGGTCTGTGTGTCTGTGTGGCACGGTGTCCAATGACAGACACACACACACACACACACACACACACACACACACACACACACACACAGCAGGCAAAGAGCAGGCTAAACCTTGAGCAGAGAGAGGAAATGGATTTTGCTTTATACACGCGCTGTACACACACGCACACAGACAAAATAAAATATGTTTTACACACACACACACGGTCACCGTGTTATAGTAAACAGTACACGCGTACACAGATGTTGATTATACCAGTAAGAGACGCGCACTAAGGCCCAGCAGCCTCCGCCATGTACAGTATCTTTCCTCTACCTCCGCTCGTATTTTTTATTTTTTTGCTCCGCCCTGTTTATGAGGCGCCGAACTCTGCTAGCATCAGTGCGCGAGACCGAGTGTGTTCACTTCGCTGCGTGCTCAACTGAAGTTTTTTTTTAAATAATCAAATGTCTCCGCGCCGCGCGACACAACGAATTTGTTGCCAACGCTTTTACTAATAGATTTTTTATCGATTTTATCGATTAGTTGTTGCAGCCCTAATTTGCCTTATTGAAAGCAAAATATGAAGAAATCAAAAAAGGGACGGGTACAAGGGACTTTTGCACAGTACTGTATCTTTGACAATAAGACACACCTAGTGATCAAAATCCTAATTCCTGAGACATTTTTTTGTCCTAAATTCAAAACATGCAATTTGGGTCTTTGTATGGTATATGTAACATGTCCTTTACACTGTCCTCTTTCTCTCCCTTCATAGTTCCTGCATTGACAAAAAAAAGTCCAATTGTATTAAATAAAAGCTTATTTTTGGGCAAAGTGTTGTCTCATTAAAATTCATGTCTATCGAGCAGATGCAGCTGACGTTAAAGCTTTGCCTGGTTTCACTTCTGGAAATCTGTTTTCTGGAACGCCGCCTTTTTATTTATTTAACCTTACGGCTAGTTTTTGCCTATAAAACTATCAATGCCAGAGAATTGTTGTGTGTACTGATGTTCCCAGCAGAGCAACAAACAAACAAAAATTTTTTTTTTGGTCAGAATCCCTGCTGAGTCTGTCTCAAAGCATAGATCCAGGTAGAATTTATTATATTGTCCTGTTCAATAGATCTACCCTGAGGTCCTGCGGTTGACATTGCTTGATCTTTGTTATGTGCTTTTTCCTCTTTTATATATTTGAATACCCGAATTCAGTTGAACAATGTCTGGCTTGTTCTTGAAAGTAAATGCAAATCTTATGGCAGGGAATTTAAAACGATGACCTTTCTTTTAGTGTCTAGTAGATGGCGTTAATGTGCCAGCCTGTTGTTTTTCTGTTCTGCATCCGCACTCTCTCATTTATTTGAGGTTAAAATTATTCCTAATCATTTATCGTCTCATCAGATTACCATTACGATAAGGCTGGAGAACATCCCTTTACACTATACGTACTTTGTGAATGCAGACTGAAGAACAGACTGACCTGTAGCAGCGCTGCAGCCAAGTACACAGTCATGAAGATGGGTGTCAAGGTCGTGTGGCCACTTTTCATCAGGTGAATGGTATACAAGAAGATCAAGTGGCCTGGGACTACCAACAGAAGCAGCACTTGTGCTGACCTGTGATTAGCTCCTGAAACAAAAGAAGAAAAAGACATACATCACATACAGACACATACATGTGATCCATATGTACACAATAACAGACTATATATGAATAAGCGAGGACCTCCACTGAGCTATATGTCGCTGTATATCTGCTTTTATGTATATGTCGAAATTCTCGTTTTCAGTTTCTGACCCGAGTTTCGGGCAAGCGTTCATCCACCACAGAGACGTGAGAATTTACGCCTCTTCCTCCAGATGGTAATAGCAGCCTGGTAGTAGGCGCTGCACCCTGCGTGTGTCTGCGCTTGGACATCTGTACCCAGAATTTCTCTTCACCAAGACGTCCGAGCAAACTCGAGAAATGTGTGCTAAAAGCGTAAGAGCTGCCAGCTCTAGGCCTCTGTGCTGGCTTTCACTTCTACTGTTTATACTACACAGAGCTACACAAAATCTCAGTCTCAGTTAAATACACACTGTTCTGTAAGCTGTGCATGCACTTAATCAAGTTCTCTGTTTTATCTCTCTCTCTCTCTCTCTCTCTCTTTCATCCTCTCCTAGTCCTTCACTTTCTGCTGTGGAGAAAGCAAGAGGCTGAGCGGCAGTCTGCGTTTGGCTTTGTTTTCTCAAGCGACCCTCATGACTCATCGGTGCATTTACAAATAAAGACAGCCACAGAACGAACACGGCTAGAAAGCCAAATAGATACTGTAGATGCATCATCCTTGTATTTGTAGGCATTTATTTTGCATTAGGTAGATCTTTAAACAAAAAACTCCAGGATCACCATGGAATGAGAAGCAAATCCAAACCCAACACTTCCTTTTGATGAGCATCATACCATGGGATGCCAAAAGTGCAACTCATCTATATTGGATCTTGAGAATGTATTGTAAAAAGATAAGATGAATAAGATTTGTGTGAGGTTTGTGTGAGGTTACCTGAGCCACAGAAGGTTCTGCAAGGATAGTAGCAGCCTTTAGCTTCATCCGGTACCTCTCCTGGGGTGCTGTGGAAGTGCAAGTGTGTCGAGATGCGGCTAGACTGGATGGCCACCAGGTTTCCACCAATACCTGCACAGCGAATGTTAAATTATCACTCAGATCCACTCTCCAGACTAAAAGAGTTATCAGTCCTGAATCTGGCTAAAATAATGTGATCCATTTATCACTTCCTGCTAAGAGTTACGGTTTTATCTTTCCTGTCTTTCATCTTAATATACACTCTCATTTTTACAGTATACTCTATCACTCACTCGCTCTACTCATTTCCAATTTTTGACATGGACAAGTAGAACTGATTGCTGTTCATATGTGCAGTAATAAATCTTTACAACCAGTCATAAAGGGAAGAAAAGCAGAAACTTTTACAAAGTTTATCCATAGAGGTGAAAACAACCATAAAAGTTAGCAGTGGTTGGATTTTAAACAAGCATTAGATATGCAACAAATGCCTAAATGCAAGTGTAAATTATTTCAATAATAAAAAAATATATGTTGTGTAACATTTCTAAAAGGAAACTGATATGAAATTCATCATTTCTTTTGATTTGACAAAAGTACAACAGATATCACGGTATGACCAAATTGCTCAGAATGACAGTAATGCCTCTAAAAAGGTAGTAAAAATTACAACTTGAGGAAGGACATTTCATTTCAGACTATGTGTCCCTGAAATGAGCCATTCAAATTATAAACCACAAAACTCCTAAATTGATCCTGTATTCACTAGACACAGCACATTGGTATCTGTGTTTATGTCTGTGCTCCTCCCAGGGTCAGTCTCAGCTTTTGTCTGTTTATCACATACACTAATGTCAACATCAGAAATTTTTTGTTTAAAAAAAACAAAAAACAAAAAAAAACAAACAGAGAGAATCCGATTTTGTACATTTTTCTCGTGTCATTGCTCATGTCAGGGTCTTGCCAGGCTTGTGTCAGTCAGTCAGTGGCTCACGTCCGTCTTCACGTCCGTGTTTTCGTTGGGATTGTGCCGGAACTGTGCCAGTGTTCACGTCAGCGCTCACGTTAATGCTTGTGTCCATGTCTGACTGAGCTTGTTTGTACATTCTTTTACAACATTTTATTTACTACAAAAATATTGGAAAGCACACTGTGGCTTTGAATCCAATTAATCTCACTAGAAAGAAATAAAAAAACATAAATTGAGGAAGGACGTTGTTCATTCATAAAATGGGTCCCTAAAATAAACCATTCAATTTATAAAATCAGCCTCCATTAAAAATTTTCATCCCTGCTGATGGCACACTTATGTTGACTCAGCAAATCCTAGCGCTTAGAATAAAAAATAAAAAAAAACTTAAAAATGCAGGTGTCCCATAGCTTTCTGTGAGCAAACAAAAAGGAGGATGAGAAGAAATCTTTGCTTTAAAATTTGCACAGTTAAGTCTGTATAGGCTAATAAAAGTTTTTGCAAAGCTGTAAAGCAGTAAATTATGCAGCTCCACAGATGATGACATTTAAAGAGATAATGAAACACAATGTGCATTTACAGGAGATTTGATGAGCACAATGTAAATTGATTTTTTAATTGATTCTTTATTTGTAGCTCCATAGCTAACTAGATTAACAAACTTAAATAGTAACATAGCCATGTTAAAATAGTTTAACTTTCAATTATTTTTTAATCAAGCTAATGAGGTTTACAGAAAAAAAATGTGCCTCAACTTCTGCTCAATCATGCTCAAATGCCTCAACTTCTGTCTGGTGGGCGAGATCATAAATTAATGATTTGCACCCCTGTGAAGTCCAGAGAAACAAACACCAACAGATACTAACCACTTACAGCCCAGACCGAAATTAAGAAAAAAAAAATTATGTCTATGTATTGAAACCAGTAACAGATTCCTGCCTTTAAAAGATATTTTTAATTCATTTATTTTGAAACAGTTAGAGTTGAGTGATAATCCGACATTGTAGGTCTGTTTAGATTTTAGCTTCTTTATGTGGAAATACTTGGATCTTGAGTAATGACAAATTTATCATACTCTCTAGTGTGTGCTGGATGTCTCTGCTTTAATAGTTCAGAGTTGTGGCAACACCACACCAGAGGCATATGTTGGTGATCGGTTATTGGTGATTGGCATCGACATACATTTGATTCGACTGACAACTCTGAAATATGTTAGACTAGCTAATGATTTAAGTAAGATAATATGCAGGCTTCCTTAAACCTCTAAAATTAGCGTGTGCAAGGATCAAGCTTGATTTAACACCTTACATGAGTGTGTTTTAACATGAGTGTGTTTTAAATAAACACTTATCACTTCTTATTAAGGCGTTAGAGGAACTGTCATGCTTGTGATAAATGTCTGCACTGCGTACACATCCAAAACAAACTTACTTTTGTTTACCAGTTCTGGTCCTCCGCCATGTTCTCTAAATCTAAGTGGCTATCTCTACTAAAACTATGACTTTTACAGTTATTCCCAGTACTTAATATTCTACATGAAGATCATAATTACCATTTATAATGCAATTTATGTAGTGAAGACTGAACAAAGCTCTTAACTGAAAATTCTTCACTTTCATGTCCTAAACTGATAGATTAGAAATGCAATAAAAGAAGCCCCGCTGGCATCAGTGTTAAAATCCTGCCTGAAGGTGAAGATGTTCAAAACGAGTTGAAAATCAAACTGTGTTTGATTATATTTTTGATGAATATTTTTTGTGTTTGAAACTCAGCTGGTCTTACCATTTATCACAGGGGTGTAGACCACAATCCCAGCCAAGTTGGGGTCTGACACGGTTTTATCCAGGATCAGACCTCCAATACTAAAATGAAAAATAAAGTTTAATTTTAGGAACTGTGATCAGGCAGTCAACATGTAAATATGGGAAAGTTATGTGACTATGCATGTACGTGTGGGTGTGTAAAGACCTGCTGATGATCATGGCGGTGATGACAGGCTCCCAGCCGGAGTAGAGAAGCTGTCGGCTCGCCGGGTGTTTGGATGAGATGATCATCCACACCGGAGTCAGACACATGAAGAACGCACACACAAGAAACGACACATATGGGTGGGAGTCTGGAAGAGATAGATACATAAAAAAAAGGAGCATAAACACTAACAGCTTGGTGTAATAAGTTTTTAAAAGGCATTGAAAAAACAGTCACTCGTATCTACATCTGTGTACAATCAAGATTTCACTGTTCGCAAATTCCACCAACAGTTCTTTAGACATCAATGTCTGTTTATAAAAGTGAAATCTAAAATCAGTTCAATCTGCAACTTTAGCACCATAAATTCCAAAATACAAAGCTTACTTTTTAAACCCAATTTAAAATAGATACAAAATCAATGCAAATCTTCTCAGGATTCTCGAAGAGCAGCACCTCTGTCTGAGCTTCACAGCTTTTTTTTTTCCCCCTTTCAGACCTTGCATTACTATTACCTGATTAATGTTTTCTACACTGACTCACTGTAACACCACCTGCGTAATGAAGAGCTTCATGAAAATTAGATGTATATGAGGGTAAACTGAGATGCATGCATGCTTATGACATATAAACGAAAGAGTGGGTGGAAGCTCGCACATTTTCGCACTAATCATTTCTGGTTTCCTGAATCTGACACATTTGTTCGTACGTCATTTTTGGAGCTCCTTCGTATGCAACGTTACTGAATAAGGGTCGCTGTTTATAAAATTACGCAGATGATTTTAATGCGCACTAACTGCCTCAAACTTAGCTTTCCCATAACATCTTCATCATCGCTGCTCAACAAATCTGCATAGATTGACACAAGCTCGAGTCGTCCAATCCTTAATTGGGAATGTTTGAGTTTGTGTGACTATATTTAGTCTGAGCAGGCCCAACTGGGCTTCGGCCCGGACTTATGATGGCATGAGCGACTGTTTGCTGGCTGGCACGTTGACTGGGTTTTGGCACAGAATGGCACGGGCTGTTCACCTCACTTTACCTCTCAGACAGTGGCTGAGAAAGAGGCAGAGGAAAGAAAAGGTACAAAAGAAAGGCACGGCGTCATTGATTCATTAGTCACACAAGGAAAACAAATCAATTAAGATGGACTGTGCGTGACTGAGCGTGTGGGACTTGCAATTACATTTGCCTTTGGTTTGGGTGTGTCAGCAGGTGGAAAGTGTGTGTGTGTGTGTGTGTGTGTGTGTGCGCGTATCTGTGTTTTTTGTTTAATCAAAATAATTTAAACAAAAGAACTTAACTGAGGTATATATTTCTGAATTTGAAGAGAAACATGTATGTAATGTGTTATTTCTTTATATAAATATTTAAGGGTTAAAATATTAGAGTCTTTAATTGTTATTGTCTTTGTTATGTATTGTTGTGTATAATGTCACGTCATCTAACACATGTATGGAAAAAACTGTCAGTCAATTGGTAGACGAGTAAGTTCAATGGAATCAGTAATTAGAAAGTAAATCAAGATTAAGATAGAACTATAAGATATAGTGATTCAAATGTAAGGTTTTAGACCAACATACAGGCAGAGAGAGAGAGAGAATACAACTGATAAAAAGAGAGTGAAAAATACAGACAAGAAAGAGACATATTTAAAGAAACAACCAGTCAGAAAGAGAGGGAGTCATCCAGACAAGGCTGGGGAACAGAGACAGACAAAGAAGAAATACTAAAACTGTTATAAAGGAAATTATTTGAAATGCTTATTTAACTCTTGCTTTTTAACATTTGGGTGCTCTTTAACAACTTATGAAAAAAATTGAGTGTTTCAGGGTGGAGAGAATACATTACTCTCTCCTGTCATTCACAGTGATAATAGCCAACTGGGGGTCTCTGTGTGCTCAAGGATGAGCAAGAGGGAGATTCTCTTTTTCAAATCGATATTTCTCTGAGTACAGTACACTGTCCTGCACTGTAGCATGAGAGGTTTAAAAAGACACGGCTGACTGGCGGTTTCTGAAGAACACTGCATTAGCGTTCAACCTCCCTGTTTAAGTAATAAGCTGGAAAATTCTTTGAAAGAGAATAAGAGAGTAAGCAAAAAAAAGAAGTATGTAAGAAAGGAATGAAGGATTAAGAGAAGATAAGCAAAAAAGGAGAAAAGCAAATGAAGAATAACAGAGACAAAGGAAAGAAGTAGGTAAGTATCAGAGGAATAAAAAAAAGATCATTAAGAAAGAAAATAGGTAAGCAAATGGGTGAGAAAGTAAGAACAGAAAGAAGGAAGAAAGGAAGAATGAAAGGAGGGACAAGGATGTTGGTAGGGAAGAAAGATAAGTAAGAAAGGAAAGAAGGAATAGGAAGGAAGGAAAAATGTGTTGGTAAGGTAGAAAGATAACAAAGTAAGGGTGCAAAGTGAATGGAAGATGAAGAATAAAAGAGAGAAGGAAAATGGAAGGAAGAAAGGAAGACAGTAAGGAAATACAGGTAAGTAATAAATAAATAAATTTTTGATGAAATACGTGAAGAAGTCGATATACAAGTACAAAATAAAGAAAGAAGGTATGCAAAAATAGAAATTAGCGAAGAAGTTAAAAAGGAAGAAAATAAGTTAGTAAAACTAAGCAAGGAAGGAGGTAAATGAGTAAGGGTAGAAGTAAGAACAAAAATATAACGACCAAGGATTTCAGAGCATTTAGATAAAGATTTTAGAAGGAAAGTAATAACAGCGATCATGGTAATCATGATTTGGGTAATTTGTAAATATTAAAATAATGCCCTCTGTTAGAAGAATTGCCAAATTTTCCTCAACATCTTCTCAGCGTACACATGCAACACCAAGGTACATAATCAGTAAAATTAAATAAAGCACCCAGACCGTGAAGTATTCATATACACAACCTGTCTCAAGTCACAGTATATATTTGTGATAATGAATCGGAATCAGTCATTCATATGTTACACTAGTCCAGCAGTCTGACAGAGAGGGGAAGAGAGATGGGAAAGCAATGAACTCTGATACAGAAGTGCTATTGTGCAGCGTTCTCTCCACCCAGGCCAGGTCGCCTCATTAGCAGCACATTCCTGATATAAAACATGTCAGCTCCACAGGTTTACACACTATATATCTCCTCACACCTTCACTCCGGCAGACATACATGACACAGTCTCCTTAAGCTTAGGTAATCTAACACACATGTTATATTTGAACGCTGTATAACAGTTCAGTGTGAAGACTTAAAACTGCAGTATAGAGATGGTGCACACTGATAGAACAGATCAGGACACTGAGCATTCAAAATGCCGTTTACTCTACTGCCATCTTGTGGTGATTACTAAAAATACACACAAGTGGCCTATTGATTTCCTATATGGTCTAAACTTCTGTTACTCCTCTCTGTTTGCCTGTCTGTCTATCTGTTTCTCTCTCTCTCTGTCCTGTCTTTGTCCATCTGTCTGTGTATTTGTTGTTCTCTTTCTCAGTTCATCTCTGATTGATTGTTTCTCTCATGTCTTCCTCACTCTCTCTCTCTCTTGACTGTGACTTTCTTTCTCTCGCTCTGTCGGTTTCTCTCTCTCTCGCTTTTTCTCTGCCTAACTGTTGCTAGATTCCTTTTGATTGCCTGTGACTGGCTTTTTTCCCCTTTCTGTCTCTTGTCTGAGTCTCTTTGTCTCTCTTTTTTTGTCCATCTCTCACTGTCACTCTCTTTTTGTCATCTCTTTCTCTGTCATCTCTCTCTCTGTTTCTCTCACACATACTTACCCAAGCAGTTATAGAGCCCCTGACTGATCCAGGCCAAGATGGCTAGCGTAATAAGGTCACCAAAGCTAGCCGCGATTGGCGTGGCTACATTGTCAGGATTGATGCCTGTCTTCTTAGAGCCCACAATCACACCCACCATGATGATACCTGTCACAGAAAAATTTAGAAAAAAAAGCTCTCACTACATGTGACTCAGTCAGTTCCTTACAGCAAATAAATGTTTGTCTTTCATCAATCAAAAGTTTTATTTGGCCAGCTTTGCCAGCTTGCTTTATTTGGCCTGCACTTTTTTATTTGACCTTTCACTAGTGCTTGGATACAATCAAGGTAGAAAGTTTTCTTGGTACGTCGAAGCCATGATCAAACTGCCTGCTTTGAGTCTGAAATACTGGCCTCTCGGGAACTCCTTTAATGAACCAAACATGTGGTAATGGCTTGGAGTGAGGCCAGAATTGTATGGGGGATGTGGCAATAACTGCCAGTCTATAATGTGCAAGTGGTGTTGTTAAATGATTGTATGTAAGTGTAATTGTGTCTAAGTGGTGTTGGTGAATGATTGTGTGTATCTGTTCCACAGACAGATGCATCTCTTCTGCAAGTTGGTGATTTGCAAGTTTCCCATTGATTTTCAAGGATCAGGTGTTCCACTTCCTGAAAGTTCAGGGAAACTGCAGTAGGCAGTTCGTCATTTACAAACGTACAGCCTTCTTTAAAAACGTTTGCACCATTCACATACTATTACTGCGAGTAAGAGTCTCATCACCGTACTGTGCTTGAAGTCTTCTGTAGCTGTCAATCAGTTTATGCCTGGATTCATAAGAGATTTCATCACAAGTCTGGGGTTTGACTTGAACAGCACTTGTAAAAATAAATCTACCAGTGTTTTCACATTAGAGCAGTATTAATGGACTGTGACTGTGTTCTTTATGTTATCAATTGAGAAGCAATCAGCATTTATCCCCATTATTACTATTATTATTACCTACCATACATTTATTATTCAATCATTTCTACACTAAACTCAAAATGTTGTAATATTCATGTAACCTATAATTGTTCTCCATAAAATATGTGCAATTCTAGTGCTAAATTGCATTGAAAAGTCAATGTTAAACATTCTCAAGATACAACCTGTACCTATAACCAAGTTTGCTGGTTTGGTTCAACACAAAAGCAGTTGCACAAAACTGCACCAACAGCAAAGAGATAATGAGTGTTTAGTGGTTTGCAGATGCTGACTCTGCTCTGATTATACACCATCAACACACTCTCTCTCACTCAGGGGTTTGAACACCATTCAGTAGACAATGTTCCTTTTAGATACTGTTTCAAAACAGCATAATATTTGCCAGTGTATCAAGGCCATCTATCTCAGTGCTCATATTATTGCCAAACACTATCCCATCTGGTTTGGTGCAAAAAGATCTTAATGCTTAACCTTAGCTGTATTTAAATATTCAACAGGAATTTTGAAGAAATTGTTAAACTCCATTTAGTAGTCATATCCTACTGTAGCTATCAGGGTTCATTCAGTGCTAGCTTTTCCTATGCTTTTTTTTCCTTCACTAATTCAGAAGATTTAACTGTGAAGACCAGTATCAAAAACTTATAAAACATAAATATATATATATATATATATATGTTTTGCACCTTTAAATAAAAGCACTACATGGAAACAGAACCGTGGCCATTTTTATATTATTTACTCAGTCACTTAAATGACTATGGCAGTACTCAATCGATATGTACCTTGCAGCAGGGATGCGATAAAGGCCGTGGCCACGCTGCTGGAACAGAGCAGCACAGCGTGACTCATCTGGAACTTTCCTTCAGGGATCCAGCCAAGAATAATGGCCGCCACAGCTGCCAGAAAGCCTACCACTGTAGCTTGGACCTGAAGACACAGGGATGATCATGATAAGATGACCAGGCCAACTTTAACATATTTCTGTTTTACCATTTTGGAACATTAATGGTATTTATTAAAACATTCACAATGAGGAGTCATACACTGTATTAGAGTAAGTGATGAGTGCAACTATGAAAAATCTTAGCAGCGAACACACTTCAGATCTGTGTTGGACTGGATGGCTCTATTATGTCTAGTAAGTTTTAAAAACAACATGCAATTCAGTAGTTTACTCTTACTTGTTTTAATGCCAAGTTACCAATGATGAGATTCCACTTCTCTATAGGCGAGTCCATTTTGCCAACATTCACCTGAAGGGGCAGCAGAGAAAACATGAACACATGAATACAGTGTATTCCACTAGTGCTGAACAATTAATTATATTAAAATTTAAATCATAGTATGGATCTGTGCAATTTATTAAAATGTATTAATTAACACTGTAATAATAAAATCACATAAAAATCACTGTCTTCGCTAAAACCCCAGAGGCCGTTTAAATTTGCAAATAGATTTCTTTTAGTTTCTTTATACAGCAGTGAAGAAAATAATTAATTCTCCAAATGTAGATGCTGAAGATTATTGGAATTCTTTTAACCGGTGTTTAAATGTTCCAGAATCTACACACTGTATTTAAACTTACTTCTTTCTAATATAGAAAAGGTAAACATTTTCACAATTTATGATGCACTATAATTTAGCTCCTTTTGATTTACTTTTGCTAAGATACATTTGTAACATAAGCTCTTTAATGCTCTCACAAACTTAAGCACAAAGTGCAAGTGTAAATATCCAAGCCAACAGTTCAAAGTCAACGGAGTTAAAATGGAGAAAGGGTCAATAAGATCAATAGTAGACATTTAAATGAATGCCCAATGAACATGGGTCAATCATGAATAAACAGAATCAACAGAATGACGGAACAAAATTCGCAAAGTATCAAAAATATTTTTTTGGCATGAATTTATTTTATTAATTTCCTTAAGATTTCTTTACAGTGTGAAAAGCTGATCAAGCTGTTGCATATTTATATGCAAAGCAGACATAACTAATAATTTTAGTTTGTACTCACATACAGACTGTCAGAAATGTCACTTATGGAGCATGTATAGCAGACTAAAATTCTGAGAATGACACAAATAATAATTGTCAGAAAGTCTGCTGCTTCAGTGTTTTTAGATCTTTTCGTCAGATGTTTTGTCAGATTGTCAAAATGTATTAAAAAGAGGAAAATATTAATTTATGAAAAGCTGTAATTTTCTGAACTATATCTGTGTAATTCTGAAGTAACTTGTCCCTATAAAGGGATTTTCCAGAATTTTATCTGTGTGTTTGTGTGTGTGTGTGGGGGGGGGGGGGGGGGGGGGGGAAAAAAAAAAAAAAAAGAAAAAATGAAACAGACAGTAAAATTTAGACTGTCATAGCTAAAAGCATACAGTAGCAGTGTTGTGTGAATACACCAGAAAGTGTGAAAAAACTGGTCTTTAAACTTGAAACAGATGTTTGTCCCAAATCCTGAGTTTGTACCATGAGGTCTGAGGAGGGAAAAAAGTAGAACATTTGTTTGCCTATTACATAATGATCAGACCACAAACTGTCAGTGTGGTCAGTAAGGAAAAAAGAGGAAATATAAATAAAAGCACAGGTTAACTCTGCATAGTGAAGAAAGAGCAAGCAGCAGGGTTGTGACTGTGACAGCTGTGTGAGAAGAAAACAGAATGCCAGAGTTTTTCCACTGCAGCGTTTGTTTGTCATCTCACCTCGAGTGTGAACGACAGATTCAGCAGGGGAACGCTAGCTATTTCACACACTGAGGGTGACCCCCTCCTGACACTCTGAGCTGCTGCTTGAGAGAGACATACGAAAAAATAAAAAGCCTACAGAAGCAAGTGCTGCGGCAGCAACCTCCAGATTGTAATCCGACTACATGGATAGAAAGATACCAAATATATAGCTTCTTTCTCAGAGTGGACCTGCAAATACACACAAGCTTCGCATGACAGAAGTCGGTCTTTCTACACAGCGCGTGCTGATGTAACTGGAAGGAAACAATACGAATAACAATAGTTGTACCGCACATACAGTAATTACATACAAACTCTTATTTTGTATACATATCACGCTCAAAATCTACAGGTCAAAAGCAATTCATTTGAAGTATTCATTTGTTGGAAATGTCTTTCCCTATTCATAAAACAGTGGCGATTTCTTTAAGACTGCAAGGGAAGCTCAGCTTCCCCTATAATGTCACAAAATTAATGGTCAAATTAT
>JAOVVB010000015.1:13656199-13670672 GCA_028570985.1 Heterobranchus longifilis
ATCACTGCTCTAGAGGAGATCTTCATGGACGAATGGGCCAAAATACCAGCAACAGTGTGTGGAAACCTTGAGTGATAAGTATTTGGTCAATAACAAAATTTCATTTTCCACCATAATTTCCTACAATGTGATTTTCTGGATTTTTTCCCCTTATTTTGTCTCCCACAGTTGAGGTATACCTATGATGAAAATTACAAGCCTCTCTCATCTTTTTAAGTGGGAGAACAAATGTTGGCTGACTAAATACTTTTTTGCCCCACTGTAAATGCTCTATAGAATGAATGGGCACGAATTCCCACAGAAACACTCAAATCTCATGGACAGACTTACAAGAAGAGTGAAAGCTGTTATAACTGCAAAAGGGGGACAGACTCCATATTAAAGTATATGAATTTGGATACAGTGTGAAATAAATAAATTTGTTAAGTGCAGGTCTCTTTCCAATGAGGGTCAGTAGTGGAAGAATGATTAACACTGCAGTCAGTAATTATGAACTTCTTTTTTTGTCAAGTTGCTAATCATCATGTGTGCAGTATATAAAAATGTTGACATTTTACATTGAAATTCCTTTGCCGAAGCTCGGGTCACAGAAAGCTTAAAAAAAAAAGATTGTGTGCTGGCTGTAGCCTAACATTTCTGTTTTTGCTCAGAGTGGAACCAGATGTGATCTTCCACTCAAGGTTCATCTTAAAGTTCTGTATGTTGTGTACTCAGATGCTTTCCTGATATTTTCTTTTGTAAAGAGTGCTTGTGATTTTCCTGTTACCTTGCACCAAATTACTGAGATCACTTTGATGTCAGAAATAAGATTTCAGATACATTTAAAATTTTATCAATTACAAATAAATATGTTATCGAGGCTAAAATGACAGTGTGCTGTTGGCTGTTTGTAACTATGAAAATGGCTGCTGTTAACTGATCTTAAATCAGTTTTATTATTTAATATGCAGTCAGGTAAAATTCAAGCTAAAAGTATTAGGAAAAAGTATGGAATGACTTTATTTTAATTAATTTTATTTAACACCTCAAACTGAAGTTTTTTGCAGAGCCTCGACAGTGTGGGCAGAAGTGTGCAGACGTTCCTCGTCATGCAAGCAGTTCTCTGCGTTTAATCTAAAGTTTAGGGTTCAGCTCTTCAATCAGCGTCTCACTGTAACGAGCATTGTTGATTGTTGAACCTTTTTCCTGATAATGTTCCAATTCTGACCCTTGAGAATCCCAGGAAACAGTGATCATCAATTTTCTAGCTGATGTTTCCTTTCCATACTCTGCCGTTTACTTTCAGGCTCGTAGTGATGGATCAGTGTCTCGCCACCAGAAAAGATTCTCTTTAAGACACTTTCACCTTCATTAGAGTATCGGTACAAATTTAGCTTGCAGATATCCAAATGCTTTTGTTTTTGCTCTTCTCTGAGTTGTTTCAGCACCAGGTACACGTTCAGACCACAAACAATTAATCACTGCACGCTGCTGCTCTTCTTCATGCAAATCACAAGTGGGGCATCAATTTTTGAACACATGAACTGCTGTAACACCTGTACAGCAGTGACTGGGGAGACAGTAGCCTTGAACGGAAAGCGCTGATAAGAAAGTGTGGCCAACAGAGTTTTAATATAACTGAAGTGTGGATCATTTTAGATTCACCCTTTTATCATTAGTACTTTGACTAGTTCTAGTTTACTATAAGGTTGACTTTATGAAATTGAAATCATTATTATTATAATTATAATATTATTATTATTATTATTATTATTATTATTATAAGAAGTAGTAGCTGTAGTAGTAATAATATCCTCAATGTTTTATTTACTTGCAGGTATTCGCGATAAGCTGTTGCTGAAATCCAAGGGCGCATCATCATCATTGCAGACAGAAAAGGTCCAGAGAAGCAGTGGTGAGGACATTTGCCCTTTCTGCAGGCTCTGACTGAATTAGTCAATAACCCCTCTGTCATAGCCTAGTGGTGTGTTACTGTCCCCACCCAGAAGTCGATTTTTTTAAATCTGTATTGTGTATGTTAGTTTTAGACAGGCTCCAGTGTTTCCTGCCTCAGATGGCCCTGGCTAACGAGGCATTAAGGCAGCAGATGGAGAACCTTCCTGCAGGTCACTTCGACATCGAGAGTGTTGAGGAAGCAGAGAAAGTCATTGAAATGGTAAGACTTTGTTTACTCACATGCTTTCTGGAGTGAAACCTTACTTCTGGCTTGGTTTGTTAATAGATAGAGTACTTTATTATTTCCAAATGTAAATTTACAGTGACTAACATTGCCATTACAAATATAGGCATTCAGTCATGATGCCAGTGGTGACTTGAAGGTTAAAGCTCTGTGCTAATGGATCATGCATGTTTTCTGGAAATTTCCCCCAAAACCACTTCTGAACACCTGCTGCTTGAAAGGAGGTCTCCATGATAATTGTGTGTGTGTGTGTGTGTGTGTGTGTGTGTGTGTGTGTGTGTGTGTGTGTGTACGTGTGTGTCTGAAATAGGATGTCGCACTGGTGGAACTGGAAGGCTCAGATAGCAGTGAGGAAGAGGAGTCACCTGAAGAGGAAAGCTCAGATGAAGAGACTGACAGTGCAGAAACGCTTAAACTACCTGGCAACCGCAAAAGAAAAGCCAACATTGAAGTGCTAGAAAAAGAAGGAGAATGAAGAGACACGTCTCCAGCTGGCAAACATCACTTCACTTTACCCTTCACACATACAGTACACAAGGTCTGGAAATTATCCCTCTGCTAAGCAGAGTACTCTGGACTTCCTGTAAATATGAAGCTGAAAATTCAAGTGCATAATTCTCGGTTTATACGTTGAGAAAGGGACATGTTCGATGAGGTTAAAGTGTGGAGAACTTTTACTTCACATGGACAACATAGGCCTTGTTCTGTTTGTATAGATACATTTTGATGCCTGTATTAGAGAAATGAGAGTGCTTGGATATATGGCAAGTTGCAGCAACTAGGATAGGATTAAAGCAAGTTCAGGTAATAAATCTGAATTCAGGGATTTGCTGATCTCAGTTTTACATTCTATACACATCACTGGTTGAAACTTGAGCCTCTAATTAAAACCTTCATCTGGGATTCTTTGTCCATCATGATGAATTTATCGGTCTAACAAGTCTGATACTCGTTATTGTTAATTTAGTACCAAATAAACCCTCTTCTTTAAACTGTTCTGTGCATTTGGGAATTATTTCACTTTCTCTCTCTTTCTAAAAATAATATAAAAAAGTGTTTGTATGTATATAATTTTTTAAAATTATTTTTAGCTGCATAATTTCATTGTCATGACACAGCTATGTTCAATGAAGTGAATTACACCTGTCACCTGTCAAGGGATGGGATGTATCAGGCAGAAAGCAAACTATCACTTAATGGCTATTGATTTTAATGGCTAGATGACTGGGTCAGAGCATCTTCTAAACGCCAGGCCTCATGGGGTGTTCCCAGTATGTAGTCATTAGTACCGACCTAAGGTTATCTAAGAAAGGACAACTGGTGAACCAGGAACAGGGTCATGGGCACACACTGTGTCACTTACCTGCTGCTCAATGAACAGAAGACAAGCCGGCAGTGCAGTGCTCTGGGCAGTGTTCTGCTGGAAAAACTTTTCAGCAGGATAATGTGCTTTGACACACTGAAAACATTGTTCAGGATTGGTTTGAGGAACATGACAGATTTCAAGATATTGATTTTGCCTTCAAATCCCCTAGATCCTAATCCAGTCGGGAATCCGTGGGATTCTACTCCTTGATGCTCCAGACTAGTTTTGTCTTCCTAAATTTGGACCTACACAATTTTATGCACATGGTTTTAGTGCTGTGGCTGATCAGTGTATATTTTCAGGATCTTTTACCTCAGTCATCTGTCCATGACTGTTAGTGTTGATGAATATTGTTTTCTAAACACAAATTGTATTTTCAGTTATACACAATGACATAAATGGCCACACCTTTAGAGGTGTTAAAACAAGCCAGACCGGTAACTGGAATCAGGATGTACTATGCAGGTGAACACGTATCTGCTTTACGTATCATCTGAGGAAAGGAAATTTCTTTAATTCTCATATATTTTGTAGTTTGTTTGTTTTTATATTTGTATACCTGAAATAGGACATATACTATAGTCATCATTATGACGATGGATTATTCTTTTCAAAACAAGGATAAAGAGAAATCAACTCTGATTCATTCCAGGATCAAATTTACAAGGCTCCAAATAGAAAGTCAAGGTAAAGTGATGAATCCAATCAGACTTTATTTGAAAAATCCTGCTGAAGATATTAAATCATAAATTTCTACTGTAACTGTAATTTTATATAAAAAATTTAATAGCAGCTTTATAATGTGCGTGATTAATGTGAGTATAATGTGAGTCAAAATGAGGTGTATATCAACATATATAAGTCATCTAGATTTAGTTTAATACATGTTTCCAGTAACAAATAAAAAAATCTGTTGTAAGATCCTACGATATCTTGTTGTCACGTGTTTCTTTCAGTCCCGTGATATTGCCATATTGCCGTGAGTTCAGTAGGTAACACATTACCAGTTAGAGAGAATAAGTTGAATTTGACAGACATTTACTATGGTATGTATAGTTTATGTAAATTTTATAAAATGTATGTATTTTTTAACTTCCAGGTAAGAAATATAACTTCAAAATTCAAAAAGGAGAGTATATATACAGTACAAAATATAATTTTTAGCTTAGCATCTTTACCATGTGCTATTTCGATTATAATTCTATATACAGTATATTATACATCATTTTTGTTTTATAATTGGGTTTATATTGTATGGACTATATTTCCATATTTTTTACGCGAAATATTGTTACATGCATAAATAGATATATTTTAATATTTACGTTAATATCTCCAGGCCTAAGATGAAAAAAACAATGTGAGTCACCAGGAACAAAGAAGTGTGAGTGATAGGATCTTCAGGAAATAGGAATATAGGATAGGACATCTTAATTGATTTAAATTAAATGTAGTTATGAACTTAAAATGTGATTTTAATATTTCTGGCGGGAAAATATCTTGTACTTCTTGTGTCTTGATGATGACAGAAGAAGCACACGAACCACGCGGTGACGACGCCATTTTTAAATTTGATTTCCTTATGTGCACTGCAATGTGGATTGAGAATATTAAGATCTTTAATTGTTAGTACTGCCATCTGATGGATTAAACTGGGAAATTAATAAGATGAACATACTTTAACTACATTAAGCAGTTATTATTTAATGTAATAATTTTATTGAAATATTGCTTAACAGGAATATAAATGTATTTTGGTTATTATATTATAATTTTCTCTACATTTTATCATGCCACATACCTGCAACTATTGTCTGCCACAACTTTCTCTACTTGGGTTGGGCATAAATATTTTTTAACGTATTGTATTTTAATGTATTTAAAAGCCACACAACATTGCAAAATGTTCTTTCCAAATCTGGTTTGAGGTCTAGAATCTCCACTACATATCTTCTGTACAATAAATGTCTTTTAATTGTAAGTTTAGTTATTACGGTGTTTGTAATACTATATTTGTTAAAGATTTGATTCCATTTTGTTTATTTAAGTTTTACTATCCTATTCCTGTATTTAGACAGAAACTCCATTATGAAATATGGCCTTTCTTAAAACCTAATCAAACCGAATTTAGGGTGGCTTAGTGGTAAGTACTGTCGCCCTGTACCTCCAGGTTATGGGTTTGATTCCAGCATCAAGTCTGTGTGCATGGAGTTTGCATGTTCTCCCCGTGCTTGGTGGGTTCTCTGATTCCCTCCCATAGTCCAAAAACATGCAGATTAGGCTAATTGGCCTTTCCAAATTGCTTGTAGTAGCATTGTGAATGTGTCCTACCATGGTTGTACAAATGGGAATAAATACAGTGGTCACCATTGGCCTCCATGGTCTCTAGGTGTACTACAGAGGTTTCTGGATAGAAATTATGGTCGAGATCCAAGAATCTAGATTTGTTCTCATTCTGATTGTTTCAGGTTCCTGTCAAATGTGAAGAAAATCCAGAGGGCCAAAATGGATGTGTCATATTTGAGAACAGCTCATACAGACTATTTCTGTCGGAGGGCTATGTTGAGGACCGTGGGCATCAAACCTCAGCGCATCATGAAACACTGAGGGTAATGCATGAAAAGATAAACCTAATATTTGAAGATAAACTTTGCAAAAAAACGCAAGTATATTTTGGATTAGAATTATTTTCCACATTTTAATCCTCTTTTAAAACATCTTCAAACACATTTACTCACATCTTTATTTATTCCCCAATAACAGAATACCGTTTACTTTAACAGAAATAAAATAATAAAATATTGTCTCCAAACCTTTGAGGTCTAAAATATTCAATGTACAATAATAAAATATCAACTGGAAGAGGATTTATATTAAATGAAGCACAATGTTATACTGTTCTGAATTTACACACATGAATCCTGATTTGTTTTCATTGTAATTATCTTCCTTCAGGCTCGTGTACAATGTGTGGAAAATCCTGCCGCCCAAAATGGATATATCAGAGCTGACAGCGAATCCTACAGGCTGTCACCTGACCATCAAAGCTCAGAGCATCATGACGCACTGCAGAATGCTACAACACTCGGGGTAATACAGCAGTCTGTTTGCTGACACATTTTGTAACATAAAACCCGAACATCATGAACATCATTAATTAAAAATTAAATAGTCATTGTCGCAAAGCAGCTTTATAGCATGAAAAGAAAATTAGGGAAATTAGTATGAAATGTGTGAGAATATACATTATATGGACAAAAGTATTTGGCCAAAGCTGTTAATTATTGAATTCAGGTGTTTCAATCAATCATGCCCCCTATCCCCAATGAAGGCCAGTCTTAACGCCTCACCATACCAAGACATCTTTAACAATGCTCTGCTTCCAACTTTTCTATTCCAACATGACTGAGCCCAAAGCAGTGCTCAGTCATGTTGAAATAGAAAGCAAGGACAAAGAAAGGACTATAAACACATGGTTTGATGAGTTTGGCGTGGAAGAACTTGACTGGCCCTAACACAGGGCCCTGACCTCAATCTCCATCGAGCAACTATGGAATGAACCGGAACGGAGATTGTGAGCCAGGCCTTCTCATCTGACCTCATAAATGGTCTACTGAATGAATGGACACGAATTCCCACAGAAACACATCAAAATCTTGTGGACAGCCTTCCAAGAAGAGTGGAAGCTGTTATAGCTGAAAAAGGGGACGAACTATGTTTGTCCATATAGTGTATGAAAAAAAAGATCAGACTGCGAAAAATAGTGACCCAAATAATAAACCATAAACTGCTAATCTTTAGTCGTTAATATAGTTAGTTTAGATGGTGAGTTTGTTTACTGTGTATCCATCATTCTGAGATCTATGTGTCTTATGTGTTGTAGGATCATCATATGCTGTATGGATTATTCGAGTTTGATAACCTTTATGCCATCGCTATGCAGCTTCTTGTGGAAGAAGACAGTGGAGATGAGCAGATGCATATGGATGTAGATTTTTGGCATGACAAGTAGAAGGTTTTGTATTAAAATATTTATCAATTATTGTTGTTCTTGTGTTTATTTATTGTTTTTATTAGAGTCTGTAGCTTTGAAGTATGGACATTTCTGTGTAGCTTTGGCAGTATGCTTAGGACACTCATCAATTTTGGATTAACATTAACATTAATGGATAGAAATCACAATGTACCATCTATTCAATTTTATCATATCATATTGATACGGTGGCATAGTGGTTAGCACTGCGTCCCTGCACGTCGAGGGTTCGAGTCCCACCTCGGCTCTGTGTGTGTGTGTGGAGTTTGCCTATTCTCCCCGTGCTTGGTTTGTTTCCTCTGTGTACTCCGGTTTTCTCCCATAATCCAAAAACATGTAGATTATGCCAACTTGCATTTGCATATTGCCCATAGTGTGTGACTGAGTGTGTGTTCTTGTGTGCCGTGCAATATACTGGCAGCCCATCCAGGGTGTACACTCTCTTGTGCCCCACACATTTATAAACAGAAGGACCAAAACCATCTACTTTTAAGATGATATGAAGAAAAAGAAAAAAAGTGACCCACATGTGATTTGAGAAAAAACAGAAATAGCGAAATGTATTCAGTTTATTGTTGATTAAATAATGTATTTAATGCTGTTGCCGTACAGTTGCTGCTTAGCAATATCAATACTGTCATTTCTCACATAATGCACAGTTTATGACTTAAGACAATGGATTATGATGCCATAAATTAAAACACCACCCCCAAAACACATTAAATATATTTATATTAAAATATCGGTCATGTGTTTATAACTCTAATTATACTATTTTATTGGTCAGTGCTGCATTTGTTCTTTTTTTCTATGTGATATTAGAAAGGTTGTGTGCTGATGTTACAGTGGGACATTGCTTTCACAGTTAAAACACTTAAAATAGTGCTTAAGGCAAACATTGCAAATGTAAGCGATAACAATCAGGTTTTGCTGTAAGCTTTTTTTTTCTCACTCACCATCTTATTCATATTAATGAGAAATCCAACAGAAATAAAAATGAGATGTTGCTACAAACACTAGACTCAAAGTTCACAGAACGCAATGCATCTATACAAAGCTATTGCACTGAGTTACGAGAGAGACGCGACTTGGCGAGATGATGTGCTCAGTGGTGCTGACTGTGGTACTAGCATGATAGCTGAGCCCTTTGGAAGCAGATCTGTTTTGTGTACAGGATAAGAGAGAGCTAGACATATTGAAGTACTACAGTTGGAGCGCTCTTTACGTTAGAAATAAGGTAAGAGCTAATTCTTATTTGCAACACTATCAGTGGGTCGTCTCATTGCATTGCAGATAATGTAGGAGAATGAAAAGTCAATCCAGAATTTCATTGCTAAAATAAATCCATTGAGATTATGTAAATTATAAGGATTATATGTGCACATCAATCAAGGTGGATTTCTCTTAATTAAAATGCTAAATGTGATTTTAAATAATTTAAATAGTTTCTGGAGAATTTCTGGCCTTGTTTTGGTTTACATCACTCTGTTTAACTGGAACACTTCATAGAAAAGAACTGGGTTTCTAGTAAGTCCAGTTCTAAGACATGGATTCCAAAGAAAACATCAAATCTCCATTGTTTTCATTTACACCCTTTCAGAATCCTTTTCAGAATCTCAGATGATCATATTTACAGATTTAAAACATGATGTACTTCCGGTCTGGAATGCAAAGTTAAAAATATAAATAAGGATCATTTGTTTGTTTCATTCTCTATAAAATATTTACATGTACAACAATTTAAAATAGGATTTCTGGAGCGCGGTGAGGTAGAGATATTCCGTTTCAAAATATGATGAGGATGTAAAACAGTTTTCGAATATCTTAAGACAAAATACTTTAAATAATCCAGATACTATGCATGGATCTATGTAAGAAAGAAATCTTCCAAAATAAAATAAATAGAATGAAAGTTAAAGTGTAAAGCTGGATACTGGCAGTGATGCATTAAGGGGAAGCCATACTGATCCATGCTTTTCCCAGGCTACCATTTCTACAATGTCCTTGCATCCATTTGTTGCATACTGGTCTGCTTTGGGGTTTTCCAAAAGCAAACTGCTAGAATTTTTAGGCACAAAAATTTGACTTTTGGCAAAGAGTGCTTTTTTTTTTTTTTTAACCCTTATTAATACAAAACTCAAGCAAGATGGCAGATGAGGCATGAGACCTGTGTTCCCAGTCACTGCCTGGTGATCCAGCACAAAGTCCAGCAGGTAATGTTGTCTCTCAGTACTCCACTGTCACTGCTTTGGTTCGGAGATATTCATGAAGAGCTTCTTCACCTATAAAACAGACAAAAACACTCATAAGCTCAGCATAATATTAGAAATACAAGCTAACTCTAAATGTTATTTTATACTACAGTGCTGTTAAATTGTTGA
The DNA here is from genome assembly GCA_028570985.1 of Heterobranchus longifilis. NCBI lineage: Eukaryota > Metazoa > Chordata > Actinopteri > Siluriformes > Clariidae > Heterobranchus > Heterobranchus longifilis. Next base: position 13,666,159 of record JAOVVB010000015.1, read on the forward strand.
ATGTGATTGGTCAATTAATTGGTTGATTAATTTTCTATCATAGAAGTTCAGATTACTCTCCCATAACATATCAGAATTCATTTTAGCTTACCAAGATCCTTCCCGAAACCAGACTGCTTGAATCCCCCAAACGGTGCGGCCACATCTGTCTTGTTGTAAGTGTTAACGAACACAGTTCCTGCTTCCAGCCTCTCACTAACATACATGGCTTTGTTGATGTCGCGTGTGAAGACTCCAGACGCAAGGCCAAACTCTGTGTCATTCGCTCTGCTCAATACTCCCTCTATATCACTGGGAGAGAACAGGACTTTAGGAATAGATGTTTAAACAAGCTTCAAAAAGTTTTTCTGCTGAGCGATTTTGTTATTTTTCTACTCGATAACTAACTTACCCATCTTTAAATTTAGACACCACCATGACTGGGCCGAAAGATTCCTCTTTAGCGATGAACATGTGATCCTCTACGTCCGTGAAGACGGTAGGCTCCATGAAAAATCCTGCACAGATATACACCTTTTTTTCTCATTTTAAATAAAAATGAAAAAAAGACTGCAAAGTCCTAAACACTTCATGTGCTTTTTCAAAGTAGTCACTTTCTAATTGGCACATTAATTAGTCATTAACTAGTTTTAACTAGTCTAAAGTTTTGAAAACTTTTTTAGTCTTTTTAATTCGGTGTTCGTCTTAGTACTTAGTTTGGTTAAATTTTAAACACAAAGACAAAAAATATCTAGAGCTGAAAGCATCCTGATGAAACTTTAATTCACTCACCCACTTTGCTTCTATAATTCAAGAATATGGTAATGGAAAAAGATCATCTTTGCCTAGTGTGAGCATAAAGAACACTCACTCACTCACTCACTCACTCATCTTCTATACCGCTTTATCTTGTATATAGCATCACGGTGGGGGCTGGAGCCTATCCCAGGCGACTTAAGCCACAAGGCGGTCGATTTGTCACTGATTATGTGAAAGCAACCTAAATGGGGTAGACATTTTCTTGGATGTGAAAAGGCTTACCAGGCCTGTCCACCTGTTTTCCCCCGTATATGAGAGTGGCGCCCTCCTTCACGCCAATCTCACAGTATTCCAGCAACTTGTCGAGGTGAGCCTTGTGGTTCTGTGGGCCGTGATCTGTAGAGCGATCCAGAGGATCTCCAATCTTCATTTTCTTAATTTCCTCAACCTGTGCACGACAATGGATTCAGTAAATCACCTTTTGGTTACTTTGTTAAATAATCTTTTCCCTTAATATCAGCTGAAAATAACAACAGACAGAAATTAAATGTGTTTCTGGAAAACTAAATTCCTGATTAAGAAAATTCATGTCATCAAGCTTAAACCCACCACTCGCCGGATGAACTCATCGTGAATGGACTCCTCGACGAACAGTCTGCCTGCAGCAATGCAGTTCTCTCCCTTGTTAAAGTACACGGAGCTCATACCCTACACAAACACACTACATTAGATAAACCTGAGATTTCCATTTCACAGTAGTCTCAATCTCTGTGTGATTCCAGTCTCTCACCATCCTCACAGCCTTGTCAAGGTCACAGTCGCTAAAGATAATGAGAGGGGATTTCCCACCCAGCTCCAACGAGACCTTCTTCAAATTACTGAGTGCACAACTGCAGGGGGAAATGATAATATGTTTACAAGGGGAACTTAATATCATCACAAAGCTATAAGCATTGTAAAAAAAAATAAATATTGGCAGTATAAACTGTATGGTGGTTGTTGGCCCCAGATCTGTTCAGGTCAGTCAAAATGTTTTCAGCTGTCTAGTTTGAGTGAGCCTGTGCCCACCGTAGCCTCAGATTCCTGCTCTTGGCCTTTAGGAGCGGAACCTGATGTGGTCTTCGGCTATTGTAGCTCAAACATCTTAACGTTTGGAAATGCTTTTCTTCTCACCACAGTTGTGAAAATTGTGGTTGTTTGAGTCACAATAGACTTCCTCTCAGCTCAAACTAATCTGACCATGTGACATCTTCAGTCAACGTGGTCTCTCTTGAAGAATTGCTGCTAACCAGATTTTCTGCAGCAGTGTGTATAAACTGTGACAGCTCCATGTCAAACCCCTATCACAGTTAAAATCACACTTTCCCCTATTGTGTTATGTAAAACAAAACTGATGATGAAAACTTGAATAAATGATCTCATGTACAGTATTGCACTACTTCCACGTGATTGGCTGATTGGATGACTGCTAGAATTAATAATTATGTGAGCGTTCCTATTAAAGTGGTTGAAAATGTACAGACGTTTTGTTTACCTTTTCATGATTTGTTTGCCAATGGGGGTGGATCCAGTGAAGCCCAACTTACGGATATCAGGATGATCAGACAACCTCTGTCCAACCAAACCACCTAAAGGACACATTCATCATCATCATCATCATCATCATCATAGGTTCGATGTTACTTTTGATTTTATAGATCAACAAAAACACAAATATTCTATATCCCTTAAAACATAATGCGCTTCTGGCCTTGGCTTGTTAAAGAACATTTACATGTAAAATGTTTTAAAACTTCCCAGCCTTTTTAATGTCCAATTGTCTTGCTGTTATCAAGGCTGATGAATTGTATCATGAGAAAGTACAGAGTAAAGGCGAACATCAATGCATTTAAACCTTTGGTTTTTTTTCCTTTGCGGTTTAAGTTTATATTACTTTTTTGGCAACACATTATACATACTTTCATGCAAACCTTTTCACAATCTACATACTTTTATAGTCATTCTTTTATGTATTAAACAATAAGGAATCAGACAGCAGTTGAGGGATTGATGCTGTGATTACCTGATCCTGGTATGATATTGATGACGCCTTTAGGAATGCCTGCTTTAACGGACAGCTCAGCAAACTTCAGCGCTGTCAGAGGAGTCACCTGGATGAAGAGATGCATGAAGAGTATTTATCTTGTCTATTGACTGGTTTGAAAGAGACAGTACATCAAACTGTACATCAAATCAAAGTCCCCAGTTTGGTAGTCTGGGGATTCCCATCCATCAGCACGTTCTCCCCTATGACACAAGACAACTCATGCAACATCACACATTAACCAGTCAACCAAAGAGCATGAACAATGTTCCTATGTTCCTTGTACGTTGGCCTCAGGTTGCTTTCAGCCCATCAGGATTTAAACAAGTGATCTAGTAATTGAGTTTCTTTTGTACCACTCGAAATCACAAGGTGTTCATATCTTGTTAGTGTCTATTTTTTGTGGGTATTACCTGTGCAGGTTTTAATACGAGTGTGTTTCCAGCTGCCAAACAAGCTGCGCTCTTCCAGGCCAGCATCATTAGAGGGTAATTCCATGGAATCACAATGGCACACACCCTGGTCCAGAATGGTGGAAAAAGTAATATAAAAGTTATAGACTGCTACAGTTCATTATTTTCTGTTCGTTTTGTTTTTTTCCGACACAAATATCTACACTCACCCAAGAGGTTCTTTCTTAGTGAAGGTCAGGTTGCGGTTGGGTCGGGCCTGGTTGATGGGTATTGTTGTACCCTGTGAAAGACATCACAGAATACATGTATAAGACATGCATATATTATTATAAGGAAGACCAAAGCACAGCCTATCATACGTACATGGATCTTGTCACACCACCCAGCAAAGTATCTGAAGGTTTGGATGGACATGCCTACATGAGTCTTTAGTGCAAGGGTGTACACGGCACCTGAGTCAATGGCCTCAATAGTGGCCAACTCTTCCTGATGCGCCTCCATGAGATCAGCCAGCCTGCACATACACAGCATGTACAATTAGTGGGTAAGAATCTTTGATGACTCCAGTTTATTTTTGCTTTACTGTACCAGTAAAATAAAAAGCTTTTTAGTAATTAACTCAGATTTTTTAATTGTTAAAGATATTAAAAGTTTGCTTCTTTCATTAGCCTTTCGTTTGAAAAATCCATTATACAACTGAAATGATTAAGGCCGTTCTTCCAAAAGAATTTAAATGGGTTGGTGTTTTGAAGATGGACAGTGCTATGTATTTAACATATGCCTCCAACATCTTTCATACTGAAGGTGTTCATCTGATGAGTGTGAAAGCTGTTGCATAAACTCTATACCTCTTTATTTTTATTAAAGCATTCAGTGAACCTTCGTGCCTTATTGATGTGGGTGGCGTCGTCCCACCATCCATCAGGATATAAATGTTTAATTGTAGGACTTAAGCGATCAGATAGAAGAACGTTGTATTGATTTGCAGTCACACTTCCTTCTAAATAAATAAATGTCCAAGCTTCCAAACTAAATAAATGTCCCAAGACATTAAAGAGCAGCTGTTTTTTTGTTTTTTTTTAATGTGTCAGCTGTCTGTACAAAAATCGTTACGGGGACCACAATTTCAGATGAAGTGATGACGAATCATGTACTTGTAAAGCAGCTGGCCACGGTCACGTGGGTTCATCTTGCCCCATGGGCCTGTCTCAAACGCCTCTTTAGCTGCAGCCACTGCTTTGTCTACATCAGCAACGGAGGAAAATGCCACCTTACAGATC
>JAOVVB010000015.1:13682739-13710522 GCA_028570985.1 Heterobranchus longifilis
ACACATTTGGAGATCTCCCGTTACCGACTGCTTACCTGCCATCGACCACGAATTTGGATCACGAACTTCTTCTCTCTTCTCCGGCTTCGACCCTCGCCCGCTTCACGACCACGACTTATCTCCTCTCCTCACCGAACTCACGCTGCCGTTGCTCAATCAGATCTAGCTCCTCCATCCCACATCGGCCTGTTTCACGGAGCTCTCGCTATATGCACTTTCTCGTCGGCTCTGCTCGCTCCTGCCTCCCCGCAAGACTCAGTTTTTAAGTATTATATAAACAAACATTCTACTATTATGACAACAATGTAAATTTTAGTTATATAAATAAAAATAAAAAAATTTGAAAGGCTAAAGGTTTTATTTTTTTGTGACTATTTGGTTACAGTGTGTAAAGGGCCCTATGGTTCTTCTAAGGATTATTATTACTTTTTGTAAGGATAATTAGAGCCCCATCCTATACACACACTACACATTCTACACACACACACACACACAACACATCCTACACGCACTACACATCCTACACAAACGATGACCGGCCCAACCACCTGGGCTTTATAATCACCACCAAACCCTGCCCATATGAACTCAAAACATTGAGGATGCAAAATTGCGAAGGGATTTTTGATATATCAAATGGTGACATCATATTAAGTGACATCACATTGAATGACATCAGTATCCAGGGCTTTTTGGAGGTCTTAGAGAAACACTTGGGTTGCCAGCAGCAGCAGTGGAGCTGAAGGAACATGTTTGTGCTGAAGGAGAAATAATGAGAACCGCTTCCTCTCTCGATAAACACATTGATAATATTACAGAAAGAGATGGAGATTTGCATAAATATTACAGAGAACACACTGTGTTCCGTGAATCAAAGTCATGTGGCATTACTCCACTTAATAAATTAATTTTGCTGTTATTACTAACACTATGTTTTGTGTTAAGTAAGTAAATACATGTCTACATACAGTAAATATATAAATGAAAATGATGCTTATTTCTTTATATACTATTTGATTCAATTTTAATAGAAACACTAAATGCACTTTCTAAAGTTATGGAGTTATTTTATTATTTAATTTTGTATCAGTTAAACAATGCAATACAATCATGCAGAATCACTGACTGAATTTAAAAACGTCCAGTCTCCTTTAAAAACCCGTTTCAAGAGTTTTACTCGAATAGAAGGGATCTACTACCCTCTATAGGTGCAAAAACATTTACACTTTGTTTCTCTCCCTGCAGATGCATTTTGTACTGAGATGAGATTTTCCATTGTTGATACCAACATTCACTTCACCGAGCTCAGATTCAACAACCTCAATGGATTAAATGTATATTCACCCCTGAACAACAAATAATTTTATCTTAAGGCAAAAGGTGGCACATTAATGTCCATTTTAGAAACAGAGTTGTTTTTGCCCTGCATGTTCATTCCTACGGGCAAGTGTGCTGCAGGGAGACGAAAACGATAAATGTTTTTATACAGGGCTAAATGAGCAGCCATTCCAGTGCTTTCCCAGCAGGTTGCCGTATCCATTAACACAATACAGTATCTTGACTCTGAGGTCTTACAAGAGATGGAGAACGACCCTCCAGGTTTCACCAGCACAGGGGTTGACTCTATACCACCAATACCACCCATGAATAACAATAATAGAACATCATCGAATGTCTTCAAATCTTCATGGAGACTTACAGAATGTATCTGTTAGCAGCAGCACCACTGATGAGTGCATTGATGTTTTGAATAAAACTGAAGTGAATTGCTCAGCTGTTCTTTTCCTTACCACAGACACTTGCACTGAGATCTCCTTAATGTAGCAGACATGAGTGCAGGATTTGCATAAAAAGTGACAACTACTACACACCCTTGAAAAGTTAGGTTTGGTAATCAATTAGATATAGTTCCTGTTTGAAAACTCAAATACTTGAAATAAACAGGTGTCTCATATTTGATGTGGCATAGGGTTTTGTAGGAAATCTGGTAAAGACCACAGGTGTGTATTGGGGCTGGGATTCCTCTTAGATCCTATTAACTTAAACACATCTCCTGTTATACTTAACTCCCAGCCTCCTAACACGCAGTATGACTGCAGATCAATCCCTGTTACAGGTATCTGTATGTACCAAATGAGGATGGGTTCCGTGTTGAGTCTGGTTCCTCTCAAGGTTTCTTCCTACTGCCATCTCATGGAGCTTTTCCTTGCCACTGTCGCCGTCATCCTTGGCTTACTTATCAGGGACTCATACACATTCACATTTCATACAAACTTAAATAATTCTTTTGATTGTGTAAAGCTGCTTTGCAACAATGTCAATTGTTAAAAGCGCTATACAAATAAAATTGAATCGAATTATAAATTTAATTAAGTAAATGTCATTACATGCAAAGGAAAATAAACAGAAGAGAACAACATGCAGATATGGTCTTTGCTTGTACTTATGTATTCTCAAAAGCTATGAGAACCTTTTAAAGCTTTTAAGGGCTCTTGTTAATTCTGCCAGCTTCAAAATTTCAGTGTTAATTAATAGGTAGTATAAAATCTAAAACCAACTTTACTGCAGTGTATGAAATTAATCATCCACTCTGACATACTGACCATAGTTGAGGTTGCAGATATTTCCTGCATTAAGGAAGAAGTGTGTTCTGAAGAGATCAGCAAAGCCACCTCGGGTTGTGCGGAAAGGGAGTGGTGTGTATAGGTGGAGCCCTCCAGCCCAATATGCGTCTCCACCCAGGTAGTCACCTTAACATGCAAACAAGCAAATAGGCAATTTTTTAATAAACAAATTTTTAATTCGAAATCCTTTTTTAGTTTTTTAATGTAAACTGTATGTAAATCTGAACTAGCCTTCACTCTGAGGGCCGATGCAATACATGCCGAATCCTCTGACGCTGGTCGGACCACCCAGGTAGAACCTTTCATCAGAAATGAAACACACGTCCATAAATCATGTATTCCATAATTAATTCCATGCTTTATTTGTGCCGTTAAATCCTGGAAGTCTTATCCTCTAGGAATCCTGACGTTTTATTTAATATTATAAAACAATTTGTTCCAACTAAGCAAAACTAAACTTGGTGTGTTAAACAAGTGACTGTACATCCTACATCCTACCCCTCTAGCTTTCTATTTAATGCTATTGGGGATTTAAACTGGAACTCAGAATTTAACATAGCTTATATTCTAAAGCGGAATAAGTGGAAAATATATAAAATATATATATTTAAAACATATAAACTTTTACAGGATTTTTACAGAACTGTCCTCTGCCACCATGTTTTATTCTCATCACCTTTTGGCTACATAAGATAAATAAATTATAATCTGTTGATAATAAATGGTTTTTGTTGCATACAAGCAATACTGTATCACACTCAAGGTTGTGCTGTTGTGAGGGTTATCATACATGGCTTGTAACTACGACAGCGTGGCAGCCCTTATGATAACCAGCACAACAGCACACCCTCTTGTGTGACACTGCTTAATAATCCACTTAAAAATAAATTGTGTAACTAATTTGCAGCAACGCACTTCATTTCCGGATATAAGCACAAATATCATTAAGCTAGACAGAGCATCCTACAGTCCCTGAATGTTTCAAACGCAGTGTTTTTGGATTTGATATAGGAGTGGACAGTGGACTGAATGTTTACAGAAAATCTACAGAATAGCTTAAAAGTAACAGAAAGTGTACAAAGGTAAAAATTTACACAGCGTTAGGCTGTCTTTGCACATATGACATTATGCTCGGTGTAGATTCATCTAATTTCGCAAAACACTATAGCAGTTTGATGCATCATTTAAAGAGTATTTCTTACTTTCAACTGCCATGGTTTTAAATACATACAGATATATAGACTGACTACGTTTTTTTTGTTTTTTTTTAAATAAATTGACCGATAAGTTACTAACATCGGTAACATATATCGTAGCTTTTTTCTGATAGACTGTGGCGCATAAAATTACACATACTTGTCTGCAATCGAGATGGGTTGACCCCCAATAGGAAAGATCATTCCTCCCCAGAGAGATGCCGAGAGCACCTAAACAACATGTAAACATTTATTTTCAACCAAAAATTATATTCACTCCAACAGTATTTTACACAAGATGGACTTACAGAGCCCCAGAGGAATGGTTTGTTTAACTGCAGCTCAAAGTCTTCCTTCAGGAAACTTGTATCTCCACCAGTGTAGCCTGCTAGCTCCTGTAACAACATAGCCAGTTCAATAACACAGCAGGAAAGAACCTTAGCAACCAAATACAGTGGAAAGCAAGGGGGAAAAAAAATCACAATGATCATTTAAAAAAATATTTTATTGATGGAACACACCTGGTTGAGCCGCAGTAAGGCACCTTTTCTTGGTAGGATGGTGGAGTTCCTAGTGTCGATCGCCATTGTGTGCTAGAGTAACATCAGTTGAGAATCGTCATTAAAAGATTTTTGGATTAACAAATTTACCGTTCAATGCATGTTCAAAGACTATTACTAAAATACATTTTGTTACAAACATTTGCAAAAGACAAGCTTTAAAACTATTAGTGAACTGAAGTTTGCTACACCTACTTTTTTTCCAATTCATCTTTTATTTTTAACCATTACAGATTTTTTTGTGTGTACATTATCATTACAGAAGTGTATAGAGGTGTAGCTTTCTTTATATAATGAAGAAGCCGTGAGGAGTACAAACTTGTACCATTTGACGAGTATAGCGTTAAGCTGTAAAGATTTCTCAGTTAAGACAAATAAAGCATTTTACATGACTTGCATGGCTTAAGCTTGAAATAACCCACCGAGAGAGCAGACTTGAGCTTGTGGCCGCTTTCTTCTCGGACAGCAAATGATGCGCTGCGTGCGAGGCAGCTCAGTTCCCGCCACACCCCTTCCCACTTTAGTGTGTGATTCGTCATCCACAAAGGGAACTGTGGAAGAGAAAGGTAAACACTAAAGCAAAGTTTTAGATTGCTTAATGAATTTGCTAATTGTTATGATTAGTCTAACAACCCAGCGTGAAGACAGTATGATTCTTGTGGTAGTAAATATACAGTAAAACTATGAAACTGCACATCAAACTTACATAGAATTATGCCCATGTGTCCATCAGTACTACCACCTGCCCAAATTCAATTATCAAATATAATTTAAGTGCCAATGACATAACTATTCATTTAATGCACATTCTTTAACTCCTTTTCACACTTATGGGTCCAGAGGGTTTTAAACATGGGTGGTTCCATTAAGAGAATTCGTGAGAATTCTTACATTTAGGCATTTGGCAGACGCTCTTATCCAGAGCGACTTACATTTTTTTAATCTCATTATACATCTAAGCAGTTAAGGGTTAAGGGCCTTGCTCAAGGGCCCAACAGTGGCAACTTGGTGGTTGTGGGGTTTGAACCTGGTATCTTCCGAACCGTAGTCCAATGCCTTAACCACTGAGCTACCCCTGTTCTTAGATCCTTTTACTAAAAATTTGGGAGAATGTCCTCCCTGTTCTGATGGGCTGTGTACTATTAAAACTATTATCTAACATAGAAATATAGCTGATTACTGTATAAAATGACAAATTGGCCTTTTTTTTTGTGCTTAAGAATTTAAACATTTAAATCAGTGTAAGGAGCAACAGCAAGTCGACCACGCACTCAATGGCCCGTTTGGCCGACGCTGCCTATTGTTATAGCCGGTGAGGAATGCCTGTGACACGCTCACAGTATGACATAAAAGCAGTTAGGGGTGGAGCCACAGGTAAACCTCATGTACGCCAGCACAGCCGCAGGTAACATCTAGTGTGTACTAAAGCAACTAAAAATAAAGCAGGCACAAACTATTTTAACAGCACACTCAAATTATATCTTTACAATTAGAAGTAAAATCCCACTCTTGAAAATAGAAATCTTTTGTTTAACTTATAACTTTTTTTCTTGGCAAGGACACCATTCGGAGTCTATTCTAGCAACAAAGGCAACACCTCAATACCTCAATCTGTACACAATCCCTCAGGAATTATCAAGCAGTTTTAAGAGGAGAAAGGCAAGTAGAGCTCAGGTTCAAACCTTGGACCCTGGGGTTCTGAGACATGAATACTACCCGCTGCATCACTGTGCCACTGAAATATAGTCACAATAATACCTGTAAATTGGTAAAAAATACAAATACAATTGAATTGATATAAGCTTACGTTAAGTTCTGTGGAAACTCCCCTATCAGTTTCCTTCAGTGAACTCCATGGAAACTGTCCAGTCACTTTGTAAAGGTTTAGTGCAAAACTGCATGAATGAACATAAAGAGAATTTAGTTAAAGAAACATTTTACCAGGTGAACTCCCATTTCATAAAACTAATTTCTATTTTCGTACTTGCGTTCATAATATCCAGGCTGAGGTTTAAAGAACGACAAGCCGTATGATGTCTCCTTAGTCCCGTAGGAAAACTGGAACGTGAGCTTCTCTCCACGACCAAACATGTTGGGTAATTTAACGCCAAGCACCTGTATTGAGGAACATACACAGAATATGTTTTTATTAAATACACAGGAAAAATAATTCAATTTAATTTCTTAAGTATTTAATCCAATATTATTTGAGAAGCAAATAAAGCAATAAAACATTTTATACATTTTATCTAATAGTATAAAATATTTATTGTTATTGTAGCTTTTACAATTCAATTCCACTTGCAACAGTCCTTAAAAGAAGCTCAGCGAAGTAAAAAGTGATAAACATATTAAATATACAATCCACTGACATGAATAAACTCAGTACACAGGCAATGTGTTTAATGGTCTTAAATTGTATTCACATGTGACAAATTGTATCCTTTGTTGTAAATTAAATGTACTGTGGGTGTTTCTTGTCTCACCATGCTACCCTCATTGTTTCCAACCATCGTGTTATAACTGCCTGTGACCCTCTTCATCTCCGTCACCTCAAATGTAACATCTAGACCATTAGGCAAGGCATCATCTCCTGAGAACCAGAGCATCAGTTTTAGGGACATATTATGCAGAATGTACATTAAAATACATTTACACCACAGCACAGGTGAATGCTCAAGGTGGGACTGAAGGTGACATGTGACATGAGCATTCTTAATTGTGTTGCTCTCTCTCTCTCTGTCCTTCTCGCCTGCTTCCCTCGCTTTGTTGAGCCACACATGGCACTCCTGAGGTGCACGCGATACTGACCCTTTCTGCCCTCTGCACCTGCCTGATCCATCCTTATGCCCTACTTTTGGTTGGTGCTCATATCACATGGAAACCACTCACTGCTGCTGAGGATCTGCTTATAGATACAGGTGATAACCAAAACGGTTTTACTTAGAAACCACTAAGTGGCATTTGACACAAAAAAGAAATTGCTATGATTGCTTATAACTGCAATTGATCTGATTTTTAGGACTGAACTTGAGTCAAAGTATGTTTTTCTTGTTAACTAAAATGCATGTCCTGTTACACAACTGCACTTTTAAACTAATAGCACACAATTGACTAAGCACACTTATGAGATTTGTTAATGCTTGTGCTAGGGTGCTTTGTTCTCTATTTTGTGTGGGAGAAAGAGAGGCGGGGAGCGGCGGTGAAAAATAAAAACAGAATGTTAAGGAAATTACTGTTTACCACAGCCAACATTAAATCTAACGATAAACCAATAAAGTATGCAACAATTTATACATTATCAATTAAACAACGATATCAGGTAACAAATTCCTGTGATATAAACAGAATAACAGTTCATGTCATGCAAGTATAAACCCTTCACTTCAGGGTGGATCCCTTCAGAGTGGTTCTTTCCAAGGGACAGTTTGTTGAACCAATGATTCCTTCCCAAAAAATAACAACATTACAATACAAGCACTCATGCTCAGTTCAAAGTCACAATAAACACACAGACAGAAGAAAGTGTGCATATTGTACCTTCTGAGACGTCAATGAGAACTTCCACCTCTTTGAATATGCCCAAACGAAGCAATTTCATCCGAGCCTCGTGTGACTTCCTCATCACCTGCAAAGCAAGCACATAAAACAACAATTTCCTCACAAACTTTAACCGACCGTGTGAACTGTCTTGTCTAATCACTATGCTTACATCAATGAGATTTTTTGCACTGAAGACATCAGCAATCTCATAGCCCAGGTAGTCCTCTTTAGTTCTTCCCAAGCCTTCGATGCTGACATGTTGCACGACAACCTAAAGTGAACGGAATCACAAGACATATCAGTAAAAAAAGATCAGACCATACTGGTATTTATGCTTTGAGTACACTGTTTTTCTTAGTTTGTTTAGAACTCTTAATGATTTAACTCTGGTATCTTGTTAATGGTCTGAAACAGGATAACGCATCATGAGCACTTCTTAGTTGAAGCATGATGAAACACTCACAGTTTTTTTTTTAACAACACAATACACAGGAGGAGTTTTACTCCGAGTACCTGATGGTCACTACACTTGTACACTGAATGCATCTACATTCTGGGAGAGAAAGAAATAATTCCCAGCCAACTTTTTCAACAATTTGATATACCCTAGTTCTGCTATTGCATCAGACTATACGGGCCAGCCTTCGCTCCCCACGCGCATCTGTAAACCTTGGCCACCCATGACCCTCTTGCCGGTTCACCAGTTTTCCTTCTTTGGATTACTTTTGCTATGTCCTGACAACTGCAGCCCAGAAACATCGCACAAGAGCTGAAGTTTTGGAATTACTCTGACCCAGTCTTCTAGCCATCACAATCTAGACCTTCACTCAAATCCTTACGCTTGCCCATTTTTTCTGCTTTCAATACATCAACTTCAAGAAAAAGAATCACTTGCTGCCTAATATATATCCCACCCACTTCTAGCCACCATTGTAATAAGACATTAAAAATGTAGCTACTGTTAGAGGGCCAAATTGTAATGGCTAGACAACTGGGTGGGATGTTCCCAGTTTGCAGTGGTCAGGAATTACCACTGATCCAAGTGATCCAAGGAGGAAAACTGTAACGTAACTGTAAAAGGCAACAGGGTCATGGGTGGCCAAGGCTCACTAATGCACTGATGATGATTGGGCTGTGTAGTCTGATACAACTGAAACGCTAGTGTAGATCACTATTCATGCAGGGTCCAGTAAAATGCTGTCAGAACACCCAGGCTATTACTGTTTTGGTGGCAAAGGGGTGGGACAACTCAATATTAGGTGGATGTCCATAATGTTATGACTGATCAGTGTATAGGGCACCCTGTCCAGGTTGTACCCCGCCTTGTGCCCTAAGTCTCTTCTCATATGCTCCCGCCCCCCCACACACAGGATAAAGCGGTATAGACAATGAATGAGTGAATGATTCAAGCATTAAGGTGAACTTACATCCTTATTTTCCAGGACTTCTTTCTTGGTTTCTTGCTGTGCCTCCACCACTTCCAGGTCATCAGTGTGAACGCCCAAGTCGGGTCCATGCATCGGGACAGGGTCCAAGCTCTACAGTTTAACATCACAAATACATGCAAACCTAAATAAATCACATCTCAGATTCATAGAATATGCACAATGCATTAATTAATGACAATCCAGCTGTGACATTAGGCATAAGTAGAAGAGGTCACACACAAATAAAGCCTATTTTTCACTAAGCCTTTACAAAATATAATTACCCTAGCATGCACGGTCCCCATATCAACGTCCTTAAAATTATAAATATACTGTAATTTTCCAGGGAAAGGCTGTTATATATTTTTTCTTATTTAAAATCGGACCCGACTCCTTTCCAGGGAGACGCCATGACACACACGCACAGCCTCGCTGCAATCCTGCGCTGTGATTGGCCAAAATGCATGACGTCACAACAGAACGGGCAGGACCACGCGTGATGCACGCGGAAGCACCATGGCAGTCCCTGTCAGATCTCAGTAATGGGGCAATTTAAAGCGTAAAATTTTTTTTTTTTAGCTAAATGTCATTGAAATAAATGAATGCCTACATTATGATATTATTGAATTAGACTATTCAGTCTCTTTATAGAAGACAAAGTAGACTTCAGTCTTAGAAAAAAACTTTATTCGATTTAGTTTTATTTATATAGCGCTTTTTTTGGTCATTGTCGCAAAGAAGTTTTACAGAATCAAAATAAAATTATGGAAATAAGTATGAAATTTGTGATGAATGTGTATATATCAAAAATGATCAGATGTTTTCTGATGAGCAAGCCGAGGGCGACGGTGGCATGGAAAAACTCCCTGAGGTGGCAATAATAAGAAACCTTGAGAGGAACCAGACTCAGCAGGGAACCCATCCTCATCTGGGTGATATCTGATGGAAGGAATTGTTTTGCAGTCATACTGTGTGTTAGGCGGCTGGAAGTTCAATATAACAGATTATGTGTTTAAGTTAATATGGAGTCCATTTCATTATTGGATAGGCTATAAATAAAACGCATACGACGAGTAATTGCTTTTGAAAAAAAAAAGTATTAATTGAAAAAAAAAAAAAAAATAAGATTTAGCCTACATTTAGTTTTTAAGAAAAAGAGAAAATCTGCTGGTTTAGCATTAAATATTTTATATTACTTCTAATTAATTTTTGGAATGCAGGTAGGCTTTACCTGGGATTTATTATTCAAGTAAAGCTCAGTCCATTTATTACCGAGTATTAGCTATATAACCTATAAAATGCATTCCATAAATGTACACTCTATGGACAAAAGGATTTGTCAAAACCTGCAATGACATTGTTTCCAAATACATATACTTCAATATGGAGTTGGTCCCCCTGTTGCAGCTACAACAGTCTCCACACTTCTTGGAAGGCTGTCCACAAGATTTTGGAGTGTTTCTGTGGAAATTCTTACCCATTAATTCTGTAGAGCCTCTATGAGCCTCTATGAATATCAGGCACTGATGTTGGACGAGAAGGTCTGGCTCACAATCTCTGTTCCAATTCATCCCAAAGGTGCTTGATGGGGTTTGAGGTCAGGGCTCTGTGTGGGCCAGTCAAGTTCTTCCACACCGAACTCAGAATATCTTGTCTTTATAGTCCCTGCTTTGTGCACTGGAGAACAGTCATGTGCTTTGTGCCTTCCTCAAACTGTTGCCACAAAGTTGAAAGCATTAAGATTGCCCTTCACTGGGAATAAGGGGCCTGATTGAAACACCTGAATTGAACAATTAATAGGTTTTGCCAAATTCTTTTTGTCCATATATTGTATTATTGAACAAAGAAAATTATAATGGTTATCTAAAGTATGCAAAGGTGTTTCAGTATTATTTTTGAAACACTCTGTCTAATGCACACTTTCATACATACAGTATATAGGTTAACTACTTTAACTACACAGATGTATGAAGAGATGCGTTCTTGGTGCTTGACTGATTTTAGCAACGGTGATTAAGGTGAATGGCTAAACGGACACTAGAAAGGGGAATTATGTTAAAATGCTCTTTGTCAACAACATTTCAGCATTTAACACTATAATTCCCTCCACACACACCACCAAGCTGGAGCACCTGGGACTCATCTCTGTGTCAGTGGGTCTCCAACTTCCTAACTGGTAGAAAACAGGCAGTAAGGATGGGCAGACATGTCTCAGCCTCCCTCACTCTCAGCACTGGAGTCCCCAGGGTTGTGTTCGGAGCCCCCTCCTGTACTCACTGTAAATGTATAACTGTGTGGCCACTACCAACTCCACCACCATCATCAAGTTTGCTGATGACACTGTTGTGGTCAGACTGATCTCTGACACCAGTGAGACGGCCTACCTGGAGGAGATTAGTAATCTGGAGAACTGGTAGCAGATGAACAACCTCCTCTTTAACGTCAGCAAGACAAAGGAGCTGATAGGAGTGGACTTCAGTACAAAGCAGGAGAGGAACTACCAGACCCCTTCATCAAAGAGAGCCCAGTGGAGAGAGTGGACAGCTTCGGATACCTCGGTGTTCACATCATGCAGGACCTTCATGGTTCTGTCACATCAACACTGTGGTGAAAAAGGCCCGGCAACGTCAACCACCTCAAATGCTTGAAAGATGTTAGACTGCCCTCCAAGTTGCTTAGGAACTTTTACTTCTGCACCACAGAGAGTATCCTGACAGGGAAACACTGCGACTTGGTTTGGGAACAGCACCATGCAGGACAGATGAGCTCTTCAGAGGGTGGTGTGATCAGCTTAGCGCACCATCCATACCTGACCTGCACTCAATCTACAACAAAAAGTGCTGGACCAAAGCCAGGAAAATCATGAAGGACCTCAGCCGCTCCAACAATGGACTGTTCTCTCTGTTGCGGTCAGGAAAGTGCTTCCGCTCCCTGAAGGCCAACACAGAGTTCAACTTCACACACCAAAAACAACCACTTTGAACTTTTGCACATAGCACAGGACTGAAGTACACAAAACATACAGTATATGTTGCACATTTCTGGTTATGTTTACATATGAAATTGGACTACTGTTGCACTACTGCACTTTAAGGATGAACAATACCACTGCTGCTCACCATTTCAATTTACACTTTATGACCACCCAGTATCATGCACATTGCACATTCCACATACTATACAGTTTATTTATAAACTTTTTACTTTTACATTCTTACATTTTTGTGTATTTTACATATTCTACTTTACACTTTCTTTTCTTGTAACAAAATTGTAGATTTTACATTTTATTCTTTCCTATTAGCATTTTGCCTTCTTATTTCTTTTTTCCTTTTCAAGATCACAAACAGTTGTGTAAGCATTTCACTGCATATCATACTGTGTATGGTTGTGTTGGAAAAATTGGAGTTTGATTTCAGGTTTGAGGTCCGCATGGCCATTAGTTTGGCCAGCAGAGGGAAGCAACTTCTCTTTGATCACATCAGGGCCGAACAGACTCCTCTGCACAGCCTTCAGGGATACAGAATAACGGAGCAGAAAGCTTCTACTGTATATTTACCTGTATGCCACTTGTGTTTCTCTGAGTCATTAAAAAAATACCTGGGCATGACAAGGTGTGAAAGAGAATTAACTGCAGATTTCTAATTACTTTAATTACTTTCAATTAATAACGATTTTTAATTGCGTTTAACTATTTAGTGCTTTTATATAGACTTAACAGATGGGTGGGTTTGAGAGCATTTCTGTCTCTGGAGCATTCCGCAGGTATAACCATAGTTAAGTGATTCACACAGTTTTTACACACTGTTTAGTGGAACAGTGTGCGGTTTTGAACAATGCAGTTCCCACTTGCACTCTTTCTTTTTACGCATCCAGTCTCCTCCTCAAATGCGTGTAAGCCAATGAGAAGCTGTCGTACACTCACCTCTCTCTCTCTCTCTCTCTCTCTCTCTGACTCTCTCTCTCTCTCCCTCTCTCTTAGTCCTGGTTGTTCCTCTTATCACAGAAACACGCATCTCTGGCAAACTGCGCTCAATCCCAGCTCTCGCCATGGCAAGTGCGCACTTTCCTCGGCTTCTCTGTTTGATTTTTGTCCTCATCAACACTTGCACTGTAAAGGGAAATGTCGGCACGGAAGGTCAGTGGTAATTTATCTTCTTTTTTCATTTTCACCAATATCTTTCATTTAAGTCCACTGCCAAAACTTTTAGCACAGGGTCTCCAAATATCTCTCCAAATACTTCAGAATGTCTCAGAATAGAATAACCCATTCAGATGACGGATTTGTAAAGTTTACTAGATTGGGGTGTATTTTCTCCAGTGCTGTGTTGCCTTATTAGATTCCCTGATGATTCTCTTTCCATGGTTTCATATGGAAAGCTAAGTGTAACTTACCTATTTACGCACGCATGTGACTCTCTCAAAACAGAGTCTATTGTGTGATTTAGTTGAAAAAGCCTACATGGAGTCTCTTAGAGGGTCCAGCTGGTCCGGGGCTCGAGAAGGGTGTCGATCCTGCGACTTATCGACCCCTCACGGATATACTATGGACCCCTTACTGATATCCTTTATCGACCCTGCTGGCATCATGGACAGCTTGGAGGAGCACCATGGGCTTCAGTAATAGCAAATCAGTCGATACCTGACCAAGAAAAGACCCTGATGTGTGTTTAAGCTGAATGTAGATTGGAATTGGGCTTCCATTTGTTAATGAGAGAAGGAGAGGGATTAAACGCAGCGCATCACCAGCTTTGGCACTCAAATAAGGGATTTTTTAATTTATTTAAGATATTCCTATTTATTTATTTATTTATTTATTTATTTATTTTTAAATCACCCACCCTTGGGTGATGCCAAAAAGATACCAAATACACATGATTACAATGAAGCCTTAATGTCCTTTACAGAAACACTAATAATTAAAAACCAATCATGTTTAAAAATGTATTGTTAATTATCCTTCATTATGTCATGCTCTAAGTCATTATATCTGTGCCTACTGAATTTAAAGCCCACTCACTGCCTGTGTGTGTCAACACATTTCATTTCAGCCGTCAGATATATTTGGTTTTCATTTATGTGTTTAGGTTGTTAAGATATTACAGTCTTTATGTTAGTGTTGTTAGTGTGTTGCTTAATTTTTTAGGAGATCGAGCAGTTTTCATACCACATTCATGCAGTGTTTTTTTGTCTAATAAGCAAAATGAATGGGACTATATAAAAAAACAAAAACAAAAAAAAAAAACAGTTGAATGAAATATTTGTTGTCCAATGGATTGACGTCCCATCCCGGGTGTATTCCGACATTGTGCATCGTGCTCCCAGGATAGGCTTTTGGTTGAACAGATTAAATGAATGGAAACACCTTATGTTCTGCTCCAGAATCAATGGACAATAATTTTGAAGCATCTGGTACTATAATAAAATAGGTGAAATTCATGAATTCATGTTCATCAAATTAATTAATCAATTCATTCATTCAATCATTTATGCTTATCTTATGCCTTCATGGTGCTCAGTAAACCTAAAAATCCAGGGTGATAAATTACTCACTTAAGGATTATATTACTGCTGATACACAGAGCAGGTTTCATATTCTATGTCCCTCACACTTTGCTGCTACCTGTTATAATGTTTTTTAATTGTTTTCCCTGCTGCGCTTTAGTAATGCATTAAAAAAGCAGCCAAAGCAGTTCAACTAAAGCAGCACACATTTCATTCAATAGTCGATTATGGAACATTAGTGAAATCTTCCTATTATTCTATTACAGTATGTATAATTAAATTTTATTCGCAGAGCAATTTAACAGTAGGTGTTGTAACAAAACAGCTTTGGACAGCTTTACCTCACAAGCAACAGGGTCTGTGGTTGAACCCTAAACTGTGGTCTGTGCATATCCTTCCTGAATGTCCATGGTGTCCCATCCAGGGTGGATTCGAACCCAGTTCACAGTATTCCAGGGACAGCAGGCTTTGAAAATTGAGATGAAGATTTAGATCCCTAATGTGCAAATCAGAGGTGAAAGCTATGAGGTCAAACTCCCTGAGATGAGATAAGGAAGGAACCTGGAGAGGAACCAGACTCAAAAGGGAACCTAATTGATAGTGTATTTATAAATCTTTTTGTGCTGAACGTGTGTAGAGGATGTTCAGTCTGAGTGAATAAGAGTCATATGAGTGCAGGACACTCTTTAAGATTACAGCAGATGAGATCATGCACTGAAGCAATGGTGGAGCATTAACAGTGAGTAACATATACTTTCTCTTTCTCAGACATAGATGAGTGTTCCATGGGTACAGATGACTGCCACATTGATGCTCTGTGCCAAAACACCCCACAGTCCTTCAAGTGCATCTGTAAGGCTGGTTTCAAGGGAAACGGCAAGAACTGTGAAGGTAAGTTTCCATTCTTTACAAGTAAATGCAACCCTGTCCAGAAATGTACATGGTTATACTTCCCAGTTCTTTATTTTGCTTTTGTACTTTATTTGGTGTGTGTTATACAGCTGTTTCCCAGCTCCTGCTGTGGGTCTTAATTAGTGTGGAGGAAGTGGGATGTGGAGGGTGTGAGGTGCAGTCCCAGCATTCACACCTCCAGCTCCTTTTCTGCCTGAGAGCACAGGAGCACAGCACACACACATATACTCACACACACATACATTTTTGTGTGTGTGAGTCACATTTGTACGTTGCATTGTCGCAATTTTTTTTCATCTATTCACAAAGGCACATTTGCAAAACACATTTGCTGACTTGCGGACTTTTATGTCTATGCATTGTGCAACCTTATCTATAATAACAGTGTGAGAAAATTACAGCTCTACAACTGATACAACTGATATGCATTAAAAATGGCACTGGTGGCTCAATTTTTTATGCCCTGGGCCCTGGGCTCCCACTCTTGGGGCCCTTGTGCAAGGCCCCTAACCCTATCTGCTCCAGGGGTGCTGTGCCTTTGCTAACCTGGCACTCTGACCCCAGCTTTCTAACAAGCTTCTGTATGATATGCAACAAAAAAAAGTCACCATTCTGTCGCCTTCTTCTTTGTCTTCTTCTTAGTTTCTTCTTCCAAAAAAACAAATCCTAGCTTACCCCATAATCTCACGACTGGCCAATAACATATTTCTTTAGTTGGTTAAGTATTCACCTGGCTTCATATACACCCACCTATTTTGCATATGAAAAAATATGTCCAGAGTGAAAAAGAAAGAGGGAGCAATACTTGGGTAGTTAAGATCCTGTTAATAAGTATTCTACATATGTGCATTCTGGATTATTCTTTCTCTCATTCCTCTTTCTTACCCAGATGTTCGGAGCTAATGTTTCAGGAAGTGAACAAATGTAATTTCTATCTATTATGGAACCTGAAACCCATTTTCAGCTCCATTAATGAATTAGGAGGATTTAAAATGGAATCGAATCAGGCAGCGCTCTGGACAGGATTCCCGATGCTGATGTCTGAGGGTAGAACAACCCATCTTTTATTTCCTTATTTCCTGTAAGGAAACAGACAAAATGTTCTTGAGCTTTCCGGAGCCAGTTCCTCCCACCTTGAAACCACAGTCTGCGTGCCACAGAAGTGGGAGGATGGATAGTTTCGCTTCAGTATGAGTGCAGATCTGTGTGACCTATGTGTAGGTCAGTATTTCTGTTCTTCTGTTTGTCTTGCTAACCTTTTCTTTCTTTCTTTCTTACTTTCTTTCTTTCTTTCTTTCTCTCTCTTTCTCTGTGTGGCTAGACATACACATAGGCTGGTGTGTATTGGGCAGGAGATCTAAAGCATGATCTCTAATTAAAGCCCTTCATGTCTGGCTTGGAAGTCAAGAGAACTACAGAACGCACACATTGCGTCACATTGCCTGCTTACATAGTAATGTCCTTGGCTCTAAATGTATAGAGCTCTGAGACGCCTTGGTGTTGATTAGCGGTAGGAAGTCATGGCATGCTTTGGCTTTTGTGGTCGAGCATGTGGTGTCTCCGGGACTCTGTGATACTACACAGGCTTCCGATGTGGATCCAGACCTAGGCATTGTATTTTGGAAAGCAAACAGAGACAACTCACAGACAGTTTATGGCTCATTTTGGAGCCAACTTTAGACAATGAGCCTGTACACTAGATTAGCCCTGTTACAAGGGTGATTCCACTATTTAGCCACTGGAATACTTTAAAACAAAAATGCATTTAACCATCTATAATAAATTAACTCACAAGGCTTATTTGTTTACAGTGACAGCATTTTGAATGCTCTTAAATGAATAACAGGTTGTTGTTTTTTTAGAATATGTCTAATATATAAAGATATTTTAGTATACATATTATATATCTATTTCTAATTTTCTAGTAAGTCTAATTGTCAACTTTCAATGTAACCTTGTCATGCAATATTACAATAAAATTTAACTTTTATTGTTACCATGAAGTCTGATGGTGCAACTTCCTGTTGAACATGACTTGTGGAATATTCCAAATATTTCCTGGGGTCATTGTGTTCAGGTCCCAGAGTGGAGTAAATGTGAATAAAAATCTACTTCATTTACTTTAATGAATGACTTGCACCTTCAGGTTCCAGGTTCGAGTCCCACCTTGGGTCTGTGTGCTTGGAGTTTACATGTTTTCCTTGTGCTTGGTGGGTTTCAGTCCAAAGACATCCAGATTAGGCTAATTGGCATTCCCAAATTGCCTGTAGTGAAAGCATGAGTGTGTGACTGTGTTTATCCACGATACCCTGCCTCGTGCCCTAAGTCTCCTGGGATAGGCTCCAGGCCTCCTGCGACCCTGTACACAGGATAAAGCGATATAGATGATGAGTGAGTGAGTAGGTGAAATTCAAAATATTATGTTAATTTATGCATTCAATACTTGGTTGGGACTCCTTTAGCACAAATTAGTCTGGCATGGCATGGAGGCAGTCAGCCTGTGGCACTGCTAAGGTGTTATTGAAGACTAGATTACTTTTTGATAGCCGTCAGCTAGTCTGTATTGTTGGGTCAAGTATTTTTCATCTTCCCCTTAACAATACCCCATGGATTCTCTATGGGGTTTAGGTCTGGTGAGTTGGCTGGCCTCCATAAAGCTTGTCAGCAGACGGAAGTGAAGTGCTTTAAAATCTCCTGGTAGATGGCTCCATTGACTTTGGACTTGATAAAACACAGAGGACCAACATGAGCAGATGACATGTAAGGAAATTTATTTTCATCTGAAAAGAGGACTTTGGACCACTGAGCAACAGACCAGTTCTTTTTCTCCTTAGCTTAGGTAAGACACCTCTGACATTGTCTCTGGTTCAGAAGTGGCTTGATAATAGGAATGCAACAGTTGTAGCCCAGATCCTGAAGTCGCCATGGTGTTAGCTCTTGTTGTAACCTCACTCCTTCTTTAATAAGTTTTTCTTGACACTACACCGTCTGCTTCAAGTCAGTTTTCTATTAATATTTTTTGATACAGCACTCTGCAAACAGCCAGGCCTTTCAGCAGTGATCCTCTGTGGCTTATCCTCCTTTGGAGGGTTTCAATATTTATCTTGTGGACAACTGTCAAGTCAGCAGTCTTCCCATGATTGTGGTTATGTATACGGAACTAACCCAGGAGATACATTGTATTTATACTGTATAAATAGTAATTTACTCAATCTCAAAATAAAATATTCTAATATTTGATTTGATTATATTTCACTTGACATGTAATGAATCTAGAATATATGAAAATTTCACCTTTTAAATTTCCACCCCAAAAATTATTTTTCACAATAGTAAATTTTTTAAATGTACTGTGTATTTCAGTAATTAAAAGTGGGCTGGGAGTGCTGTAAAGGTTTTAAGTTATTTATTAAAAGCAGGCTCATAGGTTGTGGTAAAGATGTTTTATCTGTTTTAAATTCTTTTCCTCCCAGTAACTCCCCACAAACTGTTCGACTATTGTTCACCATCCAGAATATTGTCTTTTATGATAGTTCAAATGACTAGATGTTCTTCAGGAAGAGCAAATAGAGCATCAACAAAGGGGCGTTCAAGTTAAACCGGGTCCTTTGATTTCCTTTCAACTCCATTTATTTCCCCATATAATCCCCTGCTACACTAATGCATCTATTACAGCGTTCCACTAGTGCTTGAATACCATCAAGGTAGAAAGTTTTCTTAGTATGCCAGAACCATTTTTGGACTGCCTGCTTTTGAAATGGTGGCCTCCTAGGAACTTTTTTAATGACCCAAACATGTTGAAATCGCTTGGAGCAAGGTCACTACTAAATGGGAGAGGTGGCAATAACTCCCAGCCAAGTTCCCATAATATGCAAGTGGTGCATGGGTCACTATGAGGTCAAGCTTTTTACTGCAAAACAGAGCGTCTTTGGTGATTACATCAGGCTGTTTTCTTTCTTGAGAGTGTTCTCGTTTTAGGCCTCCATTCCCAATAAATTTCTTCACAAATTCCCAGTTTGACTCAAATGTCCCTCGGCATCGTATTACTAAAGTCACTAAGATTTATTAGGTTAACAATGGGTGAATAAAACTGTCATAATTTAAATCAATCACAAAATATACATAATACAGTTAATTTATTGGTGAACAAGAAGCCTTTCCTCTCCATTTGTATTGTAATTATTGTTTTGAACTACTTTCCATCACTGACTTTTACTCATGCATTGGAAGAATGTGACCTTTTCTTGCTCTTGTCACTAGTTAATTGGAGGGCTGAGATGATCCAAATGTCATGCTCCTTTATCTGAGCCTGCATTATGTATTTTGTGTTGCGCTATTGACAAATCATTTCTGAGACAGAGAAAAGTATGATATTTCATAACAGAGCATTCTACATAGTTCAGTAGCATGCACAGCAGGCAAGTGTGTTACAGTTAACATAAAAAATAAGGATTTATTGGTGACTGCTTTGCATAAATATATTATAATGCTGTATATTTACTGTATATACATATATAGAACACCCACAAATCCCAGGGTTATAATCATAGGCAATTTTAGACCCTTTATATGGGTGCTTAAGCACTTAATTCAGTATTCTTGATGGTTTGATTCTATACTCGGATAAAGTAGGTGTATAGTTTACACACCATTGGTCCTCACAAGAAGAAGTGGTTATTGAATAGTTTATGTTGGAGCCATCGAGAGAGTGGTGCTGATGTAGGTGAGACAGAAATTGCATGAGCATTCAACTTTGTTACATATGGATTAAAAGCAAAGTAAATTAAAACATGAGCAAGTGGTAGCTGATGTAGGCGTAGTTTGCTAAAGATCGGTACTGATTTAATGTTAATCTGCTTTCACAGTGCACTTTAATCTTAAGTTTAACACTTAGTTCCTAGATTCCTACCAACAAGAAACTTGCATAGCCCAATCCTGTCATTTGTGATGGTTTTGTTAATGAAGTCAGTTTTCTCAGATTTTTTGCTTTGTTTCTTGCCACATAATTGAATAGTTGGTATATAAAGATGCAACATATTTATTGGCAAGTCTAAAATGGTCATCAGAGAGTAGCTGAATAAATTGTTAATTACAGTTACATTTACAGTTAAAAATTAAATCTGTTAATAACAGTAATACAGAAAGTTATGTGCACATTAGCAAATCAGTTTGAGATCAAGTTGCATGGATTTACCAAGCCTCAGCACTGAAATTGGTGTGTGATATTAAAATCTGTGACTGATCATCCTGAACCATTATTATTATTATTCACAACAAATTCTTAAAAAATGTGGTGCAAAACTACTTTATTAGTTACTTTCTAGTAATAATACTAATATTAGTTCTAATCAAAATATGTTTCAAATATATTAGAAATAATTAAATAATATTAACAATAAAATAATATATTGGTAAAATCCCAATATATTAATCGCAAGACTCTATACATGTTACAATCTCTTTAGTGGCAGAACCCCTTTAAAGGTCTGATCCTAGAATTGCTCCGCTCATACAAAATGCAACAGCAGTTTCATACGAACTTGTATGACAAATGCTCCACATAATCTATCTTAGTGGTGTTATTTAAAAAAAATAAATAAATAAAGGTTTTCTGTAAAGAGAGTTTTTTTGGGAAAGGTCTTGGGACTAGAGGACTTGGCGCTGTTTCTTTGCAGCTTCTCAAGCTTTTTTGTGTGTTTTTTGTATGTTGTTTTTTGCGGCGAGAAAAAAGTAAACGTTGGTCAGGGAACTGTTTATAGAAGTTGTTTATAGCAGTTACAACATTAGAAGTTATTCCACTTGTAATGTAAGTGGACCTAGCTAACATTCCACAAAATTAAATATACCTATAAAGACAAATGCATGATGTCATTCTTCAATAAATAAAAAATGTCTAGTGTTGGCAAACTGGTGTATTCAAAAATGGAATAAAACACTTTTTTCCCGGTGCTATTGGAAAAAAAAATCTATTTCAAAATAGAAGTATAGTAATTCTCTAAACCCATTCATCACACATAGATTTTTCTTTTCCTACAATACCATGCCCTGTTTTGTTTTATACTTAACATTTACAGACAGGGGCATTTTATCAGGTCCACCCACCATACAGTATAAATATTTTTTGGCTGCCTTTGAAGCTATCCATCAGAGTGATGTGCTATTCTCTGCACAGGCCTGACACTGACACAGTATTTTCCTAGCAGCTGAATAAAATTAAATAAAGTAAATTTAATTAATGTTTCATGTTAGAAACATTACATTTTGAAAGCCATTTTTGCACATCAGAATCTCATTCTTGTTTTTTTATGTGTTGCATACCGTATGAATTTATTGAGATAAGTGGAATTGAAATTTTTTTTAATTTTTTTTGCAGGAAATAATTGCTTGTATATAGATGTAACAAGAAGATAAGATAAAGATAACAAAAGATAAAATCACATTTTCTTTACTTTGTATTTTCTTGTAGGTACACAAAACAATACATTTTGCTGACAAAGAATCTATTTTACCACCCTATGTGTGAAACTCCTATTACTACAACTAATTAGTGGGCCGTCTCGTAATTTGCACATTGAATGTGTTTTGTGATCACATGTTGTGAAGGGGTTAAATAATGAGTTGAAGCATTAAAAGATGCAAATCTGTACTGGAGCAGATGGTTTGGGAACAGCTGTGCCAGGAATATAATGGGCATAGAACTAAATGGGTAGTGTGTCTGTGTGCTGTTGACTAAGGCTGGGCTTAATGTAGGAGTGTTAGAACAAAAACTAGCGCTACACCATGCAGCTTGCTGGAATACTGCATGTCAGACTCCAGCAGTGTGTATAAATAAGAATAAACAATATTTACTCCAGCAAACTGCACTGAAAAAACAATTGATTTGTTAGGACTGAAATTGCCACATTAACTAAAATGGTGCAGCTGGGATGGATACGGTGTTGCCTTGGAGACCGTGTTAAAAAGATTGTGCTGTGTTATTGATTTTGTGTATTGATTAATGCATGGCCATGACTCAGGCCTCTCAGGCACAGAGAGATCTCAACCTGTTGCAGCTTCACATATACAATAAGTCTTAGAAATGTTCTTGCTCTAGTGTCAGTCAGGTGAGGATGATTTCTTGCTTTTCACCATTAATGAGTGTTAAGCTGTGCTGCCATAGGGCGTCAACTCTTTGGGACAGATATTCCACTTGTCCCCTTAGAGAGAAATGTCACTGCAAATCATTATTTTCTTCTGACTGATCATTTTAACACATGCTATGATGAAACAATTTTATTCCAATATGTGTGGTCTATTCCAGAATGATCCCACTCCCATCATTGAAGTGAATAAAAGTGATGTAAATCATATGCTGTGGCCTTCACACTTACCAGATTTTAATGTGGGAGATTCTGGATCAATGTAACAATTATCAAAACACCAACTAAGGAACAAATCTTTTTTATTGCTCCAAGTGTTTTAAAAATGTACAGAATTGATGCTAAGACACCCTGTTCTCTGTTCACCCGGAATCACCAACATAAAGACATACTAATCCAATGTACATGGACATACTGTGTAATATTTTTTCTAGAGTGATTTAAGGTCAAGCGTAATCATTCAATTGTGTTTCTTATATAATAATTGAATCCTGTTTATTTTCACAGGAGTATAAACATGACTTTTTCCCCTTTTTTCTTAACATGACCTATATTTGAATCTCTGTTTATTTTGTTTTATTTCAGTTAATTGGTAACACTGTTTGTTTAATTTGAGGTCACTGGTTAGAAGTTATCATTTAAGTTAGAGTAATGGTATGTACTGGGGAATCTTGAAATCTAATAATGGCTTTAGTTTGACAGTTGATAGTTTGGTGTTTTACATTTTTAACAATATACTCTTCTGTATATTCTTCTGTATATTCTACTCTTTCTTACTGTTGATTTTGGTTAGTTTATGTTTTTAGATATTACTGCTGGGTTTAACATAACCATGGTACATTAAGTCACCCTCTTAAACAGCTCATTGATTTAAATCTTTTGCATGTCACCCTGGATAAAGAGTTTGGTGTTTTTGCATGAACAAAACATGTGTGTATATATAACTTTATAATGTTGCCTTATTGTCTTCCTACAAAAATCTATGTAGGAAACCAGTTCATAAACATAGTGGTGAACCTTGTTTAATGGTTTGACCTCGCATAGTCAATATCATGCTTTATTCATGGTGACGCAAGCCTCATTAAATCAATTTGTTATACATTTACAAGCAGACCCCCTTATTCTTTAAGTTAAGTTCAGCCTTTATTAGTCATCTATACATTACTGCACAGTGAAATTCTTTTTTCTTCGCATATCCCAGCTTTGTTGCAAGTATGCAAGGGTAAGACTACAGGGTCAGTCATTTTTACGGTGCCGCTGGAGCGGATAGGGTTAAGCGCCTTGCTCAAGGGCTCAACAGCTGGAAAGAACCGCCGACCTTCAACACAGTGAGCCACCACTGCCCTCAGTGTATCCAGAGCGACTTACATTTTCTCTCATTATATATTCTCATTGAGCAGTTATGGGTTAAGGGCCTTGGACAAGACCCTAACAGACGTGTAACTTGGTGGAGGTGGGGTTTTTGACCCTGGGACCTTTCAATCAGTAGTCACATGCCTTAAACCCTGAGCCACCACTGACCCCACGTTATACGATAATGGTTTCCAATAATGCTAGAATTTTATTTCCGAATTTGATATACTTTATTTTTAGGAAAGTCTATATGTACAAAAGTGTATACAGTATAAAATGTTTAAAGCCCTGTTAGATTATAGTAGATGTGTTTTGTGACCCTAATTTTCAGGATGAAATATTTTGTGTGTGTGTGCTGTGTGTGTGTGTGTGTGTGTGTGTGTCTCAGATCTGTTCACACTTGGTTTTACCATCCTTATGTAACTCTAACCCTAATCGCTGAAATGAGAATGATTGAACTATTAATGTAAGAGTAATAAAGGACAATTTCTGTCTGTATGACTAGTAAATGTCCTAGTCTATGCTGAAGGATGTTTATCTGTATGAAAGAGAAGGAGGAGGAATGAAGGATAGACATATAGAGAAAAAGAGGGGTGTGGGATTATTAGTAGGCCATTTTCTGCCTGGTGTCTGTGTGTTCGTCACAGATCTACTGCTGCTCTGAGTGGCTGACTGGGTGTGAGAATCCAAAATCCTCCCCTTTTCAGAGCAGGTCAGACTGTCTCTGCTGCTTTATATAGTTCACACACACACACACACACACACACACACACACACACACACACACACACACACACACACACACAACCATGCCACAGTAATCCTACCTGTATGCATTCACTCACACACTCATACCCACTCACATACTTATCTCACACACATTATTCAGACATTCACACGGCATGGTGGTAGAAAGCCAGACAGATCACACCCCCCTCTTGAATTTTGCCATGGAGCAGAACTGCATTTTGACATAGACGAGAGAATTATCTTCACAGAACCACTACATGCTGAGGCTGGGCCTGTGTGGCTGGGGCCAGGACAGTGGCCGAGAAAAATCTTATGAGGCAACTCACATCGAGCCTTGATGTTCTGACGTGGAGAGACAGAGGGGATGGAAGGAAGGTGTGAAGTTCGGATATGACAAGGCGATGGCCTGGGAGAAATGTGTAGAAGAGGGTGCTAGGGGCTCCCTTTTCTAAGAAAACAGCATGTCCAGTCAAATCGAATCAAACCTGAGCGCATTTAGGAAGAGGAATAAAGTTCACATTATTAATGTGTCAGAAACCTGCTGATTTTTAATCTGGCTTCATCAGAAAAAGTGGGGAAAAAAGCTTCAGTTTGCTAGGGAGCACAAAGACCGGATTTTGGAGCAATGGAAAAAGGTCATGTAGTCTGATGAGTCTAGATTGAGCACCCATCATGCATAGTGGTTATGATCTGGGGTTGCTGCATTTGGTCAGGTCTAGGTTTAGCAACGTTATATGACAGTAAAGTGAAGTCAGCTGATAACCTAGTTATTCAGTACATTCAAGTTATCATATCTATGGATTGTTTTCTTTCCTGACTGCATGGCCATGTTCCAGAGCTCAAACTGTGAAAGAGCCGATATGAAAGCATGAGGAATCATTTTGACATGAGTTGCCCAGCAAATTGTGTTGTAATAGAAGTTAATGGCAGCTGAATTGAATCTTAGTTTGTCTACCTTTTTGGGGGGCCAATTAGCGTATACTGCTTTGGAAGACTGCTGTGATATAAGATGAATAAAACCTTTATAATGTGTTTCTATAGGAAATTAATACATTTCAGGGTAGTTATATTACATCTGTTTGTGTTGGGCTGCATCACAATGCTGTCATTGATTATTTTCCCATAACAGCATGCCCCCAAGTATTTTATTTCCTAAAAATGTCAACAGTTGAAACCTTTGCTTATTGTTTGCTGCTCACCACACTTGTAAAGTGTTATTCCATAGCATTCCTGTCATCTTGAACCAGTCTGGTAATTTTTCTCTTAATTCTCATTAAATAATTTCAGCTCACAGAACTGTTGCTCACTGGACTAGTATAAAGACTGGTGTGTTTTTGTGTAAAAATTCAAGAAGTTCAGTAATTTATGAAGTATTAAAACCATGCTTATGGCACCAACAACCATGTCACGATCAACTAAAACTCTTGAACTATATCTACATGATTCTAGGCATTGCACTGCTGCCACCATGAATATGCAGGTGTACAGGTGTTCCTCTTAAAGCGGACAGTATTAACGCATCTTAACCTCCAGCAAATTAACCTGTGGAAGTTCCAATTTTAATGCATGAATGGGACTTATCTTTGTTTGAGTGTAAAAAAAGAGGCAGCCTGGAGATGTCTGCTTGCTGCTGGTCGATGTCAACAACAGCTCATGGGCAGGAAGTCCACTCTGCTAATGACCTCCTCCTCTCCTGACGCCTACGACCATGCCCCTCATACTCCACACAGCAATACACACATCTGGATAGGTTCACCCTTTCCACATTTACGCATCCTACTCCTTCCTCTCATTTGCGTCCTCCTTTTTTGTTTTGTGCATTTGTAATTTGCTCTACAGCTTCCATCTAAACACAAAATGAAAACAGCAAGCTACAAAACATGTTTATGGATTTTTTAGGAATGAGCTGGCTCTGGGCTTGACAAGTTTGTGTACTGTGACGGCACTTTTTGCTTCCAAAGTTGTAAACTAGCACTCTTTGATGAGTAAACGAAATAAACAGCCTCAATGTATACAGTACAAGTGTGCTCTGGGTTTGTGTGCGTAATGAATACTGAACATTTAAATGTAATGTGTGTAATATCAATTAATTAAAGTATGTAATACTAATATGTTTCTATTTTTTGCCTTTGTGTATTGTCCTTTAGATATGGATGAGTGTGATAATGAATACACTGGTGGGTGTGTGCATGACTGCATCAACATCCCTGGTAACTACAGATGCACATGCTATGATGGCTTCATGCTGGCGGATGATGGGCATAACTGTCTAGGTAAGAAAATGCAGCTTACCCACAGTGGCAGCCTCCAAACATCATAGGTTATGAAAATTCTTTATGCCAGTAAACCTGATCTGCATATTTTTTCTAAGGTAAAGGTTCTTCTTCTTCTTCTTCTTATTATTATTATTAATATTAATTATCAATAATAATAATAATAATTATAATAATAAAAATAATAACAAAGGAACTGATGGCTCAGGCTCTATGTTGTTTTTTCCCAGATCTAGAATACTAGGTTCGTCTTCATTATTCGAGGTACCAATAAAAAGCCTGTTTTTTTTCATCAATTTTTCAAAAGGTATTAACCTAAAGGTCATGTCTCATCTGTGTAGAGTCTGTGGCAAACCAAAACATAACAACATGACATCACATGCACAAAGTAGATTTCATACATCATTGTGTTCATAATTGTGTTAACTCACTCACTCACTCATCTTCTATACCGCTTTATCCTGTATTCAGGGTCGCGGGGACCTGGAACCTATCCCAGGA
>JAOVVB010000015.1:13713391-13724641 GCA_028570985.1 Heterobranchus longifilis
CTATTTTCTTAAAAGGTTACATTTGTTTAACCTTCTGCTAACAGTGTGTCCAAGCCGGCTATGGTCCCAAAAAGGACTGTTTTATCCCCAGACAAAAGGTCACACCCACGCCCATGTCAAATATCTTTCATCACAGACTTATCCTCAGGCTTTTAGTGTGATGTTTTACCTACAGTAAAACAATTTAAAGGGTCAGTGTGTGGGCCAAATTAGTGGTTTGTTGCCCGAGGGCACCACCATGCTATAGAGGGTTAATTTGAAAGAACATCCAACATGTGGTCTTTATATCACAGCAACCATACAAAAATCTCTTTAAATTTATGTTTACAGAATTAATAAGTGCTAAATTTTGTGTCTTCCTCCAGTAAGGTGGCACTAAACATTATTTATTAATTGAATGACAGGGGACGTGTTATTCAGTTTGGGTGGGAAATAAAGTCAAAGTGGTCTGTGGAGCTGAAGAATACAATTCTTTTTTTAATTTTTTTTTTTTTTATGATTTTCATTCACATGCATGTGGGAGTCCACACAAAAACAAGGGATGCAGTTGTCTCAATACATTTTGACTGTGTACTTTTACATCAAAGTCAATATACAGTATAACCGTAACTCTTATTTGTTTAATGCTGATAAACAACTAAATTATATTTGTTTAATACACATATCAGATATCAGGTGTCTGAATGTTTACCCCTTCAGGCAGATTATTAAACAAGAAGCGGAGTACACCCGTCTGAAGATATTTTAGCATTTTTAATACAGTAAATCTATTATCTATCTGTTATTCATACAAAGTAGAATTGAATTCTTGTGTAGGAAGGAAACTAAATGGTTTTTAAGAAACAAACAAAAAAATACATAATCTGCATAGGACTATTTGTTAAAATTTCAAGTTTGTTAAATTTGTGCTTAAAGCCATTAAAAGAGCTGTTTCATTTTTAAATAAAAAAAAATAAAAAAAATTCATCAGCATAAGCGCAGGACAACTATCAGTAAGTTTTGCATTTTAGTGTCAGAGCTGCTTACCGTAGCAACGCAAAGAGTAGCAAAATATTTAAGCACTATAAATTCAACAAAATGTGAACATAATGTTTGCTGTTGCTGTTTCTAAGGGAATCGATCCCATCCTGTTACTGAACGTGACTGAGCGTTATGAAAATGAAAAGGTTGCGGCGGCTTTGCTTTATATTAAAATATAATATAAAATATTATTACTTATATTATATAAGACCAAATAACACAAGGCACAGACTATAACACCATGACAATTTAAGCCAGACAAAATAAAAAAAATTTAAATCCCGGTAGATTTTAATTTCTATATATAGGAAAAATGTCTTTACGATCATCTGAACTTTTTTTATTTACACGCAATTAATTTTAAGAGAATGCTTTTTATTTCATTTATTTACATGTATATTCATTTATCTATTTGATGTGTACATTTTAGTTATTCATCTAAAGACTATTTATTACGTCACACCAATTTTTTTGTTTAATGTGCCTAGTACGAATAAAGAACAAATTGTAAAAGTCAAAGTCTCTCGATCTCTCTCTCTCAGTCAGACTGAACCTGCGTGTATAGAAGACACTGGTACACTCCAAACTCCAAGACTGGAGGCTAGTGGACAGGTGATGAGGAAGGTGATGAGACAGAAACACAGAGCAGTGATGTGATGGAGGGAAATGTTAGTGGCGCCACACACTGTTAAACTGTGAAAATGTAGCAACAGAGAACAAAGGTGTGTGGAAACAGAACTTCTGGGCTCAGCAGTAGAAAACACTGGTAACAATCAGATAAAAAGTGACTACGTAATAAAATAAAAGAAGAAGTTGTGACACGTCCTGACATTTGTGTATTTTTCAGTTACTTATAAACATATAAATGTCTAAAGTCTGATTACACTGTATTCAGCACGAACTGAGCTACAGTCAGTACAAGTTTGTATTTCAGGAGAAAATGACAGTTATGTGTGGTTATTGAAAGCAACAAAAAATATAAGTCGCGGAAACCACATTCGTAACATTTGTGTACAAGACGTGTGAACTGGAGTTTTTTCTTTAAGTGATGTGACAGACATCCTGCTTACTCATTCTCAGAAAATAATATATTCATTTACATTTTCTAAAAAGACACTTTTTGATTAGAAAGGTTGTATGCGAGAATGATCATGAATAATGCTGTAATTCACACCAGAGAATAAAGCATAATGAGTCCTTCAGTCAGGTATGTGATAGAGAGGGAAAATAATTTGAGGACAAAAGAAACATGTTTTTTTTGTTTGTTTGTAGTTTATTCAGAATATAGGTAACTAACAGGCAAAATAACTCAGATAGAAAAAGCTCACTCTTACACCCTATACATAACCTGGTCACTCACAATAAAATGTCCAGTATTGAGTGGAGAGGGACACATATGATCTTATACACACAGAAAGCACATTTATGGCATAAATATGGACGTACAAAAACGCACATTCAGGGTACAGCAGTGCAAACAGAAACCGTCCACAATGAAAAAAAGGGGTGTTTGATTTGTAAACTTACACTCTTACACACTATATACAGTCACACATTTTTGTGCCACTCTCGAAAAACTGTTTCTGTTCAACTGAAAACACAAGTGAACACTGCATACCTGGCATTTCCAAGGTGTTTTTTTGCTGCTTACCATTAACTGCTTTACCACACACACACACACACACACACACGCACACACATGCACACGCACACACATGCCCACACACACACACACGCACACCCTGTGACCAACAGTGGCAACACTCCTGTCACCCAAGGTCAGTCCATGTGGTGGTTGTATGCAGTTACAGGTGCAGGCAGAGACTTATCGCGTGATACCAGTCGTGGTCCAGGTTCCCATGGAATCGCAGAGTGACATCATCAGTTTGTGTTTTCCATGACACAGTAACGTGCCATCTGTGTCTTGCCTGCTTGTTTGCTTTTGCTCTCTATCAAACAGGTGGCTGATCATTTTCACTGCCACAACTGTTTATAAAAAAACAAACAAAAAAAACAAACAAAGAAACAACAACATGAGCATGATAACACAATAAACAAACGTATATCATCATCATCATCATCATCATCAATCACTAATGACCATGCATAAAGACATTTTTATCCGAATATCACTAAAATCTGTGAGCTACAACTCAGTATTTTAGGCAGCTGGAGATAAAGTGTTTGTTCTAAATATCATTATAGATAGCAGTGTCAAAACCTAACCAAAAACCGAACCAAATAGCACCCGTAAGCTAAAGCTATCCAAAACAGAGTGAAATACATTTGAACATTTACACCACAGCTGATACCGACCACAATCTGTAATCTACATAAGGCATTAGCTTAGCCACCGGGAGCTAACATGGCTGTGCTAATGCTACATAAGGCAGTATGTTAGCATGATTAGCAGTTATCTACATGCTACCCTACACTATGTACGTGATATTGAAAGGCAATGCTTCATATAAGCTGAACAAAGCTAGGCAAAATGAGGAAAAATAAAAGAATATTAGTTTTATGTTATCAGAATAAGGATTATATAGGACTTAATAACTTACCCATGGTCACAGCTTGCTGGAGTCTGTTGATCTGAGGTAAAGCGAAACTCCTCCCACTTTCCAGAACATTCTGTACCCTTTATGTTAGAACAGTTATGTACCCTCAGTTGCACCTTAAAAGGTAAATAATTGTATCCTCGGAGGTCTTTTCCGTGCCATTAAGGGTGCATTTATCGAAAAGGTACAATTATTATTATACAATTAAGTACAATTATTTGTTCCACTGTGTACCTTTTTTTTTCTGAGAGTGTAGAAGTGTTACAGGAGAAGCTAGTATGGACGGTGAACATGACTTGTAGCGAACAGATATGGATGTGGAAGATGAGGAAGACGCTACACAGGATAGTAAAGACAGTGAGTGTAAGGATGAGACACTTTGTCACAACCAAGAAGAAGAAAAAAAAAAAAAAGAGGTTTCGTTTTCGTTGATTTTTTCAAGAAATGTTTACGCCTGAAACACCTGAAGTGAGCGAGTGAAAAGATTTTACGAAATAGGAGATGTAGTCACACAATATAGCAGCAACCAGCTTGTAGTCATGGTGGACAGGAATGCACTAATCGAATGAAGAACCACATATACAATTTTCTGTAGTTCTAGATGAAACAATCAAAACATGTGGATTTATGGATCCATGGAGAGAAAAGAACCAGGGAGTAAAACAATATACTGTACTGTACAACTGACACATTGGATAGGTTTTACATCACAAACACTGACAGGAACAAAATCTTAAAGTGTCTTATTCGTCCCAGTGGCTTCTCAGATCACCACATGGTCACAATAGACTTTATACTGTCTGACGATGTCTGATTCTCAGTCATCCAGGTGAGGTTGTTTGGAAGTCAAGTCGTGTCAACTGGACTTCTTTCTTATTTAGTAGATACTTTTTAATACTCATCCAAGTACGTAGCTTCCTAAGTCTAAGGTAAGTTCCTTGTATTTAAATCCTCCAAGGACAAAAGATCGTCATCTGAAACACTCGTTGCATGAAAAATGGAGAAGGTGAGAATAAGGGGTGGGGGGGCAGGTTTTAAGAAGACAAGAGAGAGATTAGGGAGAGCCATTGAGGTGTAACAACCATAGAGAGTAAGGGGAGTCCTTTCTCTCTCTCCCCCTCTCTCCCCCTCTCTCTGAAAGAATCGGTTGGTGTTGCTATACCTGTATGATGGCTTGTGTGGGGGGACAAGTCTGCTATACAAATAAAATCTAATTGAGACAGCTGCAACAGGTAACACACACCTGTACTCCTCCCAGGAGACCAACAGTGTCTTAAACCATCAAACCAGCTTGGTTTGTGCTCTAACATGAACTGTCAACTGTGGGACCTTATATAGACAGGTGTGTGCCTTTCCAAATCATGTTCAATCAACTGAATTTACCACAGGTGGACTCCAATTAAGATGCAGAAACATCTCAAGGATGATCAGGGGAAACAGGATGCGCCTAAGCTCAATTTTGCAAACGCTGTGAATACTTATGTACATGTGCTTTCTCAATTTTTTTATTTTTAATAAATTTGCTAAAATCTCAAGTAAACTTTTTTTCATGTTGTCATTATGTTGTGTGTAGAATTCTGAGAAAAAAAAGGAATGATTTTCTATTTTCTGTAGTCACTCTTGTACAAACCAGCAATTTCAGATAGTTGTGCAAGCATGGCATACTGTATATTGATGCAGATAGTAACCTGAAGCAGAGTAATGTAGCAGTAGTAGTAATGGGCAGGGCTTGAATGTATACAGGCATGTGTAAAAGTTAGTGCCCCCTCCTTTAAATCTGATCATAGCAGGACTTATTATTAGCCAAATACAACCTCTGACAAACAACATAACTTCACCGTGTCCCCATTTATTTAACAAAAATGAAGTCACATCGGTGTGAAGGAATTTTGGTCCATTCTTCTTTACATTGCGTCTGTTTGATGAGGTTTTTGGCCATTCACTTATGCACAGCTCTCTTAAGTTCACTACGGTTGAGGTCTGAACTTTGACTAGGCCATTCTGAAAACTTTGATTCTTTTATGTTTTTTTTTTTAGCCATTGCGGTATAGATACAATGGTGTGTTTCACTCAATGACTGTAAGGTACCGAGAGCCTATGGCTACAAAACAAGTCCAAATCATCACCCCTTTACCACTGTGCTTGACAGTATGAGATGTATCTGCTATAATTTATCTGCTGAAATGCTGTGTTTGTTTTCCACCAAACAAGGAACTTGGCATTTAGGCCAAACAATTCAACTTTGGTCTCATCTGGACATTGTTCCAGAAGGCTTGTGGTTTGTTCAGATACAGTTTTGTGAACATCAGTCATGCTTCCATGTTCTTTTTAGACAGAAGAGGCTTTCTCCTGGCAAGTCGTCCAAGCAAAATGTACTTGTTTAGGCATCTTCTGTTGATTGTGCTGTCATGGACTAACATATAACATTCTCAGTGAGGCCTGTAGCATCTGAGATGTAGCTCTTGTTTTTTTATTTTTTTATTTTATTTCTTTTTAGTTCTCTGAACCTTGTACCTTCTGACAATCTTTCTCACTGTAGAACATTGAACTACAAATTGTTTGGAAATGGTTTTACAACCCTTTCTAGATTGATGTGCAGCGACAATTACTTCTGTAAGATTATTGTTTTGTTTTGTCTTTCCATCTTGCTATTGTTTTATCACACACCTGAATGTTCCAGATCAGCAAACTGCCAAGGCATCTGCTTTTATAGAGGTCTGCACACTTGCTGATGATCTATTCATCAAGGGCTGATGATTAGCAGCACATGGCTACAAAATACCTTTTTAAATTCTTTGGAGTCAGTAAGGGAGTACTTAGTGTTGCCCGCATGTTTTTTTTTTTTTGGCTTCATTTTTGTTAAATGAATAATAGCAAGGTTATATGTTGTTGTTTGTCTGAGGTTGTATTTGTCTCATACTAAGATCCATTACAATCAGATGATTTTTGTTATGTTTTTACACCAAAACGCATAGAATTAAAAGAGAGAGTACACAACCCTGTTACACAACAGTACATTAATAAAAGACGTTTTTAGGTATTTTGCTTTTTTCTTTAAAATGAGTGACTTGGCAATCTGACATTTTTGTAACAACATTTAAGTTTTCACATTTCAGATTGCTGGCGATATTTAAGTGGTAAAAATACTCAGCTGGCCGGTAGAAAGTACAAAACCTTTGTCTACTTTTGTCTACTAAGTTATAGGAAGTTGACTATTTATGCTAAATTGAGGTAAAGTAAACAGTGCATATCCACGAAAAAGGCTGTAGGAAAAGATGCACTTTGGGGTCAAGGCACATTGCCTTTGAATTTCACTGGTCATTCTGTTCCATGGCTCCACCAGCATTAGGTCAACAGGGTTCATTTCTGATTGAGAGAAATTACATTTGGATGAAAATTGATCCCTGAAGGTTTTAAATATTCTATTTCTGTAGTTTTTCCTCGTTGGTTCCTATAAAATTGTCTCAAAGGTTCACAGCTCCTTAAGCCATAACTTGGCTGCTGGTTTGACATCTTCAGTATATTTAATATACACTGATCAGCCATAAACAGAACAATATAAAACATTTACAAATTAACATTGATTATCAATTATATACCAGTAAACAGGTATATGACAAAAAGGGCACCCAAGGCTTGTTTAAAAAAAATGTCCAGTCTGTTCAGACTAATCTCACAGAAAAGCCAATGCATCACAAATTACACAGAAACGTCAATGCTTGTGATGTTAGAAAAGCACCAGAACACCCAATACATCATAGCTTGCCACACTTGGGGCCTGACTAGCAAAGAGCACAAGGCCGGCCTCAACCCGACCTCTAGACTCACCACATTCCAGTTCAATTGAGCACCCATCAGATACGCCGGACAAACAATTCCAGTCCACAGAGGCCCCAACCCACAACACATAGCACCCAAAGGATCTGTTGTCAAACTGCGGGTGCCAGACACCACAGCACACCCAGAGAGGTTTTGTAGAGTCATGCTCGAGGGGCCAGTGCTACCTAGAAGAAAGAGCTTTTTTAAAGCTCACTAGTTGTACTCCTTCATAAAAATGTAAACATTACAGGTTTGTGTAGGAAAAACAACTCAGGCCATGCAATCTGGCATGCTTGATTTTTGTTCCGTTCTTATTTTTTAAGTATGCCATTTTAGAACAAATGGAACTGCCCTTTAATGCTCCTTTGCTGACTCTGAATTTCCTAGCCAATTGTAATGCAGAAAATGAAAACAGCTGGGGGAAAAATGCCTTCTTTTGACCCACTGACATTCTGGACATTATAAGGTATTTTCAACCCACATTTGTGATGAACAAAACAGGTTTTTCAGTAGCCAATAATTCATTCTGTGTATATTCAGTATTCTGTTCATGGTGACATCCTCAGTGTTTAGCGATATAAAAATTAAAACACAACTACAAGCTCCAGTAAATTAGGTTAGCTCTAAGCAGTTAGTAGCTGCCCATCTTTAGCTCTTAGCTCTAAGAAACTTAGAGACTAGATATAGCTCAGGTTTAAATTTTTTATTGCAAAACAAGTGAAATTTAGAATATCACTGCAAAATAACACACTTATGTCTGCAAACTTAAAAAAAGTTTCAAAAGAGCTGTCAGAACAATAAATTATACCCACTGTTGCTTCACTCAAAAAATATAAGACAACTCCTGGGGAGAGCTGAGCCATGACAAATGTTTTTTAAAGATGAAAAGAGAGAGGATGTGTCTTTCTCATGTTTCTTTTTTTTTTTTTGCATGTAAACACAATAGAGGCTGATGGAACTGTCCCAATTAAAGAAAAAGTATATTTCACATACCAGATCCCCTCTAATTGTTACCTGCATTACTGAATGTAATGCAAAAGTGGGCATAACAGTATCAACTGTTTAAATTGCACATGTTGGTAGAGTAACTTTTCCTCTATACAAAGGTACTGCTTAACTTAGTCTCCATCACAAGCCATGGATTGTCATTATCGTTGTACCCAACTCTCGAATCCTCTGCGCCATAGAATGGTCACAGTTATGACACCATATACAAGAGCAATGAACACAGATGGATGCAGAAGTTTAAAGAAGTGGAAACCAGCTTTAAACACAAACCTCACAGTGGGAGATAATTAACTGAAACAAAGGGCATTTTCAAAGAGGATTCAAGAGTTCAGGAAAAAAAAAATTCATTCAATTATAATTCAGAAAAAATAAAAACACTAATGGTAGAACTCACAGCTATGTTTAATATGTGGTCTGATAAGTCCAGATTTGCCTTGTTCCAAAGTGATGGGTGCATCAGGATAAGAAGAGAGGCGGATTAAGTGATGTACCCATCATGCCTATTATCTACTGTACAAGCCTGTGGGGGCAGTGTTATGCTCTGGGGTTGGTTCGGTCTAGGTTCATCAACGTTATGCATTTTCTAACTTGTTGATGCAAGGATTCATCTGGCTCAAATTGTGAAAGAGTGGTTCAGGGAGAATGCGAAATTGTTTTCACACAGAGATTGACCACCACAGTGTCCAGACCTTAACACCATTGAGAATCTTTGAGATTTGCTGGACAATGCTTTACGTGGTGGCCCGACTTTCCCATCATCATTTCAAGAACTTGGAGATAAATTAATTAGACTCTGGACTGGGC
The DNA here is from genome assembly GCA_028570985.1 of Heterobranchus longifilis. Classification (NCBI taxonomy): domain Eukaryota; kingdom Metazoa; phylum Chordata; class Actinopteri; order Siluriformes; family Clariidae; genus Heterobranchus; species Heterobranchus longifilis. The sequence continues at coordinate 13,722,601 of JAOVVB010000015.1, forward strand.
AGTGTATTAGGTCATATATTAAGTCAGTAATGATGATGATGATCATTATTATTACTAGTAGTAGGGGTAGTAGTAGTAACTATAAATTATAAATGAATATTCATTATAATAAAGGTATATTAGTGCATCCAATGTGAGTTTGTGATTTTCACCACTATAATAAAGTAAAAAAAAAAACACCTTGAGAACCACTGACTGAAAGGATGTAGATCAACAGTGACCAGTGATAATTTTTGGAAGGTCTCCCTGCTTTGCTTCTCCATCTTTTTCTCTGTTCTTCACTCATCTTATACATCAAGTGTTCACTTACCTCTCATCTCAGACAGATGCTATTACAGTTTCCACTGAACTTAGTGGAGACAGCAAATCCGGCAGCTGAGTGACCACCATAAATGGCAGCAAATGTGGCAATGTTAGTGTTGTGTAAAACCCCGAGCATTAATGTAGCCTGTAACAATTAAATAAGATGATTATTTTTGTCGAGTAACCAAGTGTTCAGATTTGCGTAGAAATATCCACGCTTAGTAATGTGTTTGTTTTAACTGAGAACTTTATACATCCACAACCACCCCCCACACACACATACAGAGCAGAGGTTCAGAGCACACACAGGGGTGAAACAGTCTCCCTGTGTGTTAGAGCTCATGTTGGAAGTCGTTTCACAGACTCCCAGATGCTACATGTCAACAAGTTTAAACTCTAATTGATTTAAGATTGGCTAATGGGGGAGGCTGATTAAAGGGTAATCTGATGCAGTTCCTCCCCGTCTTTTTTCATTTCGATTCGTATTTATTTTCCCTGTCTGTGCCGGCAGCTGGACTCAATGTGTTGATCATTTGGCTGTTTTAATGAATGTCTGCACCACTGCTGCGGCTTATCTTTTTATCTGCCTGTCTGTTTATCTTTAACCTCTTTTTTCATCTTCTCAACTCACTTACTTCAGTCAGCAGGCAAAAAGAACGGATAACAAATGACTAGGCTGATGTTTTTTAGTTTGTTTAAAAAATAGAGAGAGATTACATTGTAAAAGGGTTTGCTTTTTATGTACAAAAGCAGTGACCAGAGTGGTGTCCTGGACGCTATTCCTTAAAAACAGCAAAGCGCATTAGGGGTATTTGTGTACTTGTTAATGTACACAGTTTATAAACCCAAATATTTTAGTTCATAGTGGGATATTCTGAGCTCACTGGAAAATTTATTTTACATATCAGTGAACTATGTGGTGGTCAGGATGCATCTTTTTATGGTTCAGCTTGTTGTTTAGGTTTCTTCTTTTTTAAATCTTCTTTCGTGGTAAAAATTGATGAAGAATTGTGAGGAGGGTTCAAGTCAAACTGGGACTTGTGGTGAAATTTCTTGTGAATGAAGGTGTAAAAAACCATAAATCGTGAATGACGATCCCAGCCGAGGTGGCTTGGAGGCTCCTACAGTTGTTTCCTGTAAACATTTAGCAAGTGGAACGCCTATTCCTTGAAAATCGACACAGAACTTGTCGCTAACTTTTGGAATGGAGGTATCTGTCTGCTGGAACTGTACAAACAATCATTCACGAACCCCACTTACACGTTACAAGAACTCGGCTGGTAGTTATTGCCCCAACCCCCGTACAGTCCTGACCTCGCTCCAAGCCACTTCTTCATGTTTGGGCCATTAAAGGAGTTCCTGGGAGGGCAGTGTTTCAGACATGAAGCAGTCAGTCCGATCATGGCTCCAGTGCACTGAGAAACCTTTCCACCTTGACGGTATCCTTACACAAGTGAAACACTGGGATGAGTGTATTGGTGTAGCAGTGGATTAATTTGAAAAATACCGTTTTTCTGTTATTCTGCACAGTAAAAAGTCCAGGTTTGACTTGAACGCCCCTCATATAGAAAAATCAGGTAAAAGGCTGATAAGTGGTGCAACAGAAAAGTATTTACATTCTAGTGCTGAGATCAGGAACTGGATGCCACAGTCATCCAAAATTGTCTCTACTCTCTGGGACGGAGGGAGGGACGGAGGGAGGGATGGAGGGAGGGACGGAGGGAGGGACGGACGGAGG
>JAOVVB010000015.1:13741947-13769037 GCA_028570985.1 Heterobranchus longifilis
TCATCTAACTTTGAGCGCTTAGGGGATTTTTTTTTCTTTCCTGCGGCCAATCAACGTGTAAGCGTTCAATCGCGCATGTTACCACCTCTAATAACTCCTCGCTCGCTCATTGCTAGAGGAGCGCTCTGAAGTGATAATTTTCATCTCCACGAAAGCAAGAGAGGAAGTTTCTTCCACCCCTTCACAAGAAGCGCTGGAGCGTGCTTGAGAAGTGGATGGTAAAGGTTCATGATCCGGCAAGAGAGCGAGAGAAAGGGAGGATTTCATCTCATGCTTCCGCCAGATCAGCAAGCGAACCCCAGGGATGCACCGCGGCTCGCGGTTTCATTTTAAAGAAGGTGAGCCAAGCGCGAAGGACTTTAATAGGGAGGAGATCACAATGCTCACATCCTCCCTCAAGCCAAAGGATAGCGTGCTCTTCTCCCAAACACTCAAAACAGAAAGCGTGGAGATCACCCTCAGTGAGATATCTTTTACACAGAAGCACGCATCTCCTGTTTAACTCTGCCATCTTTCTGGTGAGTAATAAGACACTTTCTATTTTCTCTTTCTTTTTGCTTTGAAAAGTGCTCGCACACACGCACACACGCAATGCGGTCCTTGAAGACAAAAAGACCTGAGGATGTTTTCGGTTCAGTCCTATTAATAACAGGCAGGTGCACCTCATCAGATTACGTCACCTGACCGAGGTTATATAAGCCAAAGTTTTGGCGTGTTTGACACACATGCTTCAACAACCGGTGGAACAAAGAGACGTTCCCATAGCGTTTTCGTGCAGCATCGAGTGTAGCTTTTGAAAGGGAACACTTTTGTCTCCACTTTCTCTCAGTGTGGTTCACCTTGGAACTCTCCCATGATTTTTGGCCAGTCTCTTTCTTATTGCTGAATCATGACCACTAACCTTATATGGGGCAAGTGAGGCCAGCACATAGTTAGATGTTGTTTTGAGTTCTTTTATAAGCTCCTGGATGAGACATCATTGTGCCCTTGGAATAATTTTTAATAGGCTGGCCAAAAGTCTTAGAAATGGCTTGCTAACAATTTCCAATCTAATACATGTCAATTACTTTGTTTCTGATATGTTCTTAAATTTCTTTAGATTGTGTTGATTTTTTAGATTTTTTTAGCATTCTTTACTTAGTCAGACAAGTTCTATTCATGTGTTTTCTTGATTCAATGGGTATGGAAGTAATCAGGCCTAGATGTGGCAAGTAAATTTTAACTTGGCCTTCCAAAACTCACAGTTTATTCATGATTTAGTAAGGGGGCAATTACATTTTCACATGAGGCCATGTAGCTTTAGACATCTTTTTTTCCCTGAATAAATGAAATCATTATTAAAAAAAAGGTAATCTGGTAATTTTTGTGTAATGTTCAAATTAGTTTGATTATCTCAAACCTTTAAGGAAAAAAAAATGAGGGAAAATACTTCTACACAGCAATCTGTGAAGTGTAAAGTAAAGAGATCCAAGAAGTCAAATCAGTCCAGGAAAAAAAGGACATGAGATGAGGGAAACATTCTGATAGAATTTAGTTTAGACTTTATTTTATTTTTTTCCAACAGGGCACTACATTATATGGCATCATGCTGCCACTCAAATTAAGGAGGTGTGATCAATTTTTAAAATATAAAAGCTCCAGAGCTGCTTGAGCCATATGTCATTTAATTATGACTTTTTATAATTACTGTTTTTTTTTGTAGACATTAATAACATGGTGCATTTATGAACCTGTCAGAGTTTAACCAATCTGATCGCTGTGAGCTTTTCTCCTGTCCAGAGAGATCTGTATCTCCTGTAGTTTATATCTTACTATATGTGTGTTCAGCTGCTGTGGTTCTGCTAACAGTGTGTGGAAATCTGCTCATCATCATTTCGGTTTTTCATTTCAAGCAGCTTCACACACCAACAAACATGCTTGTGCTCTCTTTGGCTATGTCAGATTTCTTTGTTGGCATTTCTGCAATGCCAATAATGTTAATCTGGACTATTGAGTCATGCTGGGTTTTTGGGAGAGTTTTCTGTGGCACCTACTGGCTGATTAGCTGTCTTCTAATAATATCTACCTACACGATTGCTCAGATTGCTGTGGATCGGTATATAGCTCTCTCAAAGCCTTTTCTCTACATGAACATTGTCTCTGTGAGGATCACTTGTACTGTTATTTTTGTTAACTGGTGTGCAGTGCTGGTCTATACCATAGCAATCTTATATTTTAATGGAAACTTCAAAAAGTCTGTAATGTGTCCTGGACAGTGTTTTGTTTATTTAAATGAGGTTTGGTCTGTAATTGATATTGTAGCTTCCTTTATATTTCCACTTTCTGTCATAATCATATTGTATATTCGAGTTTTTGTGATTGCTAAGAAACATGCCACTGCTATCAGAGAGCTTAATAATCACACACGGCCTAAAACACAGAAAATCTCCTCATACTCAATGAAATCTGAGAGAAAAGCAGCTAAAGTCCTCGGCATTTTAGTGTCTGTGTTCCTGATGTGTTTACTTCCGTATTATATTTATAGTTTACTAGGTAATGTGATTGAACTACAGGGAAAAATTATTCATGGACTTGTATTCTTATGTTATCTTAATTGTACTATAAATCCTGTTATTTATGCTTTGTTTTACCCGTGGTTTAGGAGGTGCATTAATTTAATTATAACTCTGCAAATATTCCAAACAGATTCTGCATTAATCAAAGTTCTTTCATGAAAAAAGTAGTTTTTTCTCTTTTTTATGATGTGCCCTAATAATTCTATTAATGTAGACATCTGTAACCCTTTAACTTCTCACTATGAATAAAATATAATATTTTATTATATTTAATGATAATGATATGCATTTTGCAGTTACTGTATATGCAATCCTTTATGAAAATGAGAAGTGAACATCTTTGGATGGCAGCAAATTAGATGCTTTATCGTAGTGCATGTCTGCTCTTGAATTAACACTTATAATCAAGCCTTTTGCAAAAATGCAATGCCCTATATTGATAAATATAATTTGATTTAACAATGTTCATTCACAGTTGAGCTGCTGTGTCCACACCCCATAGTGCATGACTGTGTGAGAAAAGCAGAGCAAGGTTTTAAATTTTTGCTGGCTTTGTAAAAAGAATAGTTGATAAACCCTTTATTTATTTATAGGATTTGCTTGAAGAACAGATCAGTTGAATTTAATTATATAGTATAACCCTCTTCCATCAACCAAGTCTCTGTAAAGCAGTTCATATTGCAGTCTTGTATTAAAAAAGAATCTGTGCTCTTAAGGCATACAGTATGCTTTGTTTTCCTGGAATTGTTTTTGCTTGTAGACACATAGGAGAGTATACAGGTGAGGATTTTGAGGTAAAGTTGCTTCATCTCCTTAGAATCACTAAGATTAATTTAAATTTTTTCTGACAAAGGAGGCCTCTGGGCAAAATGGCTCCTTCAGTTAGTCGTGGTAAGCAAGAATCATTTGGGTGCTTTGTGGGAGTGCCTACTGTTGCATTTTCTTGACTTTTCTCTCCATTTTATTCTACAGACTAGGGTTAAGGAGGAGAACCCTGGGTTGCATATCAGTCAGGAACTCTAGGTAAGAAACATAAAAGCCCTCAACCAGGATCATAATAATCCTCAATCAAGTTGCTTGCCATTTCTGTAAGCTACAAATCTGACATAAAGCTAAAGTTTGACATATTTTTGCTTGATGTGTTGATGAAAGGAATTTTAGAAAGTGATTTAGTCAAAGAAAAAAATTATTGGTGAAAATGCATATGTCATGACTTGGTTAACTCAAAAAAAGTCTAAAATTAGCACATGTTAAATGCTAAATCAGTTAAATGTTAAATTAGCTAGTGTGTGTGTGTGTGTGTGTGTGTGACAGAGAGAAAGGGCAAGAAAAAGAAAGATTTTGTGATTTTAAACACTTTATTAATGAAACAATGTTATATAATTACATATTGCAAACTTTTTTATGGCAGGTGTTATTTACATATTTGCAGTGTTTTTTATTTTATTTTATTTTTTTTAGTAAAATTATTCCCACTTATCACCCCCCACCCCCGTCCCCACCATTAACACCTCTTTTTCTTTTTCTTTTTTTTTTGCTTTAATCGACAGTCCTGTTTAACCAAGGAGAAAGAATTTTCTTTTCTTTTCTTTTCTAAAAAAAAAAAAAAAAAAAAAATTTCTTTAATTTTTTGTGAAGCTGCTTTGAGACAATGACAATTGTTAAAAGCGCTATATAAATAAAATTGAATTGAATTGAATTGAATTGAATAAGGGGCAAAGCCCAGAAAAATATAGATATTGCATGATTTTTAATGACTTGTTACTCAAACTATATATTAAAACTGCAAGTTCTCACACAGGATGTTCAAGCAACCAGGCATCATGTGATTGCTCATCAGCTACATTTAAACAGAACGTCAGATGCCTTTGTTCATTAGCAATTCCAATTCAGTTTTTTATTTTTTTTTATTTTTTTAACTAGATGTCACAAAACCTCAAAGGCAATTCTTTGTGTCAAAAAAGAGAAAAGTGCAGTTAATCTTAGCTGTTCTACTTAGTACAAAAACCAAACAACGTCACAAAAAACAAGTATGGGCCTGAAAATGGTTGAGAAGACACAGAAAATATGGTCTGGATGTTTTGCTGTGAAAATTGGAGGTACGTGCACATGCATGTTGAGGATTGTGGAAAATCGAACTGTGAACCTACTCACACTGCGAGGCAGCCAACCAAAACGACATGTCATGCCAGAAATCTATCGGATCGTCCAGGAGCCAGATTGCAGGTCGTCCGGGTGCATAATTAGGCAGCAAGACCCTGCTCAAACTGCAGGTTAAATGACAACTGAATGTCCTGAAATTCGGACTGATTATAAAATTAGTTATGTCTGTGCAGCCTTAGACTAAGCCTTCTAAATGAATAGTGGAGGCATAAAAGTTTTCCTCATTTCTGTTTTCCTGAGCTGCAAAAAAAGAGCTTTTTCGATAGCGCTGTTAGCATAGCTTAGGATCAGTATTGTGAATATCTTCATGTTACTGATAAAGACCAGGTGTGAGTGATTAGTAATCAGGTAGCGATGAACATGGATAAGTTGCTCGTGAGGTTTTTTCTCATCACGTGACAGAGCCTGGAGTTTGTCACCTGAGGATTTTGGGAAACAGTTAAATTTGTATTAGTTTAAGCTGCCACGAATTTTCCAAGCATATCTCAGAGTTAACCAAATTTTTGACCAAGCCACATGGCATGACTAAATATTCATAGTGTCCAGATGGTTTCCTGAAGGTTTTCCGTTCATCACTCTTTCTGATACAGACAAAATTGTAAACACATCTGAGGTCAAGTAGTGAAAATGTAGGCAGATTTTAGAGTGCTTGAGCTCATTGTCAAAAGGTTTCGCAGAACTGTTGTACGATTCTAAAACCTCTGCACTTTTTGAAGAGATAGCACTAATCTGTAAGAAGTATAATTTGCTGAGCAATCTTGGTAATGCCTTATTGTTAATCCCGGAAAATTACTCATAGTTATTGTTTAATTATGCTCAATTGCAAGTGTCTCGGTTCACAACGTTTGAGACGTGGAATTTCTGATTCCTCTGATTATTATTATTCATATTTTTTTTAAAGCATGCAGACAGTAAATCACACAATTCCTGTCTTTAAAATGGTCAATAACCAGCTTTAGTGCATTCTGGTATTTCATGAATCCATTAAAATTAAAGCAGTTATTGGTAATGGATCGAGACTTTTGGACCTTACTGTTAAAGGAAAGTAATTTGTTTAAGAAGAGTGTTTACTTTAAGCTGAGATACCCATGCGACTGAAAGCCAGCAGTCATTTGCTGCTCTGCACATCTAAGCATCGTGGTTTAGTTTCGGGTGAGGCTGTGCATCTGATGGGCTCCTTCTGCATTCCTAAATTTAAGGGAAAAATGCTTAGTGGTTTAACCTAACACAGAGTTTGGAAATCAAAGCCTGAACCTTTAAATATGGCATTACATATTCCTCATGTTGTGAAAATAATATCCTTGTAAATTCTCTCAACTCAGCCACAAAGATTCTGGCAATTCTTGGCTAGTTGTAAATTGGGAATTTGGGGTGGGGTGGAGTTTTTTTTTTCGCCATGAGAGCTAGTATGCAGCTTTTAAGGTTGTAAGGCTATATGTGCCAATAGCATCCACAGTCATGGGACCCTGGGGATGATGCTAGAAAATGCTTTAACTACAGTACTCCAGGCACTGTAAGGCAGTGTTAATTACGTCCTTCTTTTTATTGTCTATAGGTTTTTGTACCAAAGCTTGTCTACTTACATGGGTACCAACAGGAACTAATGCTGTGTTTGCATGGGTTGTCATCACTGGGTTTCACTGATCCAAAAGTGTGGAAGTTTTAATTTTCTAACAGTTGCTCAATGTTGAATTTTAGTATTCAAGTATGAAAGCTATGTGTCTCTCTCTTTTTAATTTAAAATTTTTTTTTTTTTAAATTAATTCTAGTCTTTTTGACTGGTAGTTCCCGTAAGCCATATAGCTTTCCAGTTAGCCATATGGCTATTTTCAGGCCAGGGAAAGAAAATAGTGAAATTTGTTTTAAATAACTGAGAGAAACACATTTCATGCATTTAGATATCGTTTTAAATCCCTGAGGTGAATGATGAACTGCAATCTCAGTTAATATTGTTTCGAATTTGTTATTTTTACTAAAACTTTGAGGAGAAAATGGCTTCAGACCGAGGAGCTCAGTCGAGCTGAGTGTGCTTTCCGCTGTCACTTCTGGACGTTTGTTCTAAATCAGCTCTTGCTACCAGGGATTTGGCTATGTGCATTAGTGATTGTGTGTTGGAGCAGGAATGTGAGTGTGGGTGAAATCCTTCAAAGCTCTTTTAAGTCCGTGTGACTCAAATGGCTACCTATAAATGCCCTCTCTTTCCGTGTCTGTCTGTCTGTCCGTTGCTCTCTCACACCGTCTCTCTGATGGGGAAAAGACAATATTAATGCGAGGGCTCACAGCGGCGCCGCTGCTGCTGTTCAGACAGTGCTGGAGCAGTACAGGCTGCTGATTTATGAACACCAGACCTGGCATGACTACACACACCTTTAAACCCATACACCTACTATAACACTGACAGGCTTTTCCGTGTATATAGGACGTCCCACATAGTGTAGTTACAGGACAGAAGTTTTGAGGGCTTCAGATGTTCATTCCTGTGACCCTTTTTTTCTTTTCTGTTTCTTTCTCCTTTGTCAAATTTTGTGGTTAGGAATTTTCTGTTTTTGTTTTTTTGGTTTTAACTTTGCTCACAATGTCCTGGTCTGGTCTGTCATGATGTAAGAAGTACGCTCTCCCTCTTGTGCTTTCATCTCTCTCACTGTCTCAATGTCTTGCTGCCTCTGACGTGTGCCAAAGGACAGTGCAGGAAGGACAGAGGGAAAAACAAACACTAGGACAAACATGATTGAGTGCAGGAGCCCAGCAAGTTTATTTGGATTTTGTGCTGACACACACACACACACACACACACGCATGCCGATTGAAATGTAATTGTAATTTAATGCAGAACTGACAAAAAAGCAGACTGCTGTACATAAATATATGTATGTGTTTATGTGTGTCATACTTAATTAGGCAAGTGGTGGCTTAGGTATTTAAACTGAACACAGACATAGAAACACACACATTAGTCAAACAGTCCCTATGAGGAGCTAAAAGCGAATTACCAATACAGTGAAAATTGTATACGACACCTGAAGCTTTTGACTCTTAAATTTTTGTAATATAAAAGCTTCAAACAAATAATGCCATTTTTCTCCTAGAGACCAGAAAAATGTCTTAACAAGGTCAAAATTTTCAGATATTCCTATTCTTGTGGACACACACACATTTTCACACACACTTACACTGTGTCCCCTGCAAACATCCTGCTGGGGCTGTGGAATCCTGGCACCCAGGCCAGAGTTCAGGGGTGGAAACTATTGGAGGTTGGGCTTATGCTTGTGTGTGTGTGTGTGTGTGTGTGTGTGTGTGTGTGTGTGTGCGTGTGTTACTATGAAAAAGAAAAAGGGCATGCACCCTTAGATGGAGCTTTTCTAAGCTTGACACTGTCCCATAGACGCCTCCTGGCTGTCGTCTGTCATCTGTCAGTCGGTGCAGTTCTGAAATGCAAATTATCAGCTGCATCATTTGGAGCAAAATCAGGCTATGACAGCTGTTTTATCTCATGACTAAGGTGCTTGTTTTTGGAGAAAGTGTGGTTTTAAAATCTAAAACATGGAGCAATTTTTTTTTCTCAATTTTTGCATCATGGAATTGCGGAACATGCCTTTCAGTCTACGGCCTTCAGTAAGCTCCCTCCAAATAAAATAAAAACCATGCAAGTGAACTGATTGTTTCTTGGCGTATAGAACGCCTGGTTATTATTAAAGATTTTGCAGCATATGTGGGGTATGAAATATATTAATATATATTATTTACAATCAAGCGTTACCTTTATGGGGTAGTGCTGTCACAGAGCAGTGGAACAACACTCATTTTCTTGCTACTCTTCCTACTCTGCATACTCAGGTTAAAATTTTAAAAGATTTTTGGAGTTTAATGATCCAGTTATCAGTAAAATGTAAAGAATGCAAGACAAATCAAATGATATAGGTTGTGGCCATAAAATTTAAGGTGTACAACTCCTCAATTTCAATTTGCACTCTCACCACCTCATATCATGGAGAGGGGAATCCGAGTGCTTATATGGTTAGGTTTCACCAGTCGTGTCGTATCTTTTGGCCTCACCCCTTGCATTCCTGTCAATGGAATGGCCACACTGTTGAATGAGCTAGATAGTTTTGACTACTTCTTATGAGCAAGGAGTGAAAAAATTAGGGTGTGTGAAACTGTGACATCATCTCTCCCTCAGGACCAGGTTCACTGTTGCTGCTGCAAACTGCCCTTCAAAAAAAAAAAAAAAGTCTTTGCTCTCACTTGAGACTTAACCCTGTGTCTTTGTCAGGTGCCCGCATTCTCCACCAGTGTTATAACTTGTCTTGGGGAGCATCACAGACAAGAGGCAAAAAATGTGTTTTCATTTAACAAAAATGAAAGGTGTATTGTGGAATTTTAATGAATTCCTGTATGTGAGAAGAGATAAAAAAAAATGTGAAGAGAGTATAGGGTGTGTGTGTGGGTCAGGTTCGCCGGTATGAATTCCATGTTAAACGCCAAATAACCAATCACAATTACCCAGCGCGAAGAACACTCCTTAATAATGAAGCCTGAAAGAGCGCCACAACAATCTGAATGCTTGGTCCCTCCGTTGTGGTTGATACAGGGAACAACTTCACCCTATGCTGTGTATTAAAGGGCACACATCTAATAGTGAGCTTGGGGTCTGCAATCTGAAATCAACACGATATATACACAAGCTAATCAAACTAAACATGGTTCAAGTGGATAAATGAGATCACATGGCTTTGGTGAGGTGCCTGCTGGTAACTAAAGAGGTGCAGAGCACCCTCCAGGGGTTAACCCTGAGAATAAGTTGAATATTGTGTGCATTAGTTTATTCTAATACTGTATGATTAATTTATGATTAGTTTTATAATAAGATGGAAGAATGTTTGACTAAACTTATAACCACACATGTACATGGAAATGCACAGCGGAGGTGTTGAAGGTAACTGGGCACAGGCTATTTGAACACATATTTATAAATATGTGTTCAAATATTAGCATTGAGGTGGGGAACTTAGAGCCACAGTTTTTGGTCACCACTCCATTGGTTTACTCTTTTTAAAAATATATTTATTTTGAGCCCTTTTCCACCTGACACTGAGGTACAGTAACTAAACTATGGCAAGACTATCTGTTGTTTTTTTTCCATGGACAAGTGAGGGGTACTGTAAACATGCTGAATTCCTGTACTGTACTGATCAGGGTCATCTGAGTGGAGCTAGAAATGGAGGATGTTATTAATTAGTCAAACACAATCATTACGAGTCCAAATGGCAAATATACTTAAGCTATTTATTTTACATCACAATTTTGTAACAAAATTGAACTTTTCAGATTTTAAAATTTTTTATTTTTTACATATTTACTTACACACTAATGTTTTTGTTTTATATAATATAATGTATATATACAAGGGGCATTCAAGTCATACTGTGAAATTTTTCTGTGAATGAAGTTGTAAAACTGTTATTTACAGAAGAATTCAAACATAGTAGAGTGGTGAGACTGTTAGCTATAGTAAAATGTTTAAATGTCATACGTCCATGAATGATGATCCCGGCCGAGGTGGCTCGGAGCCCACTGCAGTTGTTCCCGTGAACATTCAGTAAGTGTAACGTCTGATACTTGAAAATCAACTAATAACCTAATGGTATCCAAGCACTAGTGAAACACTGGGATAAACTCATTAGTGTATCAGGAGATTATATAAAGCAATAAACGGAGTTTTTAACTCTTATAACTGTTCTTCTGCACAATCAAAAGTCCTGGTATGACTTTAGCGAGCCTTATATATACAGTACATACTGTAAATAATTTTGCAATAACACGAGAGGGACTGCTGTTGTACTAAATATTAGCATAGCTATGATGATATTCAGCACAACAGCACAACCTTGATATTATGTGATATTGCTTTTATATAAGAGTTCCACAAACACCATTTATTATCAACAGACTTTGATTAGTTTGTTTCTTTAACAAGTTATTTTTACTCCTGCAACACATATGCTTTTGCGACTGGTGGAGCTTCGTGACTGAAAGTTAGTGACTGACAGTTTAATAGGGGTGAAAGTAGTTTTCAATTCTTACCTGCATTATGTAGCCAAAAGATAAGGAGAATAAACCATGGTGGTGAATAGTACTGTAAAACTCTTAAGAATATCAGCTAATCTATAGGGTTCACAGGGTGAGTGCCAAATAGCATTAAATCCAAACCCCTCGTCCAAACAGATCACTCAGTTGGAACTAATGGTCATATAATATATATCTTGATTTTCCATTTCTCATCTGTGGTCTCAATAACATCTGTGCTTGGTGTGTTTTAATGTTGTTTAATCTTCTATCCCAGGAGACCTTGAACATGAGGAGGGGTACACCCTGGAAAGCCTAGTATGTCGCAGGACACACACACACACACACACACACACACACACACACACACGCACACACGCACACACGCACACACACACTACGGGCAATTTGGAAACACCAGTTAACCTCCATTTCTTTGGGGAGGAAACCCACCAAGTACTTGGAGAACAGGAGTACAGAAATCGAACCAAGTACACTGGACGTGTGAGGCCACTACGTCACCATTCCACCCGAACACATGGCGTGTGAGACACATAGTGTCTTCTAAAGTCACATTGCCTCTGTAAATATTCAATTTCTACCCACACACACACACCTTCATTTATTCACATATGTTGACATCACAAAGGTTTAGCGGTCTAGTTGTGGAAAGTGCAGCGGAAGTCCATATGAATGTCCAATTTGTGGTTTGGTGTGTATTTGCAAATGTGGGTGAGTGCTTAATATAGCCAGAGAGAGAGAAACAGAGAGAGAGAGAGAGAGAGTTTGTTTAAAGAAGAGCTTGGGGAGGGTTATTGGAAAGGACATTTCTCAGCTGAAGGACATCAATGGTGGTTGGTGAAAATAGAGTCTCATTGAAATGCATGGCTTAGTACCTATAGTATTGTGTGTGGAGAGAGTCTGACAGATTTCAATTAAAATGGCATTTACAAAAGGATGGATGGGAAAAGGGGGCTCTTTTGTGTCTAGGCATGTGTGTGTGTGTGTGTGTGTGTGTGTGTGTGTGTGTGTGTGTGTGTGTGATGCATTGAAGCACCGTGTTTAGTTGTTACCTAAAGACAGAGTATTTTTTTTATTCCCCAAATGTGAGATTCTACAATGGACACTATAACATACGGTCCATGCCATGACCCATCAAATTAAAATTTTATTTTTTTATTTTTTTTAAAAATAGAATAAAATAAAGTTTAAAGTAGAAATATGTAAGTATGTAAAAATGTAAAAATCATCAGAAATAATTCCTGTGTATATAAAAAAGAACTTGTCATGACACTTTACAAATTCATACCAATAATAATGTCATGCCCAGTCTCCCAAGCTAAACTTCTAGCATGCTTCAGAGTCTGGTATGTTTGATCAATTAACGTTGGTTAACTTAAGACCTGCCTATTTTCACAGGAAAAGGCCACTTTATCTGGCAATCATATATCATGAGTCAAGACACAAGATTATGTCTTTAACATTTAAACAAAACTCATGTTTCATGTTCTGGACAGCTCTTTGTGTCTCTTTGTGTTTGTGTTAATTTTTCTGATAAAAGACATCGTATACACGGACGTGCTTTGATTTAATCAGATTATTCAACTGGCAAGGTTCCTAATAATATAAAAATCTTAGTTGCTATGTAGCCTAAATGTATAGAGTGTTTTTCGAGCTCATGAGAACATAACCTTTTGCCACTTTTTTTCAGTAGGTTGGCAATAATTCATAATGCCAACATAGAAAATGTTTCTAAATTATTTACATAAATACTATTTCAATATAGTATTCACCATGCTAAGATAGAGACTTAAAACTGGTGAAAGTTACAGAAATCTTAGCCACATTTTCTACTATTCTGTTTTTTATTTAATTAGATCTGCTTTTATGCCACACTGTTTTATTTCATTCTTTTAATCCTGTAAGACTTCTGCAGCACGAGCCTCTTTGATGCGTACACGGGTAAAGCTGATGCGAGTGTGGCTGTAAGAGTTGTATAAATTGTTATACACAAGGCTTTGAAAAGAGATTTCCGTTTCATATTGCACCCGGGCACTGATTTTGAAAGGGTTCTTTTAAGTGGCGGATTTATGGGTAACCACACACACACAAACACACAAATACACACACACACACAAATACACACACACACACACACGCACAAACACGCACAAACATTCAAACTTACCACTCCATAATACTATAGCCTGGTTTATACTGTACTTCTGAATTGATGCAATGTTTGTGTGCAATCTGTGCCATGGAGCTGAGAAGCGGTTAAGGGGTAGTTGTATATGCACTAAAATCCTAACAGGGTTTAGGTGTAATATGTTATCATCTTTTTCTATAATAACAACTTGTTTTTTAGTGCCTTGACAAAGGGTGGATGTTTACATACAGTAGATTTAGCATGTAGGAAAGAGCCTCCAGTGTCAGTGTATTTGGTGTACAGTTGATACTTTGATACTGATCCTTGAAGTTTTTCAATATAGTAAAGTCAATTACCCATTAACAAGACAAGTTGCATTTTTTTTTAACTGAATGAAAAGAAGTTGGTTGGGGGACAATTCTAAATAGCTTCTTTTATTTAACAAATTTTTAACTAATGTTCTACAAAATTGAATGCAACCGTAGTTAGAATAATGTATAGCAAATTGTAATGGTTCAGAAACAATAAACACTTTAGGATGTGGCCTTATTGAACAATAATCAACGTCTTCTTATTGCAAATAAGAAGGAAATAGTTCCTGTGAAACAGTACATTGATTGGTAGTTCAGAATATCATGTGTTTGTACTGTAGGAATCTTTGTCATAAGTAGAATAAGACAGTACTGTAAATGTTGATTAGCAAGGTGGATATTGATTTAACTCTAAATGAGCTATAGGGGGCAGTGCAGATTCTGCGAGTTGGAGATTCATGTATGTTAATATGAACGGAAGTTGGGAACAAATTATTGCAATCATTTTGTAATATGCCTTATAACTGCCAGAGATTGATTTTTAAATGTGAACGGCACATAGTACTGTCTTTTGTTCAGAGAAAATCTGAAGAGACAGATAAAATGACTGTCTTTCCCTCTCTTGCGCTTCATATCGAAGCCCGCAAACTTTGTCCTGTCAGCACTCATGAACTCTCTGACATCTGTAGTCAAAACAGTCCCCAAGCTTCACCTCACACACATATTGCCTTTCCTATCTCCCTGCTCTACTTATTCTGTAGAACTTCCTCAAAGTTTTCTTCATTGAATCTCCATAGGGAATAGTACGGGTGTTAATATAGGAGAATTGTCGAACTTTCCTAGTCAATCCGTCTTTTGTCGTTCGTTCTGTAGACAGACTGAGCGCCCCCTCTGTGTTTGGTGATTCAGCAGAGCGGAGCGCCGTTCCCTCTAAGTTTATTTGACTTCTCTGCAGTTTAAGCCGAGGACCCACATAACATCTTAGCCTCGCGCTTACTCCTTCAAATAAATTATCCGAGTGAAACAGCATGCTCGGTTTGGACTCGTGCTACGCAATCTGGCGCCAACTCGGGTCACCTGGCGAAAGTTCGATTAAATCTGGATCTGTGCTGTAAATCACATAGGATCTACGGTAGTGAGGCCATCTGGGTTGTATAAATAAAATGATTATAAAATGATCTGGCCAGGAACGAGAGGTCTCTGCGGAGTGCACGTCTTGTACTGTCACTCTCCTTGTACAGGAATGTGTACAGTAGTTTAGCATTGCACTTCACATTTACACACACACACACAAACTCCAGTGGGAATGAAGCAATGCAGGCCCCTTTGTCTTGGTTTATGGCCCTCTAAAGGATGCAAGCATGATCATTAGGCACATCAAGGCACCCTTGCCGCTGCTTATATGAAAAGACGCCTCCCCCTTCCAGCATCACAAGAGCTTCTGAAGAGCGTGAGCTCTGAAACCGGCAATGCAGTGACACAGTGATTTGCTTTTATGTGCACTTTCTTGGCTCATTGTCTGTCCATCACAAGAACTTTAGGACACCCATTAGAGATTGACAAGTACCTCTTTCTGTCTCTATACCCCTTTTACCACCGATGTCATTCTTTCATGTGGCGATTTTCCTTGTTTAAGGAAAGCAGTGAATTAATTTCCAGAAGGAAATGGTTCTAGGGTTTCACACTTATGTCCATACCTGCATGCCAGCTTGGGGCTTCAGCCACATTCTGATTGGCATCCTTTTTTTAAAAATTTTTTTTTTTTAAAGATTTAAGAAAATTAGGTCTCATGGTTTCAGTGAGAGAATGAGCTTTTCCCAACACACTAAACAGTCTCATAATTGTTCCCCTTTTACAGACCTTTCTCTACAAACAATATCTTGGATAACCCCTCCTTTGCACATAGTTTTCTCAACTTTTATTTGTTTGCGCATTTATATCTGTTCATTTTCCCCAACTGTCTTGCTTAAGGACCCAAAATCAGCTTGGCAGTGCCAGGATTTAAACTTTGAATTTTAATCCTTTTGATCAAAAGCCCAAAGTCTAAGCCACCTTTCCCCACTTTCTTGCTTAATGAAACTCTCCTGATTTGTCTCTATCCCCTTTGGTTATAAATCACTAGAGATTCTGTATGGTGCTTATTTAAGTCACCCTGAATAAATATCTGCTAAGTGACTAAAGCTATTATATTAATCAAGTTAAAATATCCGCGACCCTGAATATAGAATTAAGCGGTAATGACAATGAGTGCCTGAGTGAAGTAAAAATATACATTTTTGTATATTAAGGTGCAAACAGTTTTACTTTTGCTTTGAGAACTACTGTCTGTTTTAGTCCTATCTAGGGAGGAATAAAAGCTTTGCAATTGATCAATATAGCAAAACAATACTAATAAACCAAACCACAAGGAAAAAATTTGCAAATAAATTTTAGGATATTTGGAGTCAGCTGAATCATTGAAATTTTTAAATTGTAACATTTTAATATACAGGATATACAGTACAATCTTAGGGCCATATTATCTGTAGTATAGATATTAAATATGGTTTTCATGTCTGCATTATTAAAACCATTCATTTTCATGTTAATTTCTAAACATACCTTTTAAAAAACCTAATGTAGGCTCCTGGGTTTTGCATGAAAATAGGAAGCAGCAAGTGCAACAGAGTTACCAGAGAAACTCTGGCATATTCTCCAGCACAATCATTTAAACATCCAGCTGTTTTATTTTTTAAAAACTGCACAAATCTGTTTCTAGCACTATTGATTTTTTTATGCCAAGAGTTTTCACACCAAATATTGACTGTGTTTATTTTATTACTCTTTATAGAAGTTTTTATGCAGAAATGATTTCATCTTTGGATCAGACTTGTTTGTCCAACGCATTCCCATGGGTGCTTGATCGGAATGCAGTCAGTGGAATTTGGAGGCCATGTTGGTGGCCTTGGGCTTCTTGCCTGCTGAGCCCTGTGTGCAGCAGGCTGTAGTGCACTGGGTGTTCTGGTGTCCTTCCTATCGTGGCCAACATTGACTGCATTGCCGCTTCTGTGGGATCGGATGAGACACAAAGCTGTTCTTTGTTCCCCGCAAACATAAATGAGCCTTGGGTGCCCATGATCCTGTCACTGTTTACTGGTATATAATTAATAATCAAAGTGAATATGTAAAATTTATGTGGCGCACACATAGTATACTTAGGATGTTAAATTGTACTATTTAGTATTAATCCCCCTTTTTTTGGTCTCATTCACACTCATCATCCAGACCATTTAATCTTATACGCCTGTTCATCTCAGGGCACACACACACACACACATACTCACACACTCATTCACACACTATGGGCAATTTGTATTTGGACTCGAATTTGTCCAGGAATCGAGCCCGGACCCTGAAGGTGCAAGGCGACAGTGCTAACCACTACACCTCCGTGCCACCCTTTTGTTGTTTGTAACACAAACATTTATTAACTTACTGTAGTCTCCTTGTGGATCTTCTGAGCATGGTCTTCCTGTGTCTATGAAGGTTTTCGCTGGAAATCTCTGGTTTCCTCCCAAAACATGCTGGTATTTAGACTGGCTATGTTTACTTGCCCTTATGAATGAATGAGTGTGCTTGCATGCTGTGCCGCATTGAACTTGTATCCCATTCAGGGTGTATTCCTGCATTATATCTATTGTTCCTGGGACAGATCCACCACAACCCTGACCAGGATAAAATGCTTACTGAAGATGCTTTAATGAATGAATGAATGAATGAATTAGTTACCCTGTTTTCATATGGTTTTAATGTAGTGTAGATGAAAAGGAATTTAATATAGCTGAGTAATATTAAATATCTTCTGTAGCTTAGATAAATTTTGCTGTAGCTTAACTAACACTTACTATAATTCAAGTATAAGATTATACGGTTTTGTTCTTTTTCACATTTATGCTCACCTTACAGTATAAATAACTAATACATTAAACTATAAAACCACCTTTTCTTCTTTTTTTTTGTCTTGTGACTAATCTAATCCTAAAATTGATGTATTTGTGCAGCTAGTACAATTACTGTGTATGATTTCTTTGCATATTTCTTGTGAATTGTTAAAGGGATTATGGCCAAAAACTGCTATTCCGAAAAGGGAGGTAAAGAAAGAAATACAGAGTGACCCCTTGAGAAGAAGAGAAAGGAGGGAAGGATGTGCTGACTGTGTTTTTATGTTGGAATCCATGGGTCAGTGTTAATGTCAGTAAGCTTCTGGTTGTACAAAGGGTCCTGTGGCAGAAACATTAAGCTAATTTATACCTCTCACATAACACGTCCATCTCCAGGAGCCTGGCTAAAGATTGTTTGTAGTGGAGAGCGCACACGTTTTTCAGCTGTAAATTAATCCCTCTCTCTCTCTCTCTCTCTCTCTTCTTTTTTCCTGCAGATGGGATGAACTGCATGAACAAGGACCACGGCTGTGCTCACATCTGTAGGGAGACTCCTAAAGGTGGCGTGTCATGCGAGTGCAGACCAGGGTTCGAACTGGCAGAGAACCAGCAGGACTGCAGATGTATGTACCGTGCTGTTTCAGCACCTCAGCAAAATACAGCTAACAACACAGCTGCAAATACTGCTTTCACTTATTAGTGTTTAAGGCATAGGGTGTGCTGCTGATTTGAGAGCTGGACTTCATATGACTGTATAGCTGTAGCTCAGGGTGATAAATTGGGAACAGTATCTTACAGTAGGTGTCTCCAGTCTCAGGAAAGTGGTGGTGAGAGTAAGAATTTATATATTTTATATATTATATAATCATTCAGTGCTTCTGTTGCAAATGGGATGATGCTATGGACTGTGCTGTGCATGGTTCAGAAACAATTCAGAAAAACATAAGCCAGTTACTTAGGAAACAGAGTGTTGTTTAAGGTTGACATAAAGTTATCAAATAGATTTTCTTGCTGAAAGTGCTACTGTGACTGGTTTTGAATATGGTTTTGGCTCTGACAGCCGGTAAATACTGTCCCTTTTGCCATGCAGAAGTGGGTGGGACCCTGGTGACATCCTGATGTCGTCAGGTGCAAAAGGTCAATACTGTATATTATGTAATTTACAGTACAACTAAAGCATACAGGTATATGATATCAATAAATTAAAATAGATTTAAATGACATCTCTTCCAAATCTTTAACTTCCCTGAAACTGTTAGTTCCAGGTTTGTGTTCCTAACTTTTCAAACTACACCCATATCCCAATGGTTAGACAGTAGGGACTGAATAATATGATTTAAATTCAGTGAGTTAATAAAAAGCTGAAATTTTAAGGAGTTAAATTTTTAGAATTGTATCAATATTTTAGAATTGTTAATAATATTTTAATCTGACAACCTATTGTATCCCCAATACTTATTATATGCTGTTGAAGATATTGTTTATTCCTGCTATCACATAATTAATATTTAAATGTATATATAAACTGATACAAAATTAAGGATAATAAATAATTATCCTTTTATTCATAAAAAAAAGTATGAATTGCTGCAATGTTAAAAGGAATAAAAAACTTTGGGATATGCCGTTATTCATAAATAATCAATATAATCTATAATTAAATCTCAGCCTATTTAGTATGTAATTTTAAAAGGAGAGGGCTGGCTGTGCTGCCACATCCTGTGATTTAGCATCCTGTGATTTAGGGTAATATGTATAATAGCCTTACGTTTGGAAGAATGAGTGGGAGTGATTTGCTCTAAACTGGCAAAGGGTATTGTATGTGGAAAATATTCTTTCATTTTAATGCAACAATAAACACTACACTTGTTTATGTTCATACACAGAAGTTCTAGGGCAAAATAAATTGCTGCGGTAATTTGTAAAAATACAAGCTTAAACTCCATTATTCATTACTTTGGATATTTACAATGTCTGGGATTTAGTAAGAATAGCCTGCACTTGTTTATTTGTTCTTCCTTGTATTTGTTCCTCCTGATTTATCATAGTTTATCATTATATTTATTCTACATTCTACAGTCCAGTGCATAAAATATGACAAGAAAATGTGAAAAGATCAGAAGAATATGGGGTCATGAAGCAGTGTGTGTCTCATGACCGTGTGAACTCCCACATGGACTAATCCACTAGACAGCAGTCTGGGGGAGAGTAAGAGCAGCAGTCTGGGGGACAGTAAGAGCGAGCATCGGCTATTTATTAGTTACGCTTCGTTTGGCAACAAATCCTGTTCCAGAAAGTTTCAAGAGTGAAATATTAAGAAATGCTTTAATATCCATGATTAAAGAGGAGCTGGGGTACATTTTGATTGCGTGTGTGAGAGAGAAAGTGAGAGTGGATGAGTAAGTGCATTTGTCTTGAAGATTTTAGGCAAGTACTTTATGTTCACACTTCAAATTCACATATGTTAGTTTCTGTATATTTCATTCGACATATAAAACAAATGAATGTTTGAATAGTGATGGCAGTTTTATGAGCATCTATGTGATTGATGGAAAAGCCTTTTAGAGGAGTATGTGAGAATTCCCATGAGGAGCTTTAATCATACTGTATGGCCTATTCTCAGACATTTCTGGTTAGAAATCAACCCAGGGCTCATGCATGATGTAACGTTTTCTAATACTTTTAAAAAATACAATTTCTTTTATGCGGCTTGTATGGCCTTGAGCTTAGTGCGGAAATTTGGAGATTGAGTGGGTCAGGGAAAAATGTTTTGGGTTGTTGTTACAGGATACACCCTCATTTCATATTTACATACATGGAGACAAAATACAGGTACATGTATCACATACAAAATACAATAGATGGGTGCAAACATTTGCACTCAATTGCATGTAAATAAGATTCATGATTCTGTTTATATAAAGTAGTAATCAATCAGGACATATAGTATTTCTGAGAGAGACAGTGTGTGAGAGGTGAGTGTGATCAGTGTGTGTATGTGTCAGTGCTTTAAGCCTCTCTCATAGTCGTTGTGCATTGCCAGTGACATGTAACTATGGAAATGGCGGCTGCCAACATACGTGTGACGACACTGAAACAGGACCGGTTTGTGGCTGCCACCAGAAATACGCCCTGCACTCTGACAGCAAGACCTGCATTGGTGAGTCTCTCTCTCTCTCTCTCACATACCCACCCACACACACACACACACACACACACACACACACACACGCGTGCACACAAGTCTCAGAAAATGTTATGAAAGTCAGTCGTGCACTCACTCACTCATCGTCTATACAGCTTTATCCTGTATACAGGGTCATGGGGGTCGGGGTACACCCTGGACCCTATGGCATGACACATTTACACGCTCATTCACGCACTATGGGGAACACTACGGGGGGCACAAATTTGGGAACGCCATGTCTTTGGACTGTGGGAGGAAAGCGGAGTACCCGGAGGGAACCCACCAAGCACGATTTAACACCACAGTGCCAACCACTATACCACCGTGCTGCCTACATAGCTTGGTGTTTCTGTTCAATTTGTCGTGATTTAACAATCTCTTTCATTACTTCTATAACTAAAAAAAAAAAAAAAAAAGATTTAAGGACTGCTACGAAGGATCTAAATTAGATAAACTCCCTGGGGAAGCTTTTATGTACAATAAGATCTGTACAGTAAGCTGAACTCTGTCTAGTTAGCTAGGTTTAATATCATGGAGAGGTTTGGATACTGTTAAAAATCTTTTAAATAAATCAGTTGTTGAACTTCTGTTAAAATATTGTCAAATTAGAGATTGTTTGTTAACAGTTTACTAAATCAGGACTCACTTGTGGCCACCTGGGGCATTAGCTAACGGTTAGCAAAAATGCTCAGTGAACAAATAAAATGAAGATTGAAAGTCATAATAAAATTCCACTTTTGACAAGTGCTATATAAGTAGAGTTTTACTGAAACAGTACTTATGATTTGTGGAAAATGTGTAAGAAAGCCAGCTATTGTAGCTAACAGAATTAATTGAACATAATGTGAACATATTGAACTTCTATTACTTCAGCTTTCTATGAGTAAAAATCCAAGCTAGATTAATTGCCATTAACTAGCTAGTTAATTTGGATGACAAGTTGATTAATATTTTGTTTATAGATTCTGCTGTTGTTTTGATGGTAAAAGTGTGAAGATTTCAGCTATTTTTAATCATTTGTTAAGCATTGAACATTAAATCCAATATGCTAATTAAATTGCATTTAGCTAATTTAGTCATTCAGCCTCCTGTCTTATTATTGTGTTGTGCGGTGTCTCTCGCACACTAGCATCTATTTTTACACACACTTTGATATATATACAGTAAGGTTAAAGTTTAGTATATTAATTGCTGTAGCATTTGCATTGGACTGGAGAAAGAGAGAGAGATCTAAAAAGGAAGATAGAGCTTGGATGAGGGACAGGACATGGAAGGTTTAAGGAAGATGTGCTAGGTGAGGGAAACTTTATCACTCCTGACAGTGCAAAACACATTTATCATCTCATAATGCTGGGAATTGCAGCCAGCCGTCCAGTGGAGTTCTGCCATATCCACCGAAATGGGAAAACTTTATACACCATGTGGGTATAACCATATTCACCCAGGATGCCTCTAAAAACAGGAGGAAAACTTTTTTATGCATCTGTCCTTTTTGGGAATTTTACAAAACTAATGGACTGTTGCAGGTAAGTCAATTTTTCACCCTTATTTTTCTTAGCTTGTGTCTCCATGCCTTGTTCCATGTTTGGTTTGGATGGCTCATTGTTTTTCATATTAAAAATCTCCTCTTCCAGAACATTCAGCACAGAATATCTGCTTTCTTGGTGTAGCGTTATTTGTTCTCATGTCCCTCCTGGTTCCTTCTTGAGCTTTCAGTGATTGCTAAATCTGAGGCCATATACAACCCAGAAGAGCCATCCAAAGTCAGTTTCTGTACCTCTGTGATTTTAAAAAAAATAAATAAATTAGCTATTTGTCATCAGTAGAGTTGTGTGTGAGTGTAAAATGTTCCAGAGAGACGGCATGGCTAAGTAAAATAAGGGTTAAGTGGAAGTTTTGGATCTAAAATGGATAAACGTATAATATAACATATTAGAGTGATTTGAGCGGATTAACAGAATGCTTCAGGGTGTTTTTTTTTTTTTTTTTGATACTTTGGCATCTCTGCCTCACAGGAAGGGCTTCATTCAACCACAGCATTGTACATATCCCAGACAAATCCACAGTCATACTAAATTATTATGTGCTGAGTTTTAAAGAGGCTCATCTGATGTCACATTTGCTGCACTGGAAAATGAAATTGCAATGCTTTTTGTGAGGTTTTATGATCTCTTACTTCTCACTGTTGATGTTTTGTTGTATGACTGAACTGTTCCCTGATTCTGCTGATTACCCAACACTGGACTGATGCCTCCGTGTGGCTGTGCAGAGCCTGGCGGAGACCATCCACCTGTCCCCTGTCCTGATGCCTGCTGTACTACTCATCGCAGTCTTCTCTTTCAGCATCTGTGAAGAGTGACGCAAACGGCCACAGAGACCAGAAGAGGAGTGTAGAGACTGATCCCTTCCATCTCTATCTCTGTCTTTCTATCTATATTCCTCTCTCACTGTCCCACCAGACCCCTGCTGTGGTCTGCGTGAGTAAGCTGTGCTCTGTGGGTCGAGTCCTTCCCCTGTCTGTAGCATTGCTTCTTTAGATTTTCCCTTCCACTTGTAGTGTTTCCTTACAGGCTCCTTTGCTCCTCCCGTTCCTCCTGCCCTCTCTGGTGAAAGTTCCTGATTGCCTGTCTTGTCTGCAATTTTAAAAGGGTATTAGAGAGAATTACTGCTGAAAGGCAAATAAAGTCTTTGAGAACAGATACCTCAATTGCAGCCTGCATCAAGGTCAGAAAAGTAGCCAATCAACAAACTAGCTCCAACCCTTGCCTGCCCTTTCTTAAAGCACCTTGCCAATGGCCTGTCCTGATCCTCGACCTTTTCATCAAGCATGTCATTCTCTAGCCTCCAACAAAATAATTTTAATGTGACTAAACGACACGATCTTGCTCCACTGCACCTTAAAATCATCCTCTACTTCCTGTTTCCTTGTCATGGTAATTGCATGTCCTCTATCCTCTACCATCTCTACTGTCTCATACTGTCTCATCCGTCCCTGCCTGCTGTTCTTCCTAATAACTAATTTGCCTGCATGAATATGTGTGCAAATATCTTTTCTCTACTTTTTTCCTTTTTTATTTGGTTATGCCTTCCCTTATGTATTGGAACCAACGTTATTAGTAACCCTGATCTCACTTCAGTAGTGTCCCTGTTACGTTATAGCACTAGTTCATTAATTAATTATTTTATCCTGTTTTTGTTTTCTGTTATTTAGTGCTTGCTCCCAATCCCTAATTTTTGGTCGTCCCTTATTATGGGCTGATAGTAGATGAATCCCAACCTTGGAAATCCCTGATCTTCCCCATTTCTTTCCCCCGAGTCTGTCAGAGAAGATACATAAAACACATACTGGAGGCTGAACAGAATTTCAGATCCCACGGCATTAAGGCAGACCTTTGTTTTGTTGATTGGCCCATTTTATGAGGCTAAAAATGGCCCAGTCATGTACTGGTGCATCTGCATGCTTATTAACCATCTATTAAATAGCCCCACCCACTTTGCTCAGAGAACCTAGTTTTCCTGTATTGACTTGATTGTCAAAGCCAGTTGTGATGTGTTCCATAGACAAACAGGCAACCAGTGCTGCCCCCAGACTTCATCCACCTCCTCTCCACCTCTCCTATTCGCATGTTATTCCACCCTTCCTCCCACCACAGGTTCCTCTCATGCTCTCCAACCATGAGACGGCACTTTTCTCCATTTCTTCCCATCTCATCTCATCTTCCTCTTCCTTCTCCTTACTTCATGTTGTGTCATGCTGTCCTATTTCTTATCCTCTCATAATGTAGTTTGTCTCATTCCACCTCTTTCATTTTTCTCTACTTCTCCTCTCTGTCACTGCGGTAATTGAGTGGCCGTTTGATATGGAAGACTGCAACGGCAGCATCAAATTTTCAATGTCAACGAGAACCCCTTCTTTTTTATTTCCCAAATCCCTCCAATTTTAGTTATCTCTTATATGTGTCCCTTCTTCTCATTTTTCATGACAAATTCCAAAGGCTGATCTCTTTTTTTCCCGGGAGAGTTTGACTTAATCTTCTTTATTTTTATATTCATTAATTTCATTAACACTCTAACAGGGTTTATTGGCGCTTTATTATTTTATTTCCGCAGCTTTTTGCTTCTTGGCTTTGGTTTGTGCTCAAACGCCAAGAGGGTCAGGCAGTGTGAGTCCGGGTGTCTGAGTTCGAGCTGACTGGGAGCAGGACTTCCTGATGGCATGTCTGTTTGTCCTGGTTTGTACACTGGGACAAACTGATGTGGCATCAGTCTAACCTGCTCTTCAGGATGCCTGCGAGCCGGATGCCCGAGGCTGGCTGGTCTATGGCAGGGCTGTCTGTGCGGGGCGATGGACATTGGGCTTCTAATTAACCTACTGCTCCCTGTTTGTCCTCTGTCACTTGTGTTTTAGAGAAAGATGAGGCTGCAATTGAGAGCTCTGAGTTCAATGCCACGTCAGTAGCTGATGTGGACAAGCGGGTGAAACGGCGGCTACTTATGGGTAACTCTTTTCTTCCTCTTTCTATGTGTTGCCATGGCGCTTGTGCTTGTATCCCCGACTCCACTCCTCTCCGTTCCTCCTCGTCCTCCTCTCCCTGTCTTTATTTTGTTCAACTTTTTTTTTTTTGTAATCCTGTGATGTCCACTGTGTCTCTCACAGTCAGTTTTGTTGCAACTGTATCTAACGTGATGAAAACGCAGTGAAAGAGGTCGCTGTTTTCCTTTAAACTGGTCCTCCCTAACTCTACCTACCAAAACTCTGGATGGCTCTAAGGTTTTCTCAATGACTAACATTTACTTTCCCATTTACTCCAAATGTTTTGTGTTCACTTTTGATTACCCATGTTGCAAAAATAGGATACTGTACCTTACTACCCAATTTTCCCCACAATTACAGATCTACGCCATGAAAAAAGACCCAGCAGTCCCATGATACCCTCAGACATCCCGGTCCTTTCTACTTAGTGAATCATTTGTTCGGCTTTGTGTCTGTGGCTAAATGGATCTTTGCTCCCCAAACTTTCATTTTATGAGATATTTATCATCAGATATGTCTTTTAAAATGACCTCAATGTCTGTTCTTTTGGTGGGATGATTGCAAGTGAAATACAAAACAAAAATAGCCAAATATTGCTTTTTCTCTGGAGGCTTCATGATCAAGAAGCTCTGGTCAAACCTGATCCAGTCTGTTAAGTCTTTGGGTTTTCTGTTTTTGCTATAAATACCAAGAGATGGCTATTAATGAAAAATAGCGTATCAAGAACTTCTACTTAATTACGATGACTTGATGAATCAGACCTACGCTAAATCAAACGGGTGTTTCAATCAAAGCTTTTTCCAAAGCTACTTTTACTGTTTTGAATTTAACCTTTTATTTTCTGAGACAGAGGTACATCGGAAAGCCCTCCCGGTGGCCGGTACTCCAAACTGACGTGCTGTACAGCCTGTATTCTATTAAACCATGTTCCATATTTTACACCTTTCATTTCAGCAGGTTCTGGAGGAAGAGTGGAGAAGTTTTGATTTCCCTCGTCCCTATTCTACCTCTCTGTTCTTCTCTCTCAATTATCTTTCAATTTGCCTTCTCCTCACTCCTCACTAAAGCCTTCTTCACCTCCTGTTGTACCAGCATGTCACCTGTCCTGATGATGGCGCTCCTCTTACAACCTGTAGTGTTGCAGGGCTGCCCTGCTGTACGTCATGTACGCCTCACTGGGATTACACGTATGAATCCCTGTATATTACCCTGGAAACCAGCCGTTACCTGCTGAGCCAATGTTTCATTTTCTCCTGCAGGATCCGTCTGGCCTCTCTCCCATTCAAACAGATTTACACTCCACTCAAAACGTTTATTTCACATGGGGCGGGTTTAAGACGATGACTGGCAGAATGTCCGTCCGGCGCAACACACCGGGCACCAAACTCAGCGCTGATTAAATATTAATCAAGATTCTGTTACTGTATTGCCTATTTCTCGCCTAAAATGTTTTCAGAAACATATTTCAGTGTACGTTGTAGCAGTAGGTCGCCATTTGTTTACCTGTCAGCCAGAAAACGTAACGAAAGGGCCGGCACATAACGGTGTTGTGTGTGTTTGGAGGCACGAACCGAAAAACAAAGGTGCTGATTGGCTGATACCTGCCAGTCAGTTTGGTCGCTCTGACTGGTTGTAGCTCCGTCCAGAGGTCTGCGCTGTTGGAGATCAGGAGAGGCGGCGCCAAGCTCCCTGTACGTGCTGCACGATTCATCGTTAAAAGATCGTGATCTCGATTCAGGCATGTTCACAATCCAACGCTTCGGCCATGTTTGCTTTGGGGAGTTGCATATTTAGAATGAGTGCTCATAATATTAATAATGGACCAAAATAATTGGAATTATTTGGAAAACGTAAAATCTTCTTGGGGGAGCCCCCCCAACCCCCGCCAACAAATACGTGCACTTAAAGCCGGAGATATACGTGAACGCATGCCGCTGCCTTGCACATTCTGCGTCCGTTTTGTCTGTTCATTGTGTACGTAATTAACGTGACGTCTACGCAAACGGATGGTCAAACAACATATATATTTTCAGCTTCCACAAGTCTTCCGCAGACTTTCATGAAGACCTGCTGACTCAGGACTGCACGATTAATTGAAATAAGATCATGACGACAATATGCAATAAACACTTTTTCTTTAAAAAATTGGTGTCCCTAAGAATTGTGGGAGAAAATCGTGATCTCAAGTTTGAGCGGAAAAAATTGTGA
>JAOVVB010000015.1:13787806-13799723 GCA_028570985.1 Heterobranchus longifilis
AAATAACCATTTATTAAAAATGTTACAAAAAACCACATGCTTTCAAAGGGTGTCCTAATTTTTTCACATGACTGTATCAGTTACATTCCTCGAAAGATTTTTGCTGTGTGTGGGTGTTTATAGTGGGGCAGGATTGCTCTGTGCTCTTCTGGTCCTTCACTGAACATGCGAACAATAAAGCAAATAAAACAGGCCTTTTAATTTGTGGGAAAATAAACTAGTGCACTCGGCCCTGAGATTAGTTTCCCTGAGGTGTGCTGTTTAGAAGAGTCAGTGAAATGGTTCTGCTGCTGACAGCTGGATAGAGATGTTCCATCATGGGTTATTTGTAAAGGTTGGTGTTTCCACTAACGTATTACTTTTAATTGCTTTTTATACTCAAATATTTGGAAAATCTACAAAGTGCCTCTAAGTGCAGCTGCTAAGTCTGGATAGCGAAGGGATCTGTATTCTTCTCACAAATACTCTGTATACCACATGATTAACAACTGTATTTCTTTCTTTTTGTAATTTTCATGCATCTCTATCATTTTTTTTTACAAGCGTTTTCTCTTATATCTCTTTTTTATTGGTTCAAAATTTGGAAATGTTTAATATAATTGTTTAAGTCTAAAGCTTTTTTAAGCTCATTAGGGCTTATTTTATAGAAAATAACTAGCCTTTTGCTTCAATAATCAGGTAAAGCAGGCAGCAATGCTGTGTGTGGTGTGTTTATATGGACATACCGGAGTAGAAATATTATAAACTGCAGTAATTGTGGGTTTTGGTGCAATTGTCACATTCCTAGAATCAGGCCCCTCCCAAACCAGAGACTAGACCAGAGACCGGACGCATTTTACCTAGGCCAAAGAGAAAAAGGACTGGTTGGTCCAAAGTCTCCATTTTAGATAAAAGTAAATGATGCATTTAATTTGGAAATCAATGTCCCAGATTTTGGAGTAAGAGTGGAGAGGTACAGAATCCAAGCTGCTTGAAGTCCAATGTAAAGTTTCCAAAGTCAGTGCTGATTTGGGGTGCCATGTCGTCTGCTAGTGTTGGGCCACAGTGTTTTATCGAGTCCAATGTCAACATAGCTATCTACCAGGAGATTTTAAAGCATTTCATGCTTCTATCTGGTGATACCCTTTATGGAGATGCCAATTTCCTTTTCCAGTGGCAAAACTACTATTAATTGGTTTGCTGGCCATGATATTACTGTGCTTGATTAGCGAGCCAACTGGCCCGATCTTAATCCCATAGAGAATCTATGGGGCATTGCCAAGAAGAAGATGAGAAACATCTAACCCAATAATACAGATGAGCTGAAGGCTACTATTAAAGCAACTTGGTTCTCAGAAACGCCTCAGCAGTGCCACAAGCTGATGTCTCCATGCACATTAATGCAATATTTTTTTGTGCAGCCCTGAACAAGTATTAAGTGCATAAATGAACATATTTGCAAGAGGTGGACATTTCTGTATTATAAATCCTTTTTTGTTTCATTTTATGAAATATTCTAATATTTTGAGATACCTGATTTTTTTTTAATCTTCATCAGCTGTAAGCTGTGACATTGCACAATGTTTAATAATGGCCATATTTCAGGGAGTATGAACATAAAAAGCAGCAGTTCTTGCAAATCATGAGATCTCATAGGTACTCAGTAGGTAAATCGCGAAAGTTTGAAACTTTTTCATTTTAATGCAGATTGTATGCAGGTATTTACAGCCTTCATTAAAAAAAAGTGTTTTTCTGAATTAATGACCTTTGCTATTATTGTCTTATATTTGATGCAATGTAGAATGCACATACTGTATACAAATTTACAATGGTTTTGACCATTTTTAAGACTCTTTTTTTGCAGTCTTTCTTTCTTTGTCACTATTCTTTTTTTTTTTTCACATCACCTCACATACCGTACATAGTACAGGTCGACTTTATAGTACAAGTACAAGGCTAATATGGTTAAACTGAAGTTAATGTAGCTTCATACTGTTACACAGAGAAAGGGATATAGACTATATGGATAAAAGTAAATGCACCATGTTTTATGGCGACTATAGTGTTTTTTGTTTTTTTTTGATCTCATGTATGATAAATGTTTTTACATGTTACATGTTTTTATGTAATCTTTGCAAATGAAGTCTTAGATTTAAGGTAACATGGAAACGAGTCAGATTACTTCAGGGAGATGTGAGAATCATCTAGCTCTAAGCATTTTTGTGCTAAGGCTTTACATGCACACACATATACAAAAAGAAGTACCCAAATGATAACACTCAGCCTTATGTGTGTGTATGGCTGTGTGAGTATGCGTGATTACCAGCAGGGCTTCATTTTCAGTGGGTGTTTTCAGAACTGTGTGGAAACTTTCTGTAATGCTTTAACTCAGGTAATATTTGTGTGTCTATTTAAAAACCATTGCAGAGGGGAATCGAACCACACACACACACACATAAAGTGCAAATGTCCGGCCTGTTTAACTGGATTTAGTTTTTATTGGGCTGTGGATCGCTTTGCAGTGCTGGCTCTTGTATTTAGGATCCTTTCTGTGAGTATGAGTTTGAGACTGACCATATTCTTGAGTCAGTGAGTTAATTGAGTTTTTGTTGTTGTTTTTGTTGCGTTTCTTGACACAAAGACATAGATGAGTGTCTGGAGAATAAAGGAGGCTGTGATCACGTGTGTAGAAACACCGTAGGAAGCTTCGAGTGCAGCTGTCGCAAAGGCCACAAACTCCTCACCAACGAACGCACGTGTCAAGGTAAGTGATGCGCGCAGTACGTAGGGAACAATCTCACCTGCTGCCTCCATGTGTTCACAGTGTGTCAGTGCAGTTTGTTTCATTGACTGATGAGAAGCATAATGATGATTCTTTATATGTTAAACAGCCCCATATTTACTTACCATGGCAACAAAGATTAAGCCTTAAGCTGTTACACCCCTGAATCAATTACCAAATAAGTCATAATATTACGGAATAATATTAGGAGGATAAATACACAGCTTGTAAAAATGTGAAACGGTTAGTTTTAAAAAAAGATTTTGGATTTTGAAATTTTAATAATTTACACAGAACACATTACTGGATTAAGGTACAAGATTTGTCAAAATAAGGATTTAAAAAGTATGTTGGTTGATGAAAATAGTACAATTTTGCTTTTAGAGAACAGATGTTAGCAGGAAAAAAATAAATCTTTAAATAAATAACTGGATTTAAAAGTTATGACTATTAGGTGATTTTCTATTAGGTTTATCAGTGAATTGTATCAAACTCAGTTCGTAGGGTTAAATAATACTTGTTTAAATATTCTCTGTATTCTTTGTCAGCATGTAATAGTAAAAACTATTTCGAATTAATAAAATGATAATATATCTATTAAATTCTCTCTTTGCTGTTTAGTCACTGTATCTCTCCTATTTAACAAACAGAATAATTGAAATGAGATAAAACAATAAAAAATTGATGTAATACACAGTGTTTTTTTTTAATTAATTTTCTGCTGCCTAATAAATAGTATCCTTTTTTTTCCTGTTAAATGTTTCCTGATTTGAAAAACAATTGTTTGTGATTTAAAATTATTTTTAATTATTGTTGGCCTACAACTTCACATAAATTATTATTATTATTATTAGTAGTAGTAGTCATGGTAACAATAGTAATAGTAGTAGTAGTTTTAGTGTTTGTGTCATTGTTGTCATCATGATTGCCATAACACATTTTTTATTTCAATTTTATTCTTTTTTATTTATTTATTTAATTTCTAATTAATACTTCTCCAATCTCAATTATTATGAATTAGTCCACTTTGACAGTGATATCAACTCTGTATCCACTCAGAATGTACAGGCACAGCTTTTTTGTTTTTTGTTTCCCTCCACTTTAGACATTGACGAGTGCTCATTTGAGAGGACGTGCGATCACATCTGTATTAACTACGAAGGAGGTTTTGATTGCGTGTGCCAGAAGGGCTACACTCTTTATGGCTTCACACACTGTGGAGGTGTGTTCAGACATGGAGCCACACACACATTATAAGATAAGAAGTATAACTGATGACAGCCACTTACACTCCCTTGCTACTGATTAAAAAAATAAACCTAATAGGAACATTTATTGTTAATTATTCGCTGCATGTATGAGTGTAGAGTCTTTAAAATAACTCTTTATTTCTTTCTTGTAATAATAAGGGTTAATATAGACCTGTCTCTCTTGATATTCTCATAATTTTATTGTCATGTAAAATGTATTTGTTTTTTTGGTGTTTTTTTTTTCAATTTGTGTGTTTATATTGCAGATATTGATGAGTCCAGCATCAATAACGGACGCTGTGAGTATGGCTGTGTGAACACACAGGGTGGTTATGAGTGTGTATGTCCTCCTGGGAAGAAACTCCACTGGAACAAGAAAGACTGTGTTGGTAAGTGTTGGTATCGTTTAAACATTCCTTTTTATTTTCCGACCATCGTGTGCACATTTGTATTCATGCACTTATGTGTTTGGTGTTTCCATGGTGACGTGACCCTGTGTGACCATTAGAGGCGGTGAACTGTCTGCCCAATGGCAAGTCGGCACCTCGCGCTTTGCTCAGCTGCACTAAGACGGCCGGAGTGGAGACGTGTTCTCTGTCCTGTCCATCAAACGCCCTCTTCCAGGCAGGTCAGTGTCTCCTTGCTCAGGTCATATAGCATCACATAGTCGGTAAGAGGTGTGGAGTTACCTCATATTCACATCTGAATTTCTGTAGTAGTAATGAGTGTTTACTAGCATACTGTCGCTCCCTCTGATAAAATTGTAGGTTTGCAATAGCAATTCTTAAAACCTATATTATTGAGATGTCATTATGATCTAGGGGAGTGGCTTATTTAATTAACATGCAGTCTAACTTATTTTTACGGATATCCTTCTGACATCCTATCCTTCAGTTGGCTCCATAACCTGAAAACTTCTTTAAATGTAGCCTTTGTGGTTTCTTGAAATTCAAAGCCTTTAAACAATGCAAATAATTTCCCTTTACTGGAACTAATCAGTTTTAGCATAAC
The DNA here is from genome assembly GCA_028570985.1 of Heterobranchus longifilis. Taxonomy (NCBI): domain Eukaryota; kingdom Metazoa; phylum Chordata; class Actinopteri; order Siluriformes; family Clariidae; genus Heterobranchus; species Heterobranchus longifilis. The sequence continues at coordinate 13,792,829 of JAOVVB010000015.1, forward strand.
ACCCCCCCTGTGCGCACATTACGGTTCATGCAGACATAGTTTGCCAAGGTTGGAGTGGAAGAACTCACGTGTCCTGCACTCCTGCACAGACCTCAACAGTACTCAACACCTTTGGGACCAATCAAACCCCAGTACTCCTATAGTGCCTGACCTTACTAATATTCTTGTGGCGGAATGAACACAAATCCCCACAGCCATGCTCATCAATATCTAGTGGAAAGCTTGCCAGATGAGTGGAGGTTAATGTAACAGCAAAGTGGGGACTAACTTCACATCATACCTATGGTTTTAGAAAGGGCATGTGTGGGTGTGATTAGGTTTCTCCATACTTTTGGCCCTGTGGTGTATCATGGAGGAACAAGCCCCTTTTCTCCTTCTGGTTCTTTCATATTTGAATTTTATTAGAAGTTAGTGAACAGTTTTTACAGAACCAAGAAAGTTACTGCATGTACCACATTCCCCATAGTCTGCTGGCATCTGGTGGCATTCACTAGTCATCACACTTTAGAAGCAACAACCCAGGAACTGACAGTAAGGCATTCTTAGTACTCGCCTCTTTTCTGTCAAATGGAATGTTTTAGATTTTAAAGTGTTTAGTGTAAAACTGAAACGAGATATAAATTAGCTATATCACAACCTGCTTCTCCACGGCACATCATGGTTGGTCATTGGCTTTAAGCTTTGGTTGATGATGTATGATTAAGAAATGCTTCTTGTATATTGCTTATTTAAAACTTACCAATAGGTGGCGACATACATACTGATGTCCTTGAAATTTTTAGTTTAAGAAAAGACATTTGTTTTTACAGCGAATGTAGTAGTTTGAAATTATTTTCTTTAATCGCATGTCTTTCATAAATGGATTTTCTGTATATTTGACATGATGTATATCTGACATGGTGAACATGTTATACTGTTTAGCCTGTTAAAAAAAATACTCATTCACACACTACGGGGAACATTTATTTAGACATGCTAATTAGCCTAATCTGCATGTATTTGGAATGTGGGAGGAAACCGGAGTACCTGGAGCAAACCCACCAAGCATGGGAAGAATAAAAATAAAAGCCCCATGCACAGACCCTGAGGTGGGAATCGAACCCGGAACCAGAAGGTGGAAAGATTTCATACATTTAAATGTTTACCTGAAAGTCGTGATAAATTTGTGGACACACATTTTTAGTGTGTGTGTGTGTGTGTGTGATGTTTATGTACTGTAAGATTAACAGGATTTTCACAGGCTTTTTGTTGGTTGTTGGTATCAGATATGCCACAAATTGAAAATGATTAAATGATTATTGAGGTAATAATAATAATTTGTAATTTGGGAAATATAAATTTGTAATAGGTGGCACGGTGGTGTAGTGGTTAGCACTGTCGCCTTGCATCTCTAGGGTCCGAGTTTGATTCCCAGCCAGGGTCGATTACCGTCTCTGTGTGCATGGAGTTTGCATGTTCTCCTCGTGCTTGGTGGGTTTCCTCTGGGTACTCCGGTTTCCTTCCACAGTCCAAAGACCTGCAGATTAGACTAATTGGCGTTCCCAAATTGCCCGTAGTGTGCGAATGATTGGCACCTGTTCAGGGTGTACCCTGCCTCGTGCCCTAAGTCTTTTGGAATAGGCGCCAGGCCCCCCTGTGACCCTGAATACAGGATAAAGCGGTATAGACGATGAGTGAGTGAGTAAGTGAGTAAAATTATTGGCACAATCACATTCACAGTGGTCTGCCAGTAATTATGCAATGAACGCAAACATAACACTACAGTGGTGTATGAATGCCCCACCTTAAGAATTTTCACCTTAAAAACTGAAATTTTGCAAGAAATTTGCCTCAGCATACAAATTATTTTCAGCAAATGAGCACACGAACAAAGCCAAATCGAACACCAGCTAAGTTGCCTGTAGGTCCAGAAGAGGTTAAAAAACTTGTTTGCGTCAGTGGAAATGCCGAGCGAAATGAGTTTGCTTTTTTTGTGGTTTGTGAAAGATTTAATGAAGACAAAACTCCATGAGCCCCAAGAATGTTAGCAAGAAGAAAAGGGAGTTAAGTGTTAAGTGAGGTTTAATGTCGATTGATTTTATATTTTACTTCATTGACATGTTCTACCTAAATGTTATGACTGTTTTTACATGAAAATATATGATTATAGTGTTGGAAATTGGTAATACTGGTAATATTTTTGGGTGTCTGGAACGGGTTATCTGTATGCTGATGTACCACTGTATCGATCAAAATGTATTATGCATATAAGATTCAAATGCAAAATTAACCTAAGAAAAAGAAAAAAAATGCAAAAAAAGAAAAATGTCCAAGTGGAATAAATATACAGAACAATGACAACATCAAAAAAGTAAGAACCTTATTTTAGTCAAGGTCAAAAAACCTGCGTTTTATAGCCTAAATGAAAGTATTCATCATCGCCACCATATGTTTAAGCTTTAAATATCAAACACTCAGTCATGAGTTTAAAAAATCTGGACAAATTGTGTTCCTCTAAATATGAAATAATCATACATATACAATATATAATCGATAGTTTCTGTATATGGGATTTTTCAGCACTATGTAAAAACACCTTTATTAGTTTTAGGGTTTTACTTTCTGAAAGTCTGTCTGCGCATATCGCGCGCAGCCACGCGGTAAAAGTGCGTCAGAGCTCCGAACTCGCGTGACGTTTTGTGGAATAAAAAAACGAGACGGAATTAAAGGAAAGGTTTTAACTCGTTAAAACGAGACTTCCTAAAACAATCACACACACGCGTCGCAGGGTCAAAATCACAATTAAAAAAAAAATTTAAAACGAAAACCTGCGTATTTTCTGCGCAGTCTTACCAAGAAGCGCGCGCCCTCCGCCTTTTCCTAAACACCCCGCGTGCGACTTTCTTCCTTAAGGATTTAAAGATGAAAAACTGACGCTTTGTTACTAATTACCTCGACACTGAGAAGGTTGGAGATCACCGGTGTGTAATAAAACATAAAGTTGGCTGGGACGCGGGTCGTTTTATCGCATTACTGCAGCTGAACAACTCGTCCTCGCCTCGGTTCCATGTTGGCGTTTTCTCGGAGGCCCGCGTCACATGACCACACGGATCCGATTCCTTCACTGTGATTGGCTTCGCTTCCGGAGGCTCGCCTTGAGACGGCGCGTATGATTGGTCACTCCGCCACGTTTCATGCATTATTTATTTTGAGGGAAGCCAGGCGAGAGCACGAGGCCACATACTGAAAACAGAGCCAGGACGCGTGCTTGGACAGACACACTCCTCGGCCACTTTATTAAGAACACTATAATAATAAATAATACATCTATATAAATAAAAGCATGGTTTTGTCTGTATATTGGTCATAGCTGTCTCTGTCAGTGATATCTTTACGTTTCATACATTGGAAAATTTCGGTCATCCTGCAAAACCGCTCAGACAGAATTTCATGAAACTTTGGCTTTGCCTGAATTTAAACCTGTGCAATATATGAAATCAAAATGTTGAGAAGGAAGGTTATGAACAGTTACGTGCAAGATTACATCACAACATCTAGCGCTTTTTTAGAAGAATATAGCACTTTTTCCCTCGAGGTGGGCGTGACTATACGCACCACTCAACAGAGTCAATCAACGTGTATGTTGGATGGAGGACATATGTATGTGTATGTGGAGGACACAGAAATGCCTGCAATGCACATACAAGCCGAAAAAATCCTAGCATAGCTTACTCAAAAAAAAAAAAAGAAAGTACACTATAAAACTGAACCTTCAAAGATCAGTTGGAAGAATGTATCTCAAAGATTCAAAGAACTTTATTAATCCCAGAAGGAAATTATTCATCCTGCTGGAAGGTTAAAACCAGGATTTGCACGGATTTCCTCTCCTACATAATTGCTTTAAAAATATCTATTAGAACATAACTTAATCACATAAAATTAGCTGGACTCAATCTAATGAAACTTTGGCAGTACTTACTGTAGATATCTACCTGAAGTTTAACCTGCACCATAAGTGAAATCAAAATGTTGAGTAAAAGCGATGCTATGAACAGTTATATGCTGGATTTAATAATCTCCTTTAAAATACGCTACTAATAAGCTACTTGAGCAATGTAAACAAACACCTGCATCAATAGATGTTAAACAGAAAAGCTAAGCTAAATATTTTTACAGTGATATATTTTCAATGCTGAAATAACAGCGCTAAAGTGGTATAAGTGTATTTTACTTTTGCAATCTACTTTTTCAACTTCTCATCTGTGATTCATTCTCCAGTTACCAAGAAGGGAGTGTATTTGGCTGACGATAAAAGAACTACAACTTGGCGTAAACAAGGCGCAAAATACTCAACCTTGCAAAATATAATTTCTTTTTATTAATAAGTTAGGCAAAGAATTCTTCCATACAGAAAGACAGTCTGGTGCACATAGGAGAATCTGGGATCTTCTGTTATATCACTTATTCCAACAGTATACAAGACAGAGCAAATTAGGACATTTATGAGGTGGTATCAACGTTTCGAGATAAGCTCTGTTTACAAGCTTTGTTTTTTGCCTTATGTCCTCCCTCAGATGCCTTAAAACCTGGCAGTAGAATTCACTATTTTTTGCTTTTTTGGTCGTGGGGTTGATGGGCTTTTCCACCGTGAAGACTGTTGTTTCATCTCAGGGTTGTATACCCAAGTTACGTCACAGGTAATGATCATTGACATGAAGGACAGGTCATCCATGGCACACTGACGGAGTTCTTAGAGACTCTGACTCAAAGTTCCTTCTGTTACTGTGTCAGCAACCTGGGGACATACTTGGCATCAACACGCCGCATGTTCCAGTCACACATGATTGTTCACCGACGATCATAAAGGCACAAGTTGCCGAATGGTTTTGACATTTTCATTGGTTGAGCTCATTGAAGGTCTTCCTGATCTCTTGTTGTCTTCCAGTGATGTTCTTCCCCTCTTGAAGTTCATTTGCCACTCAAAACACCTTGCCGTAAACTTGTCGAATCATGATAAATGTCTCTGTGGCAGATTTGCCCAGTTTCACACAGAATTTTATATTCGCTCTTTGTTCTAACTTACAGTTCTTTCCATGATGAAATCGCAGATGTGGTAAAGCACGTGGTCAGAGTAGCTCCAGCTGCACAGTTCCTGATTTACACTGGACAATGTTTTTTGGCACACTGACTTATGAAGGTTGGTGCTCCCTGTGACGTGTTACAAAAACTAGTCTCGAAACACCATCATATATATACAGTGTGTTTAGGATATGTCAGAAGCACTCTGCATATTGCAATGTGCATTCAGTTTAAATAACTGCCTGGTCAAAAAAAGGTCACTTGGATTTAAGCAAACAAATACTTAAGAGCTTTTCATTTGATGATTACTGCTGTGATTAATATGTTTCAGCTGGCAACAAGTTAAATTTAACCCTTACTGATGCAGTGAGTATCTTCTCATTTCTTAAACAACCATGTCAGAAGACTGGTGACAGAAGACACACAGAATCCTGTGTGGTGGCAAAGATGCAATCCTGTTTCACAAGTGTTTCGTCCTTGGACGTATTTGTTTTTTCTTTTCTTTATCTTTCTCTCTCTGTCTCACCTCTCCACTCACAAGTAGGAGGAAATGGCTACCACCTGACATCATTGATTGGCTGTGCCCACTGATTGGAGGATGAGAGAGAGCAGTTGGGATTTAAACAACATTGCTAATATGGCCCAGGGTGGCTGTGTGTGTGTGAGAGCATGCTGTGAGGATCCTTTCCCACTTTTTGGTCCTAAGAATCCTCTTGTTGCTTTTGGTGATTTGTACTTTTGTTAAGTTTCTGAGTAGAGTTGTGTCTTACTTCTGAGCTATAGTTATCCTTATAGTTAAGAAAACCACTCTTTGTTTGTAAGTAATCATTGTTTATTTGTTTATGATGAGGCATTGTTTTTTTGTAACTGATAATTTAGTTTGGGGTTTAGTAGAGAGGGGTGCCGTTTTTGTTCGAGTCTGTTTCTTTCCTGTTTGTTAGTTAAGGAGTTAGGGTATTTTGATGTACTTTTGTTTCTTTTTCTTTTGGCAGGTTAGTTAGATTCTGTTTACCAGTTATAGGTATTTTAGTTTGTTGTTTTGGCCTGAACCCCCCCCTCTTGAATTCTTTAAACCCTGTTTTTAGCCTCTTCACAATAAACATGTTAAGTTTTTCTCTTATTTCTGTTGCAACGTGTGTTTTAATTTGTTCTTTAACCTATGATGGTTGTTGATTGGTCAGTGGTGCTACCACACACACACAACTTCAGCTTTTTGTTGCATGCCGTTTCTCCCTAGACGTAAAAATATGGCATGTAACAGTAAAACAAATCCAGAGTACTGTTGAAAGAGAAGTTGAAGATAACCAACTTTAATGTTTTTTCCCCCCCTTTTTAAATGTCAAAGTTGACAGTAAAGTTGGAAAAGAAAAACTAAAAAAAAAAATGTTGCATATTGTGTACAGTATGTCTTTTGTATTGTTGGACCATCATATTCTCAATTTCTCGATTTCTGTGCTGCATTTCAAACAGTGCCAATTGTTATTAAAATGCCTGTGACATTAATGTTGTGAATAAAGGACCTTACAAATGTTAGTTGAGTTTACTAAAGTCATTTGTGTGGAACTTGATGACAAGAAAAATTTAATTTAACCCAACATTTATTTTTTTATTTTTTTAGTGTGAATTAGATGTGAATTAGTGAATGTTTTATGAAAGTATGGCACCTGTTAAGTTGTTCCCTAATAAAAAAGGATGTATTACATATTTACTTCCGCTGGAGTTGTCTTTAAGGGTCACTAAAGCATGGGAAAATAGGGCTACTATTCATTATGGTATAACATCTAGTTGTAGTAACATGACTAAATGGGATTCATTGAAATCGATGTAAACATATAGG
>JAOVVB010000015.1:13820143-13834455 GCA_028570985.1 Heterobranchus longifilis
ATGAGGTCACGTTAGGGTAAATATCCAGTTGGCTTAATAGTAGTGTGTTTTTCCTCACAAGTGAATTTTGCATAGTATGTGCTGTTTAAGAGTTAAAGAATATTTCTCAAACACTAATCAGTTCTAATGAAGGGTCTCAGAAAATGTTGGTAATAGGTTAGCATTCGGAAGCTTTAGGGAATCATTTAATTTTTGTGATGGGGCTTTGTTAATTATTCAACACTGGAGTCAAAGAGAGAGCATTTTTAGTCGAAAAAATGTTTAAAAATACTTATAGCACAGTTTTAGTTTTAGTCTAATTAGCATTAGATTATTCATATATGCTTTATATAAGTTTCATTTTCGGTCTACTTCCAGTTGTAGTCAGGTTGCACAGCTAATATAGTTTATGAGCTTCTGGTTTTCAGAAAACTTTCAAAGAACTTCTTTATATCTCGAGAATAAATGTTCTTTGAAGTTTTGAGGATAAGAGAGGATGAAAGCACTTGGTGTGTGCTGTTGTAGGAAGAAATATAAATATCAGGGTGGGGTGATGATTATTGACATATAACTGCACACCCTGAACTCCTTTAGTCCTTTTACACCACAGCGATTTATCAACAATTATTATGTTTTTTTTTTACATTTTTTAAATTTCATATTGTCTTGTATCTTTTTTTTTTTATTCCCTAAGTATTCAGTTGCTGTCATTGCATGCATTAATTAAATCAGCTATAAAGTCGCATAAAATTTTTCTTGCTATACTGTATAACTTCACTATACCAGTTATCTGTTTCTATAAAAACTATATAAAATTCTAGAATAATTGCAATAATATGAGGCTGTAATTTGCCTTATAGACTGCTGTTATGAAAAATTAATCAACAGCTTTTAACCAATCAGATTTGGGAATTCAGCTCATTAGTAATAACAGCAGCAACTTTGATGGTTGCCGGACGTGATAAGCGTGATAAAAAAATCCTTGTCAGACGCAGTGACTGATCACACTACCTTAGCTTAGCGTTGATTATTTAAGCCTGTCTTTCTTCTCTTGAAGCTGTGTGTGTGTGTGTGTGAGAGAGAGAGAGTCAGAAAGGGAAAGAGAAATGAGAGAAATGAGAGATGAGTGCGCGCTTGTCAGCTCTTGTCAGTTTTTCTCGGTCAGGCATATTGAGTAGCGAAATGTAAGGAACGTTCTAGATGTGCTGTGCCGAAGCGTTCTAGTTAAATATGGATCTCATCGCAGAGAGACACGGTGAGGACGTCGAGGCAGAAATGTTAAAGTTATTACTGAAGATGGACGGGCACTCACTGTTTAGGGGTCAGGAAGTTTAGTAGTCTGTCTGTACGCTTCTCTTCTGTCGAGATGATTAATAATAGATTGCCTCCGTTTATGATGCAACAGCCATGTGGTCAGTGTAAGGTGTGTGTATGTGTATATGTGTATGTGTAAAAAAAAAAAAAAACAGCTAGGGTAAAAAGTTTCTCTCTCACTTTTTCCCCCAATCCTGATGTTTTTTTCCCCTCCCTCCGGTTTTGCAGACACCCTTTGCTCTTTCTCTGGTTTCTATACGGAGAAAAGCAACATGAAATTTTAATGCGTTCTCTCTCGCTCCTGTCTGCTTCAGACTCCAGAGCTGGGGTTTTATTCCTGCGCCTCCTCCGTGTGGGGTTTTTTTGCTCTGCTGACGGATTTGCTGTGGGTTATTAACGAGGAAGCTTGACACCCCTTCTTTACGGCTTTTAACGTTGCAAATAAAACAGAATCTTGTGCGGCAGTACCTTTAAGAGCCAAATCGTTAACCATCTGTCTGTCCGCGTGTGCTTGTAGTTTATGTTTGGTATCCTGTGCTGCGTACTTGTACATATGAAAAACCTGCTTTTCACAGTTTCCTTTTCACAGATGGGCCATATTCGGTATTTGTACTTCTTTTTTTTTTTTTTTGTATTAAACGTCTCGGGCAAGTCATCTTGCCAATGTGCTTTTGTTTGTGTGTGTGGGTGTGCACATTTATGTTGATGAGGTTTGTTTTGCCTCAGATAGCACCTCCAATTAAATACATCGTCTTTAAGGCCGCCTACAGATGATCAGTGTTCTGTGTTTCTCTCAAATCACAATACGAGTGATAAGTATTCTTACTGCGAGAACGCTTCATCATCAAGACGCATTTTAAACCTTTTCTCGAGCTCGCGTGTTCTCCACGTCTCCACGTCTCCAAATCTCAAACCTCCAAAAAATTCTTAAGCTTTTTTTGAACACCATGTATGAGGTCTCATCTGATTGGTTGTCTTATAAAGTTGATTGTAAAATTCGTGCAGATGTTTTTGCACAACACACACTCCTGCTCCTCTGAGATGCGTCGGGGCTTTACAGGTTTAGTTTTGTTTACGTTCCCGAGGTAGGTCCTGTCACTAACAAAACTAAACGCACGTCTCCACCGCATCAAGCATCTGTTTCCTTCTCCATCCGTCTCGCTCTGACTTTCCTCCCTCCTTCGTATTATCAGCCTGTTCGTATTTTTGTCTGTGAATAATGCAGAGCATCTGATGGGCTCGGGGTGAGGGCTTCCATTATGATAGGGTGTGTGTACGTGTGTGTGTGTGTATGTGTGTGTGAGAGAGAGAGAGATTAAGATTTCATGCATTATGATGGGGTAGGTGTTTACATGACACTTTGACAAAGAAAGACATGAAAGTGCAGGCGTAAGCTGTGTGTGTGTGTGTGTGTGTGTGTGTGTGTGTGTGTGCGCGCCAGGAGATCAAGTGCAGGATGTCTTTCAGTGATATGTATGCTCACGCTGTCGTGCCAATAAATTGCATCCTCCAAAATGCTAATATCAACCTTCTGTCCCGTATCCGACGGCTTAGAGAGAAGACTGCCGGTTCTGTCTGACCTAAAAAATAAAAAGAAATAAAAAAATTAATCAGTCAGCATTTCTATTTCTGGCTGTATTGGAAAGGCTTTGCTTTGTTAAAACACCTTTGACTGAACGCGTTTTAGTACATCAAATGCAACGCCTTTGATCTTCACTCCTTCTTCTAAATGTTAAACGAGTGTGTATGAGCGATGCGGATCAAGAGGAAGCCTTTAGCAGGAAGTCAAAGAAGAGCGGGAAAGGACATGAGGCGGAAGTGAGAAAACAGAGGGAGCAGGTGAAGGAAGGATTGAGGATAAAAGCTCAGTCGAGACTTGCACTGAGTGCTAAAATGATCCTTTATCATACTGTAAGTCATAAGTTAAAAGATCAGTGGTGTAGAAGTGCACAATGTAACACGCCAGCTTATTTCATGTCATGGTGGCTAAAGAGGCGGCGACTGAGAATGTTTCTTAGAGTGTGTGTATGTGAGCACGCTGAACAAAAATGATTCCTGTATCAATATTTAAATTAATGGAAGAATTTCCATACAATTATGCAAGTTAAACAAGTTTGTTTGGGTTAAACACATTAAATAAAAATTAGTACAGTACTGTGCAAAGGTTTTGAGCCCCCTGCCCCCCTCATTTTATCATATTCTTCATCATTCTTCATCATTCTTCACAATTAAATTAAATGATATAGATTCAATTAAACAAATGGGGAAAATGTTTTAATGCGACAGTGCCTAAAGATACTATGTAAAAACTGGTTGTTTACGTAACAACCTCAGCAGCAACCTCGTTTCCCCTCGCGTCTGTTCCAACTAGTACACTAATCACCGGCATGATCATCTGTCATCACCTGCACCTGTTTCTCACTGGGTCATGCTTTAAGTTAGATGGTTTTTATGCTTGAACAAACTAAAAAAAACATTCCTCCGAAACTGCTCAAGTACAGGGACTGGATTGAAAACGAGAGGCGAAAACTCCTTCAGGAAGCCAGGAGAACTGTTCCTCAAGACTACATTAAAAATACAAGAAAGTCTGACTGTGTAAAAGCAAAATATGAAGAAATAAAGGGGGCTTAATACTTTTGCACAGTACTGTATATTACAAACTTAGTTTTAGTAAAATACAGTAGGCATGATATTAATTTAATAATATAAAAGCTACACGAAGCCAGTGCATTGCTATTAAAAATAAAACACAGTAGGGTAACTGCACAGATTTACACTAAACACCAATGAGGGCTACAAAGAAAGCTAATGGGCCAGGGGTAGCTCAGTGGTTAAGGCATTGGACTACGGTTCGGAAGATCTCGGGTTCAAACCCCACAACCACCAAGTTGCCACTGTTGGGCCCGTGAGCAAGGCCCTTAACCCTCAATTGCTCAGATGTGTAATGAGATAAAAATGTAAGTCGCTCTGGATAAGAGTGTCTGCCAAATGTCCAAATGTAAATGTAATGGCTACGGCAGAACATGCTAATGAAGAAAAGAAAGATTGATGCCATAATGAGAGTGTAGAAATGATTCTTTTAATTATTCGAGGATCTTCGTTGTACAAGCAGACATGGAGAAAGGATTCCAGCCAGGATCTTATTGGCATCATGTCGTACAGTGTGATAAGTAATAATCTTAAACGCTGACAGCTGTAACCACACAATGTACAACTGACGCAAAACTAATGTAATGTTTGCCTAAATTGCTTTACCGCTAACAAGAAAATGTCAGCAGGCAGAGTTTTAGCACAAAGACCGTAGCATATGTAGGTGGATGAGTCTGCTGATTTATTCATCTTTTTCAGATGTAAGCCTAGCAACAATGAGAGAACAGTGAGACTGGTGGCAATTTAATAATAATAAGTTTCTTTAAAAAAAAAAAAAAAACAATCCATAAAGATCACTCACTCATTGTTTATGTAGACCGCTTAACCTTTTGAGGATAAGAGAGGCGGATAAGAGAGTACAGATTTAGCGGTCTGGTCGGTCTGGGCACTCAGGGTCATGGACGGACTGGAGCCTATAACAGGGGACTCGAGGCACTTGACAGGGTACACCTTCGACATTACACACTCAGTCTGCATTTTTTTAGACTGTGGGATGAGGCACGGGTAGACCATGCAAACTCCCCCCTCCCCAAGGTGGGAATCGAGCCCTCAGCCCTGAAGGTGCGAGGCCACAGTGCTAACCACTTTCATACCATATCCAGTCTTGCCTATTTGTTTCATATTGGTTTACAAGGCCAAGACCAGAAACTAACCATAAGTAGAACCAAATGGAGAGATTTGTTGCTTTATAAAGCAGGAAAGTTTTATTTTTCGGGCGTCTCCCATGTCGACGGAACAAGACCTCAAATCCCGCAAAAGCCAGTTGTTAGGCAACTACCTTTTAAAAAAAAAAATCATATTCTGATTTAGCATTTTTTTCTTTTAAGACTAAGCTTGGCCTCCTGCGTGGCATTACTGCACATAAAACACACACACACACATATCACTAATCCCCTTGAACAATCCTAGAATTTGGAGATTTCGCCCATCAAAGGCTCCGGACCACCCACTACAACACACATTCAGGGTAAAATAACACAGATCCAGCAGCTTCTGCTCCTGTATCTCTTATTGGAAAGCAAACACACATTGCACACACACTTAGTTTTAAGAATTGAATTTGTGTTTATTAGCCTCGTACGAGAGAAAGAGATGTGCACACGTGTAAGGGGATTTGGGGGGGGGGTACGCGTGCACCCGCATTTATTTAATTGCTTCCCTTTGAAGAGAAAGTACATGAAAAGAACAGACGCTTTTGTCGACGAGATTCATAGTGAAATTTAAACTGTTTGTTGCTTAAAAGCTGCTTTTGAAATACAAAAAGACAAAAAAAAAGAAGATGGAGGCTAATAACAACAGTCATTTGCGTGTCCGGCTTAGGCGTGTTGAGCGGGGAAAGCATCTCTTTTCCTTTTCTCTTCTCCTCTCCTTTTTCCCCCATCACAAAAGCAGCGGGCTCTTCACGTCCCCCTCCTCCCTCACGCTGGCGTTTTGTATTTGCGTGATTGATTGCTTCCAAAGACTATATTTTTTGCTTTGTGTTTCTAAGAGAATGACTCCATTGTAGAGCTCCGAGAGCTCGTCTGTAATTCGGCGATGGGCCTTAGGAGCACTTTGGGAAATCTGAAAGAAATATAAAGTAAGAAAATATGGATTGTTTTTTTTAACGTGTCAAAAAAGTCAAACCAACGACAAACATGTACGAGTGTTGGATTTTGAGAAATAGTTTCATGCATGGGAATACGGATAGGGGTGGCTTGTATAGCGGAGGTGCCAACATTTATGGTTTAGGTGTAGCAAATGACTGTAGAGTAGAGTATGTAAAACATGGTTGGTTATGTGAGTTTATTTTTACTCGGCATCAACTTCAAGTCTTTCTTGGAAGCGTGTCCGAGTTCGGAGATGAATTACGATGTGGTGTGTGTCCAAGTGGCTTGGGTAATAAAAAAAAAGTAAAAATAAGAAAAAAATGGATGGAGTGAGAAACAAGGACAGCATGAGGGAATTTTTTAAATATATATTTTTGTATAATCAGTAACAGGATGTTTATTTTGCCTCACTGAAAGAACATGAAGAACTTGATAGTTAAGAGGCAAATCTTAAAACTTCCAAAAGCTCTAGACCTGCCAGTTGTTTTGATTTTGTATGTTTTCGTTATACACACGCCCCCCAGTCAATACCTCATAAAAACACCAGTCATATATAATTATGTAAAATTATGATATTGTGATGGTGATTAAACTGTACCTGTTATGTTACATAAGAAATCGAAGGCAGCATTTATCAGCGTAATATGGAACAAGTGGGCGGGGCTTTGGTTGGCGTTGTTGGTCTGTAAACAAACTGAAGGAGCTGCTTATTATCTACGTTAATGCATGTCTGAGTGAAAAAAAAAACATTAACTCACTCACCCACTCGCTCATCGTCTTTACCGCTTTATCCTGTATACAGGGTGCCCGGGGGCCTGGAGCCTATCCCAGGACATGAGGCGGCATACTCCCTGGACATGGTGTCAGTCCATCACTGGGCTCACCGTAGTGTGTCTGAGTGTGATTTTGGCAATGCCAGCTAGTCTAACCTGCATGTTTTTGGGACTGTGGGAGGAAACCAACGTACCGGGAGGAAACCCACCAAGCACAGGGAGAGCATGCAAACTCCATGCAACCAGACCCGAGGCGAGAATCGAACCCTCGACCCTGGAGGTGCAACGCGATAGTGCTAAAATTAACTGTCTGGTTTAAATTGGTGAAATAGTTTTTTTTAAATTTTATTATTAATTTTTTTTGGGGGGCGGTTAATATTATAAATAAATTTGCAAACTAAAAAAATAATGTTTTTTTTCCCTAAAGTATTTGGAAACTAATGTTTTAGGAAAGCTTTAGGAAAGAGGATTGGTTATAAGAGTGAGGAATAGACATCTGAAACTGATGATGGTTTGAAAGATTGCGTTTTAATACAGAAACCTGAAAGCACTCGAACAGAAAACGGAAGTGATAGATCGACATTGGGCTGCAGACCGGAAGGTCATGAGTTCAAATCCCAGCACTGCCACGCTGCCACTGTGGATCCCTGAGCAAGACCCTTATCCCTTAACTGCTCATTTGTATATAAATGAGATAAATGTAAGTCACCGAATGCCGTAAATGTAAGTGAAACAACAGAAAGAAAAGAAAGAGGGAAAAAAAGTTCAGTTCTAACCAGAATATGCAGAAATGTGTCATTAAATGCAATGAAGCTTTTGTAACGACGGCACTAAATCTCTCCGCCTCGTGAGCAAAGCTTAAAGAGCATCTCTCAGCCAAGCAGCACATCTCATACTCATTTCTTTGACTTTTTTTTTTTTTTACGATTTGCTCGCAGCGACAGCACAAATGTGCTTATCCCTGCAGATTTCTAGCGGCGCTGTAAAATATAATGTACGTGTGTGTTAACATCAGGTAAATTGCTTATATCTCACACCTTATGTGTTAAATTTCGTAGTGGCTTCCTGGATGTGTGTGTGCATGTGTGTGCATGCGTGTGTCTGACTGTGTGTGTATGTGTGCTGACATTTCAGTAGATCCCCCCCTCCCTGAGTCTTCCCCCTCCCTCAATTTAATTGCTGCTTTTCAGGGACGCGCTTGACTGCATAATTGTCAAAACTCTGCGTGATTGAACTCTCCTTCACATACCAAACCTGACACTTTCTGATGCGTCTCGTCTCTTTATGACACTTTTCAAATAAAGGAAGCTCTCCAGATGTTTGCTGTAATTTTTTTTTTCTTCCTCGCTCTTCCTCGCTGCAGATTTCGGGGGTGCTGCCGTGAGTGTGTGCAGGAGGATTAGAGATTTGTGGGGACAGGCTGTCTGTGTGTTTGGCAGGCGTGGACGGGTCCGCTCCATGCCGCGTATGAATATTTTAGCGAACGCTTACATGTTGCACAATGAGACGGAATGGAGCGTACTAAGGTTTGTTTATTAGTGGTGACAAAAAATTTTGAAGCGTTGAATATTTAAAAAAATTTATTGCAGGACTTAATGAACGGTTCAGAGATGTCTCTCTTATTCCAAATTAATATCGGGCAAATCTTTACTCATCCGCCTGCTAGGTTTACAAATCCACACTGTCACCCCAATCCCATTCATCTGTAAATTTCCGTACAACCCCAGCCCAAAATAATACAAAATAAAAACTCTCATTACAATGGAGCCGTGATCCGACTTCCTGCTCCACATCTAAAATACTGGCCTTCCAGGAACTCCTTTAATAGCCCAAACTTATGGAAATTCCTTGGGGCAAGGTCAGGACTGTATGGGTATGTGGCAGTAACTCCCAGCAGAGTTCCTGTAATGTTTAAGTGGTGTTGGTGAATGATTGTGTGTACAGTTCACACAGACAGACACGTCTCTTCCACAAGTTTGCAACAAGTTATTTTTCAAAGATCAGGCATTCCACTCACTCGATGTTTGCTGGAAAGACTGCAGTGGGCTTCGAGCCACCGGGATCGTCATTCACAGATATACAGGCTTCTTTAAAACGTTTGCTCCATCAAAATCTTTTACTGCGACTCATTATCGTACTGTGCTTAAAGTCTTCTGTAAAAATCCGTTTAAAAACATTCATGACTGATAAATTTCAGCAAATTTTCGGGACTGACTTGAACACCCTTTTTTTTGACAATAGCTAAATTAAAACTACATTATATTATATAAATATATGCAGCCCACGCATAAATCCCATACATACATCTCTTATGTAAGGATGTTTCTATAACATAATGTCCATATACCACAAAGCAATTTGCAAAAGATAATTTATTTTGCATATATTTATTTTTGCATCATATTTAATATTAAATAAATATGTTTTGTCCTTTTAAAGGTCCCGTTAAAACCAAATAAATTCCGATCATCTCTTACATTACAGCAGCTATAGTCATGTCCAAATGTTTGTCCCCCCTTTTTCAATTCTATTTTTTTGCATATCAACATAATAAAAATCCTCTGATGGTAGTGTGTCTCAGTATTAGGCAAGTACAATGTGCCATTATTTATTTAACAAAAATGAAGCCAAAAGGAATAAAAACATGTGGGCAATACTGACTAACCCTCCTACTTGCATATTCAACAGCCTGTAGATCCACTTTCAGCAGCAAAAACTTGATGTAATTGTTTCCTGTATGGCTTTATTAGTCTCTCACATCATTGTGGAGGAGTTTTGGTCCATTCTTCATTACAACATTGCTTCAGTTCTATGAGGTTTTTGGTCATTCGCTTATGCACAGCTCTCTTAAGGTCCCACCACAGCATTTCAGTTGGGTTGAGGTCCAAAAGCTAGATTTTTAAACAATTTTCAGCCTTGTGGCTGCAAAAATAAGCCCAAATCATCACCTCTCCACTGCCGTGCCATGAGAGTGAGCTTCTGCTGAAATGCTCTTTGGTTTCACCAAACATGGCACTGGGCATTAAGGCCAAACAACTTAACTTTTGTCTAATGTGTCCATAGGACATTGTTCCAGAAGTCGTGGTTTGTTCTGATGTCGTTTTCCGAACGAGAAGAGGCTTTTTCCTGGCAACCCTTCCAAAGAAACCATACTTGTTCAGTCTTCTTCTAATTGTGCTGTCATGGTCTTTAACATTTAACATGCTCATTGAGGTCTGTGGGGTCTGAGATGTAGCTCTTGTTTTGTTTTGTTTTTTGTTTGTATTTCTGTGAGCATTAGATGAATGTGTTCGAACGTCCACCCTAGGGAAATGTCTGGAATACTTAACTCTTTGAATAATCTTTCTCACTGCAGAACGTTGAACACCAAATTAATTGGAAATGGTTTAAAAAAAATGCTTTCCAGATTAATGTGCAGCAACAATTGCTTCTCTAAGACCATTGTTTATGTCATAGTTCATAGTTGGCTGCAACTTACCCTCTTAAGTCCTGTGGAAGCAGTTAGGGGGTACTTAGTATTGCCTGCGTGTTTTTTTCTTTTTTTTTTTGGATTCATTTTTGTAAAAAAAAAAAAAAAAAGGTTAGAATTTGTTGTTTTTATCTAAGGTTGCATTTGCCTAATACTAAGACCCAGTATGATCAGATTATTTGTATTATATTTTTACATAAAACACATATAGTAGAATTAAAAGGGGTTACTAACTTTTGAACATTACTGCATAAAGAGTAATTTCTGGACCAGTCTTTTTTTTTTTTTTTACTTTCTTTCTTGAAGTTAATAAGACAAAATGTAGCTTGTCGTATTACAGAGAAACCAAAAGAACAGTAGAGCCCCTGTCATGGGCCCAGTGGTGGCTGAAACAGTTAAATCTCTGGGTTACTAATTGGGAGGTTGTGGGTTCAAGCTGCCAGGCTGCCACTGTTATGCCCTTGAGCAAGGCCATGGATGACCTTCCGCTCTGACTGACCCCAGCTTCCTAACAGGGATATGCGAAAAAATATTTTCACTGTGCTGTAAGGTACATGTGACAAATAATTATAATAATAATAATAATAATAAAAATGAAGACCTTACTATGGCAGAAAACCAACTTCAGGGCTTTTTCTTTGCATTTAAAAATATATAAAATATATCTATTTAATTAATCCCTAAATTATTTTATTTCAAATACAATTTTTTAATTTTATTATTTACGATTATAACATTTTTATTTATTATTAAATTTTACAATTATTTATTAAAATTTCAGGGGTCAAGCTTTGACATAAAACACATCCAAATTCTTAAGTCTTCTACTTTAATCTGACTCTTTTACATACTTCTGTAATCTTCGCTAACTGAAAGGTACATATTAATTTAAAAACAAAGCTACCGTACATCTGTGTGTTTTTTTAAGATCCAGTGATATACAATTCTAAATAAAGAGGACAAAAGACGTCAATGTGCAGGATTTGTATTCCTTTTTTGCTGATTATTAAGTATTCGTTCTGATTATCTTTTCGATAAAAACGTTAACCAGCTTCACCGGCAGCTGTGCACACCCACGCCATCATGCTTCACAGATGTGCTGATGCGCGTTTGATCACGAGCAGTTCCTTTTCTTCTCTCTTTCTTTTGGTAAATCTTTAACACACCTGTCCATAAAACTACCTCCCAGCCCTACAGGCTTTAAAAGTATTTTTAGCAACGTGTAATCTGGCCATGCTGTTCATGAGGGTTTACTGATGATTTACATCCTTTTGTAAACCATCTGAGCTTGCACTCGTTTATTCCTCTTTTTTCATGGCTCTCAAAACCTGATCGCTAAGAAGGCGTTGATTAGTTTTCTGTAACAGCAGCTCTTACTGTAGTTAAGGTTACAGGGTTTGTTTAATGCACTTAAAGTTGCCAAAGTTAATAATGAAGCATTGACTTGATTGTTTAAATCTTAAAAACAGATTTATTCCATATGGTTTTATTAAAATGGGTTTGAGATAAATTAAGGTGTACAGATTTTCTTTGTAGGTTTTAGTATCTTGAAATTATTTAGGGTTAATGTTGTATATTTTAAGATTAATCTAAAAAGGAGATTTAAGCAAGACCAGTTAAAATGAATCAAGTTTAGGCCTCTAGCTGTTAAGTTGGCAGAGTTTTAGTGATTTAAATAGTTTTTTCATAGGGTTTAACCAGAGTTTAACAGTAACTACAGTATTAGCAATGACTATAAAGACATCACTTTCAAATGATGAGGTGTTTGCTATTTATTAGTATCTAACATTTGTTACACTGCATTGGGGAAGATATTATTGCAGAAAGAGATAAATACGTTGATAGTGTTGTCAATAACGTCAGATTTTTTTTTCATTTGACACCACAATTTCACAACTTAGCACAATATCTGAGGCGGCATGGTGGCTTAGTGTTTAACCCTGGGCTTGCACTTCCAGGGTCGAGGGATCGATTCCCACCTCAGGGTGTATGTTCTCCCCATGCTTGGTGGGTTATTTCCGGGTACTCCGGTTCCCTTCCATAGTCCAAGAACATGCAGATTAGGTTAATCCAGATTAGGTTAATGCAATTAGGTTGCCATTCCCAAAGTGCCTGGGGTGTGAATATTAACTGGAGGTTTTACAATGGGTGTAAAAATGGGAATAAATACAATGATCATCATTGGCCTAAAGAGGTTCGTAGATGGATGGGTGGAGCTCAATATCTGGCTTTGTGTTTCTCCTATGCAGAGTAACTACTTACCTAGTTATGTGTTCCCCAACACTTTCTTTTTGAATTTATTTTTCTCTTTGCACCAGCCGTTATATGTGTAACATACTTTCTCCTCCTTGACAGCAAGTGTTTATTTTGTTTAACAAAGCTAAGTGACAACACACAATGCATCTGCAACTCAAGTGCATGGGAGAGGCTATGACTTCTTCAGCTGGAACATGAGAGGGTTGGGTCCTGTTATGAAGAGAGCCAAAGTATTTGCACACCTGAAATCTTTATCGGCAGATATCATGTTTCTACAAGAAACCCACATTAAGCATAATGCTAAGGGGAGACTTAAGGTCAGCTGGGTAGGACAACTATATCAAGCAAACTTCAGTACTAAAGCGATGGGGGTAGCAATTTTATTTAGGAAAAATATTCCTTTCATCCTCTCCTCTACAATTAGCTTTCTCAATGGTAGGTTTCTCATAGTGGCAGGCATTTTAAATTCTGTACCAATAACATTGGTGAATTTATTTGCCCCAAATTACGATGACCCTCTCTTTTTTCAGAAGGTTTTTAATGCAATTCCAAATATTTCAGATATTAACATTGTAATGGGGTTTTTTAACTGTATACTGGATCCCCTCTTAGACAAACAGTCCTCCCTTCACACGTTTGAACACTTTGATAGATAATCTAAATTTAGTGGACATATGGGGACTTACATATCCTACTGACAGGGATTACTCCTTCTCTCCAGTCCATAAGTCTTATTCGCGCATTGACTATTTCTTGTTGGATTCCAAGCTGTTATCAACTGTTGACACTGTAACATATCACCCCATCATAATTTCTGATCACTCAATACTGTCTATGGAACTGAAAATAGGGGAGCTTAGAGCTCGTAGGCATGAGTGGTGCTTTGACCCTACATATTTGTCTGATGAGCAGTTCATGAAGTACTTGCAAGAACAAATTTCCCACTTTATCACTGAGAATGATACTGCCGATGTCAGTGACTCCACTTTATGGGAAGCGCTAAAGACCGTCATTACAGGTCATGTCATAGCCTTCGCCTCTAATAAAAGGAAGAGCGAGAGTAGTAGACTGAAAGATATAGAACATGACCTTTCAATTTAGGAAAATGTATTTAAGAAAAATCCTAACGATGCTATTCTTGAGTCAATTACCAAACTAAAATATGAATACAACACTATACTTTCACAAAGAGTTGGCTCACTGCTTGCTAAAACACAACAAAAATATTTTGAGCTGGGGGACAAACCCCACAGACTCTACTTGCTAGGCAACTGCGGCACTCACAGGTTAAACGTGCCATCCATAAAATTAGAGACAGAAGACCAAGCCAGCTACCTACTGTCATGGACTTTATGTTAAGTTAATTTTGTTAGTTTTGTCTCGTGTCTGTGTTGTCTTGTGACTTATTTATTTTGAAATCTAACTCTCCCTCTCGTTTCAGACTACTTGCTCCTTCCCCTCATGTGCTTCCCGCCACTGTGATTGTCTACCCCGCCCCTGATTGTCCCTGTTTCCCCTTACCTCTTGTATAAATTGTTTGCTGATGTGTTCTGGGTCCAGACTCCAAAGATGTCACTCTTTACTGTTACCAGGAAAAGTCGGGGCCCAGTGTACCGCAAGTTTCCTCAGTTCATGTCATGATGGGTAATAGAAAAAGGATGCTTCATTTATCAAGAAACAATGACAAATTTAACATTCATTCCATGTCAGCCGCAGTCAGCCCACAGCTGTAAAGATAATACTTTTAACACATCAAATTTAGCATTATTAAATGTCAGGTCT
>JAOVVB010000015.1:13837561-13848929 GCA_028570985.1 Heterobranchus longifilis
GGGTGCGTTTGTTTGGTGGTGGTGGGGGGGGGGGGGGTGCGTTTCTTCTCCCTCAGGGCTGTGTATTGATGCCTGGCGTGGGACGTATCGGTCCCTTGTGTCGGATAATTGGTTTTCAGAGTTTGCTTGGTTGCTTGTTGTGTAGGTGAAGGAGTGTGTATGCAGACTTGTTTTATAAAAAAACACGAATTTGATAAAAGTGTGTGCATGGGTTTATTTCTTGGTCCTCAGAAGGATAGGAAAATCTGACAGGAGTGAACTTGTGGAGAGGCTCCAGTCCAAGGAGGCAGGTTTGATAAAAATAATAATAATAATAATAATAGTAATGAAAAAGTTTTCTTTACTGAGGTTAAGGTTAGGGTTACATTTAAGTCTAGCATAGCATTCATTTCAAGTGAAGAAGCGTGTGTGTGTTGCATGTGCATGCTATTGTCTTTGTCACACAACTTGATTTAAACAACTTAAATGTGTCACAAAGTCACCAGCTTTGTGTGTGTGTGTGTGTGTGTGTGTGTGTGTGTTCAGTTTGTTTTACATCCTTTCATACCATCATCAGTTTTTTTTTTGTCACTCCATGCCGGACGTGTCTCTCCTCGGCGCGGGATGGAGCAGCACTGGTCTCCATGGTGATGTTGTTCCGCCAAAAAAAAAAAAAAAAAAAAAGAGAGGGCTTTCTGGACCAAGCCCATGTTGCCGCGGGTGACGGCTGCCTCTGATCTGAGCATCAGCTCCATCTATGTTTTATCTCTTTATCCTCTCATCCATAATTCCAGATCTTTCCTCTTGCTTCATCCCTCCATCAAAAGGTGCACATATCTGAATCTCGTCCCTCGCTCTCTCTGTTCTCCGTCCTGTTCCTCTCTCACGCCTCACTTTTGACAACTACGCCATCCATCACGTCTTTTCTTTCTTCTTCACTCCTGTCAATCTTCTGTCTTCTGTCAGACCTCGAGGTCAGTGATACCCATGTCTGTCTCGTGTTTGTCTTTGTTGTAGAAGATGCACACACACACACACACACACACACACACACACACACACACAAACACACACACTGAGTTGTTTAGTGGACTAAATGAGATCCTGGCACACTGCATTTTCCACTAAATCTCGACTATTTGTCATGCAGTGATTCTGGAATGAAAGGGACAGCATGGGGGAAACATGTGCCGCGTTTTTCTGTTCTGCTGACGCTAATGCAAGTTTACAAGTCATTTGTCATCCCACAGAAACGTGTGTGTGTGTGTGTGTGTCTGGGTGTCTATGCGTGTGTGTGTAAGGGGGTGAGACTAAAGACAATCTGATGTTGGTGTAAGTGGTGTATTAAAGATAGCCATGTCTTCTGGAATCTTCTGTAGAGACATCACAACCTTTCACACACACACACACACACACACACACACACACACACACACACACACACACACACACACACACATGCCATTTGAGGTTTTAGGACAATATATGTGTGTGTGAATGTGAGTGTGTATGTGTGTGTGTGTGTGTGTGTGTGTGTGTGTGTGTGTTTGTTTACCAAGGCTGTCAGAATCAATCCCACTTTTCATGTACTACATTGGATTTTCATATTATATCTTTTAAACCAAACCCGAATACATACATGTTCTCTAAACTTTCTGAAAACATTTTATGCAATTCTGTAATGTATATGTACAATTTACGTTAAAGGGGACCTATTATGCAAAATTCACTTTTTAGTCATGTTCAGACATTCAGACGGGTCTCCAGCATGTGTTTAAAAACAATTGCATTGGCTCGGGCTTAAACAAGCCAATTAGATCCCCCGCCCATACACACACTCACTTTGAGTTACTAATCATAACTATGAGACTGTGATTTAACATGAATCTTATATGAAATGGAATGTTCTGGTGTAGACTCCAATCATAATTGTATGATGCTCGGGCTGCACGATTTGATAACATTTTTTTTTGAAAAAAATCACATTGCGAGTGATTAAAACTGTTCCGTGTTCTGCAGCCTCTGTTTTCTCTCTCTTGACATTATCATGTTAGCGAGTAACTGTAAAAAGCAAACTCCTGAAAGCATTGATGTTTGCTGGCTGCTACAGAGAGCTGACACTGGAGACTCCTTCCATACATGTAAAATAAACGCCTCCTAACAGAAAACATTATCATATCATTTTGCAGATTGTATGTTTTTTTGTTTTTTTTGAGATGGGGGAAAATTGATTCAGTAAAATAGTGCAATTTTTTGTGTGGTAATTCATATATCGTAACAATGATTACAAAATTTTCTCAAAAATATATATTTTTAATTTACATTTGTTTGTATTTAAAGTGGTAAAACACTGCAGTTCCTCTATTATCCTATAGGTGGAGCACCTTAGCACAGTGTATTGTTTGGGAGGAGCGAATGATTTGATGGGTTTGTTTAGAACAAAATCTCAAAACAAGTATTGAATCGAGATAGTTATGACATCATAATACTAACAATTGCAATATAATACAAATCGAATCGGCAGCTCCTCCCTGGTGATTCCCGTACCTATTTTTTCTCTCTCTATTTTTTTGTTGTGTCATCTGTACAAAAGAGTTACTATAGCAACGATAACGCATTATAACTCTTATATAAATCTATGATTTAAGTAAAATCCAGCACTAGAGAATCAGGGCTGCTGTTAGAAGATATAATCAGCACATTCTGACCAATCAGGAGGAAGAATTCAGCAGCGCAGTGTTGTAAAGCTAACAGATTTCATGCCTGTGGTTCAGTACGAGCTGACCCTGCGTGGCGCGGTGAGATAGTTTTGGACGGATTGATTTAACAGGATGTCGAGCGGAGAAATTAGTAGTCCAAGTTTGTCACTGATCAGTTGCTTCGTCTCATCCCCCCCACACCCTCCCTCCCTCTGTCCCCCTCTTTTCCCTCTCCATTTGTCTCTAGGCACTGAGCTGGTTTGAACATGGCAGGGGGCTCAGCGATTTCTGCTGAGCACAACACGTGCCGAATTTGGACAAAGACTGATGAAGCGTGCACTGTAGCTCTCCGCGCTCCCTGAATCCGCTCGGTGGCTGTTGTGCTGTTATGCTGTTGTGCTGTTGTGTGTGTATAACTGTTATTTGAAAATGTTCATCTAAATGATGTTGATGAAGGCTTTGAGGAGCCCGTCACGCAGTAAGCCACGGATAGTGGAGGGAAAAAGGCAGAGTGGAGAGAGAAGCGCTGTTTTTTCCACATGAAAATAAAAAATCGAAGACGTGTCAGCTACGCAGTGACTCCACGAGAAATAATTAACGGCAGACATGCAAAAGACTCCGTAATTAGATTTTTTAATTATTGAGAATTTGCTTCTCCTCTGTAGCGTCCCAATTATAGAGATGCCTCTTTTTAAAAATTTGCAAAAGAGAGGCAGCATGAAAGAATGAAGAAACAAAAGAGTCCCCTTTCTTCTTAAATCTTGTGTGTTTGATGAGTCACGGCTCCTCGCTGCTGAAGGCCACATGCTCTACACTGCTAATGAACACCCTTGATTGGAGGGATTGATGAGGAGGGAGGAGAGGAATGATGAAGATGGTCAGATGAGATGAGCGACGTGTAACGGTCAGGCTGTTTGTTGTAGTTGTGCGTTTTTGGTTAGATTTTGTTTTTTGGGAGGTGTGAGAGGTGTGTGTTTCATTGCTTGACCTTGCCTGTGTGCCTTGGTGAATTAATTAAGGTGCGCTTTAATGCGGAGTGCGAATTGGGACGAGGCGAGAGATTAGCACGGCGGAGACCGGGTCTCTCCTCGGGGAGCGAACTCGCTGCTTCGACTATGTAGGGCCGGCCACAGGGGGCCGCACTCAATTAACAGCTGTCACAGTGTGGAGAGTGCACATGTGGAGCGCCCCCTAGCCATGCCAAAATACACACATCCCTCAACCACAAACAGAAGAATATTACTGAGGAGAGGATTATCCAGGGCTTTATTCAAATTTGTCATTTACTTTAAAATGCTTCTTCTGTTTTTTATTTTTTATTTTTTGGTATTTACAGTTTAATTTATATTTTATAATTTCTTTTATATGATTTTAGTCTTTTAATTGTTTTATTCTGTTGTGCGGACTGGATATTCCGCTGTGGCGACCTCTTGCCGGGAGCAGCCGAAAGACCAACAACAATTGTTTTATTTTGTTAATGCCAAAACTTATTATAAATTATGAAATGATTTTAACAAGTCAAAATATCTTAAAATATCATTAATATTATGAAATTGATTACTATAATTAATATTTATCATAAAAAATATGTTTTTTTAACTAATATTTAAAAAATATACATATTTACTAATATCAATAATTTAATTATTTAAAATAATTTCATTTTGTTGGCAAATCATTTTATTATTTTCAAATATTTATTTATCAAAGAAGCAGATTATTAGCTAGTTAAATAAGAAAATTCAAAGCTTGAAATGACTTAAAACATCTTAAAATACGAGAAAATGTATTTACGATTTCTATTAATGCATATTTGGTTCATAATAAAAACCAGTAAATACATTTCCTCATAATAAAGGTAATTTAATTTATCTAAAACATCATATGTTAATTTATCCTGTGCACAATTTTAATTACTTAATTGTACATCCTTTTAAGCCTCTAAATATATGAAAATTGCTCTTTAAACCTTAAAGTGTATTATTCTTATTATTTCTCCCTTATTTTTGACGTAACGTTAGTTATTTTCTGCTTATTATGGGCTGCCCTGCGTCGAGCTGGTGTAGAGATTCCATCGCCAAGTGAGAACTATTATAATTACCTGAGCTGAATTTGGTTCTCAACCAAGAGTGCAAAACAAGGATATGTGGGTGGCACCAGAAATATCTCCGCCCACAACTGTTTAAACACAATCGTTATATAAAATCATCCTGATTTTCTTTTTAGAAAAATCCCTCTCATGATTTTCTGCCTCCGGAGATAAAGCATAGGCAAGAGCTCTCCTCATTGACAGATTGATGCCATGCATTATTTCCTCTGCATGAATGATAAAAAATCAGATAGCAAGCTAAGCCATGTTAGCAGATATTAGCTACGCCTGGAAAGAGTGTTGTTATGGTTACAGTGCGCACATTATAGGAGCTGTTTTTTTTTTCATATCAGGATATAAGGACTTTAGCCAGCATGTTTTCTGTTTTAAAACGTCACCATGTGTGACTGAGCACCCAGATCCAAGTACAAGGAATGAGGCCTAGTGGGCGGTGCTTGAAATAGTGGAGACTACTGATTGGTCACTCAATGATAACAGAATTGTACTAGTTTTCTATTAAAACACTACAGCTCAGACGTGCTTAATATCACAGTGAGTGTGGTGCGAAATTAGTTTCTTTTGCAAATATCTTCTTTAAGCCAGACTTTTAATGCAATATCACAATTTAATTCTAAACATATTATTGTATAACATGCTCTTAATTTTTACATCCACAATGTTTTATTGTGGGACTTACCTGTGCACTAAGTTACTAATGCACTTTTCCCTCATTTTCTCCTCAGTTTAATCACCTGACAATTTCCACCTAGTAGTGCTGTGCAGTTTAATCGATTATGCAATTTAATCAGCCTTTTGTTGATCTATTCAATTAATTATTGGGTCAGTCCTCAATTCAGGATCTATTGAAGCTTTTTTGTCAGAGTAAACTTTTAAATGTTAAATTCTTTTCATTTCTTTAATTAATTTCTTAAATATATATATCACAGTCTCTACACAAAATGCAAACTGCTTACAGTACATCTTTTGTGTCTTGCACGAGTATCACTACTTCAATTCACTATTAGTAACACTATATATATATATATATATATATATATATAGTAACACTATTCTTCAATACTACTGTAGGTTAGTGCAATTTCGCAATGCACTGAACTGGAGAGTGGTCCAGAAGATCACAGAAAAAAAAAGATAATTGCTTTGTGTAGGATAAAAAATAAACATGTCATATCATATTGAATTTAAATTTGCAATGCCCCAAAATGTACTTAAATCGACTTGCCAGTCTACACATACTGTAATTCACAGCTCTGCTTACTGGCCATACAGTATAGATACACTAGCTCCCAACCAAAATGTGCTTCCTCTGGAAACAAACAACAGAATCTTTTCAAATTGCCGCTGTTACATACACTGTGTCACCAAAAGCATCAAACACTCAGAGGAAGGTGCTTTCGCCCTCTTCTACATAAATGATCTCACAAACGCACATGACTGGCTCCTGTCGATGTACGGCTGCGGGTGTAGGGCTCTATCTCTAATGGTTGGCAGAATTCCCAATAGCATTTTACCCAAACCAAGCATCAGTATGGGGAAGAAAGGTGGTTTAAGTGACTTTGATATTGGTATGATTGGTGGTGGCTGGTCTAAGTATTTCCCAAACTTATGCTCTACTGGGATTTTCACGCACAACCATCTCCAGAAAATGGTCTGTGAAAGAGAAAATATCCATAAGCGGGGGTTCTCTGGGCGCAAATACCTTGTTGATGCCAGAGGTCAGAGGAAAATAGAGACGCAAAGAGAATCTCTGTCAAACCTTGAAGCAGATGGACTACAGCAGCGGAAGTCCATGTTGATTGCCAATCCTGTCAGCAAAGAACAGGGAACTGAGGCTGCAGTTCGCATGGATTCCCCTAAATTGGACAGCACGAGATTGGAAAAATGTTACCTGGTCTGATGAGTCTCAAAAAATTGGGATGGTAGGGTTAGAATTTGGCCCAACAACATGAAAACTTGGATCAACAGGTCAGGCTGATGGTGGTGGTGAGATCACTGTACTTAAATGGCCTTCAGAGTCACAGATCCTAATCAAGTACAGCAGCTTCGGGATGTAGTGGAACGGGAGATCCACATCATCGGTGTGCAGCCGACAAATTAGCAGCAACTGCGTGATGCTATCACGTCAATAGGAATATTTTGGAATATTTCCATCACGTTGGTGTGAAGATGAAAAATTAACGCGGTTCTCAAAGCAAAAGGTGTCTAACCCAGGACTAGCAAGTGGCCAGTGAGTTTATATAAAATTTTGTAGAACATGCCACATTGCTGTCTTTAACCTCTACCACAAAACTGATGCTTTGCCTTGGCATTAGATGGTGTGAGCACTGTCCCAGATCAAGGTCTAATAAACACACTTTCACAACTAGGAGGAGGCAACTTGCGCTTCTTCCCCTCCTCTCTTACTCCCTTATCGTTCTCCCTCCCACCGCTATGCCTTCTCTCTCTCTCTCTCTCTCTCTCGCACTCCCTCTCTCCCCTTTCTTTTTTTCCCCTCACTTCCATTCTCCCCCAACAAAGAACTTTGAAATAATTTGAGTCTCCTGGGTTTTTACACATTCTAATTTCGAACTAAATGGGACATCTGTTTGAGAAAGGGAAGATTTGCTACGGTTGCTACGGCAACTATCACTCCGTGGGAAAGAAATAAAGAAGAGAAGGGGGAAAAGGGTCCAGCAGTTTTACAGATTGACTTCATGGTAGACTTTACTAACACTAACACTATGTCCATCTGTGAAATTTTGATCATTCCATCACAAATGTGGGTTTTTTATTTATTTATCCCTCTTTTTTTGTTGTTTCTTTGCTTTCTCTCTCTATGTACAGTTTCTTTATAATTGCCAAAGAAGGAAATGATGGCATGTGAGACAATTACCATTGTGCATTAAGAGTTCTGCCAATTACATTAGATGAGAAAAAATTGTCATTTTTAATCTGTCACACACACACACACACATGCACAAAAACTGCATTATAATGCAGAGCTTTCATCTGTCCTAAAGCTGCTCATTAGTTTTGATGATTGATCATTATTTAAGAATCTGTTGTCTCACCAATCATAAATCTTTAAATTGCATCTTGCGGTGTTGGTCTTAGCAGACAGAACTCTGACCTTTCATATGTTGCGCTAAAAAGTTGTGCATAGACAACATGTTTACCCTCTGTAGCCTTGACATTGCCTAAATACATCTTCTGTACCTGGTCACGGGTCCTAGAGCCGATCACTGGAGACTTACGGCACAATGCGGGTACACTCTGGACAGAGTGCCAATCCATCGCACACTACAGAGCAATTTGGGAACGCCACTTAATCGAATCTGCATGTCTTTGAACTGTGGGAGGAAACCAGAGTACCTGGAGGAAAACCACCGAGCACATGCAAACTCCACACACACAGACCCCCCTCCCCCTCGTCCCCCTTCAGAGTCTGCCTTCTTCCACATACCTGTGATAGTTTTGTTTTCCTGTGATTGACAGTATGACTGTCCCATTCACTGAGCGGAGCCAATTTTGCTTTTGTTGTGATTGTATAGACCAGGAGTAGGCAAGTTCAGTCCTAGGGAGATGCAGTCCTGCAGATTTCAGCTCCAACCTTGAAAAAAATAAAAACCCTCACCTACAGCACCTGTAGCCGTAGTATTTCTGAAGCGCTTGATTAGCTTGTTCAGGTGTGTTTGATTAGGGTTGGAGCTGAACTCTGCAGGCTTGCGGCTCTCCTGTGACCGAACTTGCCCACCCCTGGTCTAGACGATAGGGCTTAAAAGTTTCTGTTGCACAACTTGGAAAGTGCAAGAACAGTTTTTGATCCCTTGAAAATGTTTTTTTTTTCAAATGTAGTTGAATTTCACCTGAACTAATTCACATATAAGCAAAGGTGGCATAAATAGGTTGAGGTTTGTAAAGTGTGTCAGCCCAAGGCTAGTGTGTTAGTCTTTCAAGGGGCCCAGAATTCCAGTTTATGAGGAGATGATGTACAGTATAAAATATGTGGATCTGGTTCATTTTGCTTTGCACTACCTTTACTTTAACTTGACAATCTATACATGTTACATACTGTATTAAAAATGGCGTTGAGAATCTTAATTTAATTCATCATTGCTGTTCCTTGCTGTTCCTTGCTGTTCCTTGGCTCACATAAAAAAAAAAATATCCATCTCATTCATTGATGTATCCTACGGTTCTTGTGTCTAAATGTTTATAGATGCTGAAGGACGTAATGTATTTTAACGCCCAAGTTTTAACTCTCAAGCCTGATTATGTAATGTTTCAGGACCAGTTGTTAATCTCCCACCATGAACAAGAACCAGTTTCCGGACACACTCCTTATGTGTGGAATAGCCGTGTGTGTGTGTGTGTGTGTGTGTGTGTGTGAATCTCCACACCCAGTTTTATCTTTTTTTCGGAGAAGCCCCCAGGGCTCGCACCCTCCCTTCCATCTTATCATCCAGAAGGCAATAGTTTTGTATCGCTCCAAGCTTCACCATATGACACTTTTTCTTGCTGGCTAACAAACACACACACACACACCCACACACACACATCCGGAAGCAGCCACTCATGATGGTGTTATTCTGCACCTGCTCCTCACAGTTCAGACTTGAGGGGCCTGGCAGTGGCATAAACAACGCGCACACACACACACACACACACACACACACACAATCACACATACTCTTCCCACATTAGTTCTATCCGAGGCTGTTAGCGAATTGGAGTGACATCTGGTTCTTCATTTGTGCTTTTGCTCTCTCTGTCCTTCCATCGCCATCCTTCCACATCACATCTATTCCCCGATCACATTTTTCCCCTCTCCCTCGTTCCCATTGCTCTTCTCCCGAGTTGTTTCTGGCAGCAGATGCATCGTACCTCCTCTGCCACAACATGTACTGTACCACTGTACCTGCCTTAACATATTGGCAACATAATTATAAAGCATGCATGTGTTTGAGGCCTTCCAGTGGGAACTCATTAGTAGTGCGCAATGTGTCGCTTGGAGTCCCACTCGTCTCCCTGTGCTCTTATAGTCCCTCTGAAAGACACAGAATGAAGATAGAGACATAGAACCAGACAAGGAAGCCTTTGTTAAGTAAAATGTCTGGAGAATTTTCAGTGTTGTACAGTTCAGTTTCGCTCTAATGGTAGAGGCATTTCTTCTATAAAATAGATTTCCTCCAAAAAATCTACTTGGCACTTCAGTGGAATGAAAGAAATACTGGACAGTACAATACAATGGAAGATACACTTGAGCACACACAGACAGCTGCAGCTCTGACAGCTTTAGTCCTGTCTCCAGCCCCGTCCCGTCATTGGTCGCCCTTAATGCGTTCACCTGTTCTGTGTTTGAGCTTGAGGTTCAGTCCTTGATTTATCCCGTTATCACAGTTTTTTCACCATCACCTCTCTGTAACTTTGTTCTCGTGGTTGTTCCAGTTTTCGGACTCTTTTGGGATGGCCCAAAAAAAGTTTACACACTTGTGTCTTGAGTCGGTTGCTGCATGTTACACAAGTCCCCTGATCCATCTATTAGCCATACTTTATAGCTTATCCTGTGGAGGGTCACAGGGGACCTGGAGCCTATCCCAAAGTACTGCTTGTCAACCCATCACAGGGCCCAAGCACACACACACACACACACACACACACACAGCCAGTTATACGTACACTACAGGCAGTTTGGATTGTGGGAGGAAACCAGATTGCCCAGAGGAAACCCAAAAGCACCAGGAAAACATACCACCGCCACTCTCATGAGACTGGTGGTGAGATTCAAACCCCTAACCGTGTGTAAACTGTGAGTGTTAAGTAGTGAGACACCATGTGACCACCCTGATTGTCATTTTAAACTGATAAAAATAGAGAAGGCTTTGATCCAACACCATCAGTAGTAGAAAAAAGTATCATGCATTTTTAATAAATATTTGCTGTATAACGTGTTTAAAATGTTGTCAGTACCCCATAGCCTAGGATGTGTACACCATTGCTCTTATTAACCCTAACCCCTAATGGTTATGTTCTTGAAAATCATATAAATATATATAATTACATATAATTATAACTGTGCCAATCAGGCAAAATAATCAGGAATATCAACATTGCACTCAGATAAGGTGATAAATTAGCAACAAAAAGCAAATCTGAAATGAAATTACTGAAATTTCTTTCCAATTACACCAGGCATCAACTGCTAAGCGAATTTCCCTCATGTTTCCGTCACAGCTTATCATGACGCGACTTTATGAAAATCTCGCTGTTCGTAAAGCATTTTACATTACATTTCTGTGGCCTTGTTACAAAAAAGAACAATTTCGAAGTTGCTTTCCGTGAACTCTTGCACACATTGTATGAAGTGTTATCAAGAGCAATTTGTATGGCTCTAACTTGGTCAATGTTTTTCTTATTTATTTATTTATTTTCATAAGGTGTGTGTGAGCATATGTGCGAGATTGTATGTTGAAGGCAAACAGTCTTTTATATTTGACAAACTCCAACTGTCTGCAATCTGCATCTTAGTCTCAGATAAACCTTTCAGTCAATCACTGGTGCACACACACACACACACACACACACACACAGAGACACATGT
>JAOVVB010000015.1:13854599-13884476 GCA_028570985.1 Heterobranchus longifilis
TTCTCGGAGAGTTGTGTTGTGTTATTTCTCGGAGAGTTGTGTTGTGTTATTTCTCGGAGAGTTGTGTTGTGTTATTTCTCGGAGAGTTGTGTTGTGTTATTTATTGGAGAGTTGTGTTGTGTTATTTCTCGGAGAGTTGTGTTGTGCTATTTACTGGAGAGTTATGTTGTGTTATTTCTCGGTGAGTTTTGTTGTGTTATTTATTGGTGAGTTGTGTTGTGTTATTTATTGGAGAGTTGTGTTGTGTTATTTCTCGGTGAGTTTTGTTGTGTTATTTATTGGTGAGTTGTGTTGTGTTATTTATTGGTGAGTTGTGTTGTGTTATTTATTGGTGAGCTGTGTTGTGTTATTTATTGGAGAGTTTTGTTGTGTTATTTATTGGTGAGTTGTGTTGTGTTATTTATTGGAGAGTTGTGTTGTGTTATTTTTTGGTGAGTTTTGTTGTGTTATTTATTGGAGAGTTGTGTTGTGTTATTTATTGGAGAGTTGTGTTGTGTTATTTATTGGAGAGTTGTGTTGTGTTATTTATTGGTGAGTTGTGTTGTGTTATTTATTGGAGAGTTGTGTTGTGTTATTTTTTGGTGAGTTGTGTTTTGTTGCGTTATTGTATCGCTAAGTTGTGAGTTCTTTTGTTTTCATATTGTGTTGTGTTATTGAATTGTGGACCTCTGCTATGTTGCGTTGTTTTGATATTGCGTTGTGTTATTCCTTTCCTGTGTTGTTAATTAGTTCAGTTATTGGTGTAGTTGTGTTTTTTGTGCTGAAAGTTGTGTTATTTCAATATTGTGTTTCAGAGTTGTGCTGTTTCTTTTGTGTATTGAGTTTGCTATGTGATAGTGTTAATAATGTGTTTTTTTTTTGTTGCATTATAGTTTTGCTGGACTGTGATGTTTTTCTTTGTTATATTGAGTTGTGTTAATATTTTGTGGACTTGTTCTTTGCTGTATTGAGTTGTGTTACTTTGTTGTGTTATTGTATTGCTGAATTGTGATGTGTTTATCCTTTGCTATATTGCATTGCGTATTATCGCTATAGTGTTGCTAAGTTATGTTGTGTTATTTCTTTGGTGTGTGAAGTTGTGTTACTGGGGGAAAGGTCAGAGTTAGAGTTAGATGTAACAGCATTAATCAGCTGCAGTAATAATAACGCTCATGTTTTTAACAATAAGAGTAAGACAAGCGTGTGTGTGTGTGTGTGTGTGTGTGTGTGTGCGCACGCACGCATGCCTCATGCAGTACACCACTGCCAGTAGTCTTGAACCTGCTGAGTGTTGTGTAAGTCACGCTGTGGACCAAATGTCCCAAATCTGCCACGCTTTAACCCAGAGAGAGGAGCGGGATGGAGAGGGGGTAAAAACACACAGCCACAGACATGGAACACTTACACTAACTTCTCTCTCTGTCTTTTACACACACACACACACACACACACACACACAGTATCATATATGCATGTGTTGGCTGTGGCATGGTTTAATCCTCTGAGTGTGTGAGACTGATATATTGTGCAGTCCAGGGGTTCTGTCCCTCTGTCAGAGGTTGTGTGTCGCTCAGTGTGTGTGTGCGTGCGCATGTATGTGCACCTCAGTGTGGGTTTAATGCACTGTGTGTGTAGCATGGCTGCGTTGGCTGAGGAGCGTAGATGAGCCGGGCTCTCCTGCTGTGCTGGGATCAGACTGAGAGCGGTGTGTGAGCGGACCGCTGCCTTCTCTCTCATTAACAGCAACCTGCACACACTCGGCATCCGGATGTAACGCAACTCAGCTTCAGGGTAACACAAAGCAATAACATGATACAGTAGATATCACAATACGGCAATAAAGTAACGCAACACAACTCAGCAACATAAAACTATAACACAATATAGCACATAGTATAGCACAAGTCAGCATCATGGTAGCACAAAACAACACAATACACTAAATTGTGTACATGTCGGTTTATCGCGTTTAACAACAAATGCAAACCCGATCCTCAAACCCAGTCAGTCCATCGTCGGCAACAAGAAACATGTCAATATGTTTATAATGTCAATACTCAATATGCCAATACTTTTGATCACCCCAAAAAGGGTGGTTTCGAACAAAAGCTGGAATTCTGATCTATTGTTTATAGTCATCTTTTGATCTCAAACCTAAATGTCTTCAGTCTATCGCAAAAAGAAAAGGATTGGCCTTGATTCCACAAAACGTTTGGAGAGAATTGTAATTGTACAGCGTCGATATCGAGTTAGCAAAGGATTAATACATTTTTATTGTGTAGTCTCATAATACAGGGGACGTTCAAGCCAAACCGGGACTTTTGTTTGTGTAGAATAACTGAACACGGTTATGAGTGGATGAAAATGTACGAATGAAAGTACCAGGTTTTCTTACAATGCCCTTTCTCTAGTTTAACTTCTTATCGTGAGCTTGTTCTACAGCGAGGAAAAAAAAAAAAAAGAATAAAATTAACATTTTTAAAACTATAACAGTCTTCAGAATGGATTATTATGAAGCTGAAGAACTAGACCTGAGTTAGAGTTCAGTCATAACATTCTTTTGCAGATAGAAGCATGATTTGATGAATCAATCCACAGTGATTTTAATAATCTGAATATTTCGCCCAGAATATTTAAATAATATTTGAACATATAACCTGACCCAGGGTGTGTGTGTGTGTGTGTGTGTGTGTGTGTGTGCTGTCTTTCCTCGTTCTAGATATTAACATAACTTTCATTATGTTCGTGCTCCTCTTTGCATGTTTTACAGCTGTGAAGGTAACAACACAAACTAAACTCACAACGTATCTGTGTGTGCGTGTTTGGAGGTCGCCGGTCTCGTGCAATTCCCTAGCTGATCATGTGACCTGTAAACTGTTAATTGAAACAGACAGGCTTAATGAGCTGCTGTGTGTGCGTGTATGTGTGTGTGTGTGTGTGTGTGTGTGTGTGTGTGTTCGGGTAACACTTCAATGAAGTAGTTGTTTAAAGTCCTGTGAAAAATGACAGCTTTGCCTTGCAGACTCTCACAACCTCTCCCATCTCGCTTCAGAGTGTCAGAGGCTAAACATTTCTGTAATAACTCCCTCACATGTGTGCAGTTTCTAAGCATGTACACACACCTACACAGATTTCCACATTGTAATTAGGGTCATGGTCCCATTGGCATCTTTAATTGATTCACCAAGAGGTGATGGTGATAAATAGTTACATACTTTGCCTGTAGTTACATACTTTGTACTTTCTCCATGTCTTTTTTTTTTTTTTTCCTTCTCATTCTCATTCAGCCTTGGCTTTTTCTCATCTGTCTTCCTTAGTCCTCATCTTATCTCCCTCCAACTCTGTACTGAAGTCAAACTGAATACACTCACTTATGTTCTGAGATTACAGTACATTCAAACTTCCTTCGAAACATATTTTTTAAATCAAGATTTTCTCATAATGTGTTTTTCCCCCCTCTTGTGTGAACAAGCTTAAAGCTTACACTGTTTTTCTTCCATTTGTAACTTTTAATATTTAAGTTGAACAATCTGATATGATTAGTAATAAGAACGCATCAGCTTTAACAATGTTTTAAAGAAGTATGATTTTTTTTTTTTTTTAGATTTTTTTACATTACAACCTGATACCAAAATCAACTAGCTTATGTAAAGTTTTAAAGTTGTGTTTGTACAACTATTTTTCCCTGTTGCCATAAGACCCCTAAATATCCCTGGTGTATCCGCTTGCCATCAGAAGTCATGTAATTAATGGATTTCCCCTTTGTATGATTATTCTCACCTGATCTTAAATAAAATTAATAC
This sequence comes from Heterobranchus longifilis, assembly GCA_028570985.1. Classification (NCBI taxonomy): domain Eukaryota; kingdom Metazoa; phylum Chordata; class Actinopteri; order Siluriformes; family Clariidae; genus Heterobranchus; species Heterobranchus longifilis. The sequence continues at coordinate 13,858,382 of JAOVVB010000015.1, forward strand.
AAATAAAATAAATCATTGTTAGAGAACATATTCGACCTAATGAAACTACATCATGAAGTAGAAGGAGCTTGAAAAATTACTAAAAAGTACTAGAAAAGTATCAATCAGGTTTATATATAATATCCTGTAATGAAATCCTTCATGAAAAAATGGAAAAAATACATAAACTGTATATCTCCTTACAGTGAAGCATGCTGCTGGTAGCATAATCTTTTAATGTGGGGTTTTAAATAAATGTATTTGATAAAACCCCACATTCTACTGCAGTTTTTTTTTCTTCTGATTCTGATTCAATTTGATTTGTATTGCCCTTTTAACAATGGTCATTGTCACCATGCAGTTCTACAGAATAAAAATAACAAATTATATATACATTTTTTTTTATAATTATCCTGATGAGTAAGCCGGGACAGAGCTAGCAAGGAAAACCCCCCTGAGAAAGGAAGAAACTTTGAGAGGAACCAGACTCATAAGAGAACCTATCTTCATTTGGATGATAGCAGATACTGTATGTGTGGCTTGGCTTTTTATCAAACTAGTCAGGGTTAAGCACACATATCTAATACATGCCGATTTTAAAAGAAAACCCATTCAAGTCTGCAGGAGATGGGGCAGGAGTTTCACCTTTCAACAGGATTTAACAAGCCAAAGAAATATCCTGCCAAAGCTCCACTGGAGTGGTCCAAGGAATTTAGGGTTAGAACATCCCAATCAGTCAAGTCCAGACCTCAATCTGATTAAGACTCAGAGGAAAGACTTGAAAATTGCTGTTCTCTGGGTTGTCTGACAGAGCTTGGGCAATTCTGTCACGAAGACCAGGCAGAGATGTCAGGATCCAGATGTGCAAAGCTGAGAGAGACATATCCCAGAAGCTGTAATTGCAAACAAATGTGTTTCCTTCGAGTACTAGAGCTAAATGAATATGCGAAACCAAATTCTGTTGTTTTTTCATTAACTGTTTTGTCACAGCAGGAAAACGGGTTCGTAACAAAATATGAAAAGCTTTAAGGAGAGTAAATTCTTATACAAAGTGCAACGTAAACGCTCACGTTAGCGATTAAAGAATACAGTATTTGTGGGTGGCGCACCTGTTATGAGTAACCTTAAGCTGTGACCTTAAACTTAAATGTTAAACTCTTAAACATCACCTCTGCTTTACTTGTTGCAACCATTCGTTTTTATCAGTTTATAAACTTTAATATAGTACAAATTAGGACAGTTTTTAATATTTTTTTATTTTTCTGCATTTCCTCCTCACGCTACAGCTTGTGGGATTACCATCAGAGACAGGACGGCAAAAGCAAACAGCTGTTGCGAGCTCTTTTTTTCCCACCTCAACAAATAAAAAACTAATTATAAAAACACTAGATTTTTTTTTTTTTTAAACTTTGTGCTTGTTGACAGCTCCGTGTGTTGTTTAAGTGATTTATATGTGTTGGGATGACCCTTTGGCCTGGAAGAAATCACATTAACTCAAAAAGCCCTCCCAGTCTGTTGCTTATAAATTAGTCGGTGAAATCTTTTCCTGGATTGTGTAAGCAACATATTGGAAAGGTTTCTCTTTTCCTCTCTCGCTCACTCAATCACTCACTCCGTTTTTGCTGATGTCTGTTTTTCCGATCACCGTTTGTTTTTTTTCATGTGCTTACGAATATTACTTTCGCTGTTCATCTGCGGAGGAATGTCGGATGAATCCGGTATGGATTCAGGAAGTCTCACTTTTTTCACTTTCAGAAATACAGACAGTCATATTTAAATATATGTGTACTTAGTATGCCATGTCATTTTGAATGCTTAAAGATGTCAGGTGTAAATTATTATAATGGAATTCATAGCGCTTCAGATGTTTGGTCACACTTTATTTGAAAGACACCTACATTGGTGTTTTATAATGCATTAATAAGCATAAATCATTTTGATTAGTCAAAAGATTTAGTCCTTTTATAGCAGCAGTTTTAATTGTAGTTCCAGCTGTTTTTGATGAATGTGTTTTAATGTTTTAATATGTTACCCCCTCTCTAGTAACAATTTATATGGCGGATCCACTACATGTGGTTGATATGGTGAGGTTTTTATGAATCTCCAGTATCAGCATTTTATAAAACTTATTAAGGATATTAACCTGTACATTTTCTTGTAGCTGAGACAGAACCTTCAAAGGAACACTGTTTGTGCTTCATGTACTTTATACCAGTCAAAAGTTTGGACACACTTTCTTATTCAATGTTATCTTTATTTTCATTGTTTTCAACATTGTATGTTAATACATAAGGCATTAAAATTATGACAAATCAAATATGGAATTATGCAGTCAACAAAATTGTATTAAATAACCCAGAATATGTTTTAGATTTTTTTTTTTCAAAGTCGCCACCTTTTGCTTTAATGACAGCTTTGCACACTCCTAGCATTCTCTTAGTCAGCCTCATGAGGAAGGTGTTTCCAGAGGTGTTGAGTACTTGTTGGCTGCTGTTCCTTCACTCTCTGCTCATTCCAAACCATCTCAATTGTATTTGGATCGGGTGATTGTGAAGGCCAGGTCATCTGATTCAGCGCTCCATCACTTTTCTTCTTGGACAAATTGCTCTCACATAACCTAGAGGTGTGTTTGGGGTCATTGTCCTGTTGGAAAACAAATGATGGTCCCAAACTATGATGGTGCAAACCAGATGGGATGGCATATCGTTGCAAAATGATGCAGTAGCCATGCTCGGTAAGTGTGCCCTCAATTTTGACTAAGTCACCAACGGCAGCAGAGCGCCCTCACGCTATTACACCTCCTTATCCATTCTTCATAGTGGGAACTACACATTCAGGAACCGTCTGTTCAACCTCTCTACATTTAACCAAGACCCAGAGGGTAAGAAAAATAGATCTAAAATTTTGACTCATTAGACCAAAGGACAGTTTTCCACTGATCTAATGTCCATTCCTTGCGTTGTTTGGCCCTTCTGTTTCTTCTGCTTGTTGTCCTTTTTGCTGTTCATGAAGGCCTGCCTCACCCAGTCTGCTCTGCGCAGTCGATGTTGAAATATGTCTGCCGATTGTACTATGGGAAGCATTTATGTGGGGTCTGATCTGAGTTGCTGTAAATCGGTTTCTGAGGTGGTCATTCTGATGAACTTATCCTCTGCAGCAGAGGTAGCTCTTGGTCATTCTTTCCTGGGACGGTCCTCATGATTGCCAGTTTCATCATAGTGATGGATGATTTAGGCGACCGCAGTCGGGGATACATTCAAATGTTTTTGAGATTTTTCCGGCTAACTGACCTTCATTTAATGATGGACTGTCTTTTCTCTGTTGTTCTTAACTGAGTGTTTCATGCCATAATATGGATATGTACAGTTGTTTTCAGTATTAATGTACATGTATAAATTAGTGTATATAACCTAAAAGTGCAATTGGTATAAGTTTAAAGCTTTACAGGTCGAATGATGTATAAAGATGTCCACCACAACAACGAGCAGCACAGATTAGTAGCATTTTTTTCTAGGAGTTAAAGTTATAACTATAAAACGGCTCAACTTTTTAACAATGGAAAATGTACAGTTTAGAGAGTTTTTCTGTTTTTTTTTTTTCTCTATTAAATGACAATCAGATTTTTTTAATCTTGTTAACATCAGGGGAAATAATCTTGTTTTTTTTCAATTCCACAACATTAAAAATAACTCTCGTCAGATAGAAGGTACTGTATGGTGGAGGGAACCATATGCATTTTAAAAAATGTAATATATAAGAAATGAAGCACCATACTGTCTTTGATTATTTTTCTGTAACTGCAAACCCCCAAGAGTTTACGGGCAGTTGTTTAAGATCAGCGTCGTATTATTATTATAATTATTATTATCATCAGTTTAAATGAAACTTTAAGGCATTATTTATAAAGCCACTGGCGTTTACTAGTTAAATCATTTTAATGTTTCATTTTTCTGATTATTTTGAAAATTAATGTTGGTTAATTGTTTATATAAGAAATGATAATTCACACATTTTACATATTAGAATGTGTAAATTATCATTAGAATGTGTAAACGATAATTTTTTAAAAAGGTGATTATTTAAATAATTAACTACATTCTATAGTTTTGTATTATTATTATTATTATTTGTAATCGTATGGGGACCTATCATGCAAAATGTACTTTTTAGTAATTTTTAGACATTTAGGTCTCCACTGTGCATGCACAAACAACACAGTCCCCCTGCTTTTTGTCCTTTTCCCATTTTTTAACCGGTCAGTGCTTAAAAACACCAATAAGATTTTCCCCCTATTGTGACATCATATAAGAAAATCCCCTCACTGGCATGTTGTTCAGAGGTGGCTCATTTACATAGACACTGAAACGCACATTTGAAGGAGGAGTTTAAGGGATAAAAAAAAAAAGCATTATCCGACAGGAATTACATTTACAGCATTTGGCAGACGCCCTCATACAGAGTGACATCTCATTACGTTGAGGGTTCACAGCCTTGCTCAGGGGCCCTATAGTGGCAACTTGGTGGTGTTGGGATTTGAACCTTCTGAACACTAGTCCAGTCCTTAACCACTGAGCTACCCCTGCCTAAAGATTACAGCTCTAGAGTTAATACACACATGCACACTGGGGGCTCTGAGCCCTGACCTGTGCTAAAGAAATGGTTTAAACTCTTTTCCTGCTCAGTTTTCAACTGAAATCTAAATGCCATAAATCGCAAAAGAGCGTGAGTCACTGGACACATGATGCAGCCAACACCACTCTCCAAAAGTAAACGTTTCAATTGACTGCTTTCTGTAAATTACCAAATCTGAACAACTTTTATGAGCAGACTGTGACTATGTGACACTCTCTCTCTCTCTCTCTCTCTCTCTCTCTCTCTCTCTCTCTCACACACACACACACACACACACACGTCCATACACACATACGGCGAAACAGAAGAAGAAGATGGATCTCAGGACAGATTGTTAGTGACATGTTAATTTCTACTTCGTCACTCAAGCTTGGTGCATCCGCAATCAAAGTGATGGCACACAGGCAGAGCTATCAAACCTTCATATAGCTCCAGCTCCGCCTTCTCAAAGTGCCTCTCCCTCTCGCTCTCTCTCTCTCTCTCTCTCACGTGCAGCCTCGTAAGTCTTCCCATAACTGTCCTCACCATTTCACTTCTGCTCTCTTTCTTTGTATGTGACCCCTTTTAGTCTCATTTTATTGACCATTTGTTTTATATTGTAAGTTTAACGAGCTGCTTATGGAATAACTGCTGCTTATTGTTTGCACGCTTGAAGTGAGTTAGAAATCAAAAGGACATTATGCAAACTACACAGCGACCCATTTTGTCACGACGCTCGATCATCAGTGTCATGTGACCTGGGTGTGGAGATTATTAATACCGAGGAAGATGATGGTATAATTTTCACTTGTCTGAGAATGTTTTGCATGGACACACTGTATGTTAAACATATTTGTTCCCCTGTGTGTTCCCCCGAGGCAGGCAGCCGTGGTACTACGGCTGGGGTTTTAATCTTCCACGAGGACAAGCACTGCTGGACAAGTGGAACCAGATCCCTGACTCCACTGACATTCTGCTCACACACTGCCCTCCTCTGGGTGAGTCACTAATCACACACACACACACACACACACACACATGCAGGTACGTACACACTACTTCATGACTTTCTCCTGCGAGTTAGTTTCACTCACCAAAACACACACATTGACGCACACACATTTGCTTTGAGGGCTTTGGCAGATGGAGTGGCTACAGCAGGCTGCTAAAGCATGCAGCATCGAAATGCTGTTCGCAGTGCGGCAAATCCCCCTACACACAATAAAACACACGTATACACACACATATACACACATATAATGTATACGGGAGGGGGGAAAGTTTCTCTATAAAGACAGCTGCATTTTAAGACACCTAGCCTTTGGGCCTTTGGAGTGTTTGACAAAGGCTTAATTCTCATGAGATGCATGTGTGTGTGTGTGTGTGTGTGTGTGTGTGTGTTTGTGCTCTGAGGCGTGCTTGTATGCATACATTCGCCTGAGACTGGAAATCAAAACTTCTGCATTTGCATCACCTGAGATTTGTGTTAAACATGAACTGAAATTACTTGTGCAGGTAAAAACAGGTTTAATACAATAAGATTAAACATAAAAAAGGTGAAAATCATAAACATGTATTTGATGATGTATTTAGACTGTCTACTAGTTGCTTGTTTATTTATATGTTTGCTTTTAGATTTTTTTTTAATTATTATTATTTGAATTTACTGATTTTTTTTATTCAAGTACCACCCTTAAACCTTTTTATGTCATTTTATATTATTTTAGTTTTTAATATTTTTTTCATAATAATTACACTATGCATACGACGCAGGATCATTAAATCCAACACAAATTCCTTTTTGCATATGACAGAAATCTTATTCTTAGATAACACACTGCGTGACTTTCCTGTACAATCTGATCAAAATTATTCAATTATTGATTAAATATGTTTTAAATAATGAAAAAAATTGTCAGTGTCTGATCGAATCAATGTGTGTTTTTTTTGTTGTTTTTTTTTTTGTAGTCCAAGACGGAAAACAGTCCCAAAATTCAGAAAAATGTAGAAAAAATCATTTTGAGATAAAAATGTTGATGCAAGAATGTCATCATGCCATAGAATTCCAGGAAACTGTAAATCCTCAGAACTAATTATTACATAACCTTGGACAAAAGCAAATAGACTTTCTGGTAATCCCCAAACAAGCAACCAAATAAATAAATAAACAACATATTTAATAAAAATATTTTTTAAAAATAAGAAAAAAAATAATTTAATAAAAAATTCAAAATGTATACTAGGAGTAGGTAAAACGAACAAAAAAAAGTATGTATCCATAATTTTTAACTAATTTTAACAATTTGAAGAAGCAAAAATGGTCTTTTGTGATTTGTGTTAACGCAGGTTTTCTAGACTGGGTGCCGAGGAAAATGCAGCGTGTTGGCTGCATGGAGCTGCTGAACACAGTGCAGAGACGAGTTCAACCCAAATTACACGTCTTCGGACACATACATGAAGGTAAAGTTCACCAGGTTAATTTCACAGGCACACGTGAAAACTGACAGTAAAAATGAACTTACTTATACAGAAGAGGGCAGAGGAAGTACAGTACACGTTCACTTTCGCCCTCGCTGGGTGGTAGTGCTCATATACTGGGCAAGCTGGCTGGTGGCAGGGAATCACTGAGGGTGAGCTGGTAAAAAAAAAGAAAAAAAGAAGTTTGGTTACTGTAACCCTTAAATCTCGAGCATCCTGGATGTGTGCACCAGAACTTAACATCGGCCAATGACAATTCAGCAGGAAAAAAAGCAACTCCATATACAATATACAGTAGAAGTTCTGGTGTGTGTCGCAGGGGGAATCCCTCGAATGTCTAAATAGGTGGACAGAACCAAAGTGAGCCTTACTCTTAAAACGCATAATTAAAACGCTAATTTGGGAATGACGTCACAAAAAATGGAGAACTTCCAAATTGCTCATGTTATTTTGTCTGTCATGTTTATATAGTTGGTTAAAATGAAATAAAATCTATTTTATTATATTGTCTAGGTTGTGCTGAAAACAAAAAAGATATAATGCAGTCTATATTACACAATCATGACCCCAATATATATTTATTAAAATATAGCAATGCAAAAAGTGTCTGAAATTACTCTGGGTTTTATGGGTTAAATATCGACAATTCATAGTGTGTAGGTAACTAATGGGGTAAAGCATATGATGCAAACCTGCAGTGGGATTTTTGGATAAAATTTGGCATGAATGAATTACATAAAATTCTGGATAAGTGAACTTGACTGAATGGTTAAGACAGCACGGTGGCTAGTGGTTAGTACTGTTGCCTTACACCTCCACGGTCCGGGTTGATTCCCACTCTGTGCTTGGTGGGTTTCCTCTGTAGTGTGTTTGTGTGTGCCGTGCGATTGATTTGCACCCTGTACAGGGTGTACCCGTCTTGTGCCATAAGTCTCCTGACGTAGGCTCCAGACCCACCTGCGACCCTGTATACAGGATAAAGCGGTATAGACAATGAGTGAGACGACTTTTACCCCAGTGGTGACACCGTCTAGAGTTTAGCTGTAGTATAGTTGATTATCAAACATAAAATAATCTTACTTGCAGTAGATTAACTGAAAGGGATAGAACAAGAGGCATGAAATAAACAGAATTGCTTCTTACGGGTGTAAAGTTTGATGTTATAATAATGTATGTGTAGTTGCTTATTACCTTGCTGTTTTATTACAGCTGTCTGGCAAAAAAAAGAAACATTGAAAAAAAGACATTAAAACCATCTCTATGTCTACCATCATATGGTAAAATTTTTAATAGTAAATTATTGGTTTTACTTATTGATTTATTTATTTATTTGTGGAAATTTCAGGATAAATAATAGAAATACTGTTTAAATTTTTGTATTGTTAGTGTTGTGGCGGCGTTTTATATTTCCATTTTTAACTCGTGCTACTAACACTTGAGACAGATGAGGCACTCGTTTTAAACTCTTTCCAATCACTTTAGACATAATGATCATCTTTTATTGTTATCGATGCTACGTATCTCTTCAATAATCCCATAGACGGGAAATGAAACATGCATGTGATCGGATAAAACGCTGCAGTGTTTCTTATCTAGAAAACAAGAGTCGCTGAACATCAGCCAGGCTTTATATCCTGATTAGTTTTACTACGGTATTTTTCAAACACTCAGCTCAATTTTCTGTGAAAACACACTCTATCAAGCTTGGTTTCTTTCACTGAATTTACATGTTTTAAACGGAATTAAATTAGCTCCGAGCTTCCAAATGCCCTTCAATAAAGCTGGCAGAAAATGTGCAAGGTCATATTTGTCAGTTTGAGTTTTAGTTTAGTAACAAAAAAAGGTTTCATATTTTTGCTGCCGTTATTATGTTACGATGTTGTGATCTGAAGGTGTGTTATGGCAAATGAATTCACTTTCATTTGTAATCATGTTACAAAGAATCGTAAAAAGACCTCAATTATGCCTAAAGGCAAGGTATAAATTATTTATGTGTGTGACTGCGCAGTGAGCAAGTGTCTCTGCTGTTCCCTGTGCTGCAGTAATATTTATAGGGTTCGAGTAAAACTGAATTGTGAATGAGTTTGTGAGAGCGAGCTCTGGCTGTTTTTTATTTCACCTTTTTACTATCTCAATTTTTTTTTCTTAAATCTTTAATACGACATCAATCAATATGAGTAACCGAGGGATCGTCCACAACATGACACGTGTTCACTGCGCAAAATCCATCAGTGCATCAGATCTAACCTAATACCAGTCTGGCTTCCTGAGCCAGTATATCACTAATGCGTTTTTATTTTTAGCATTGATTTTGTAATATTCAGAATATTCGTGCTGACTAAGATTTTTCTCATTCTCAATATGCTTCAGATATTAAATCTTTGAGTATTTGTTTATACACTTCCAATCCTCCTACATTTTCAAAGTAAGCCTGATGCCAGCCTGGTTTACACGCTATATTTCGTAATATTTTCACAAGCATGATTTCTTTTGTCAGCTAATATTACACAAATTTACACTACTGTATAGCACGATATTAGTATCAAAGTCTAAAAAAAAAAAAGGTCAAATTCGTGTTCAGACTAGGGATCAAGTCTGTAGTTCTCCAGCAGTCCTCCAATGTGTTCTCCAGTCAGCTGTACAAACCTGTTTTTAAAGCTATTTTGGATTTTTCTTGCTTGTCAAGTCAGATGATACATTATTCACTATGCAAAGTCTGAAATAATATTGCAGGCTAGAAATTCCACTTTTATTATATAGCAATGACCATATACTGTAGACAATGACCATTGTTAAAAGCGCTTTATAAATAAAATAGAATTGAAAAATAGAATTGAACATGCTTCAATACAGCACTTTGTGTACAGTCAGCCCTTTCCCTGCGATGACAAACATCTCAGTTTTTCTGATTTTAGACCACTAATATTAATTCCCTTGAATTTATTCAGTGGTTTAAATTAAATTTTGATACAGTAGATCTCTCTGAAAGGTGGGGTCAGTGATTGCTAACTCTGTATTTTCTGTAATATGTAGTTAATTTCTCCTCACATTCTCACTGTCAGTAAAATATCTGTTAGTGGAGCTACAGTACTGTAGTCTCTGTAGCACTCCAGGTGATGTGTATGACCAACAACAAACCAATCACAACGAAGCGGTGTGTGTATTTGCCAGTCAATCATGTTGTTTTTCCATTCAGAAAACCACCCTGTCTGTTGTATTACAGCTTTTTTTAAAATTGATAAAAACGTATCTCGGACTAAGAAAACACACTCTCAACTCAGATACTCAACATGACATCAAATCAACATGGCTACTCCTAACATCAACAGACATCAACTCCTAACTCAACACTAATGAGTTCTGCTGTTAACCCCAGCAAAAAAAGACAAAATAAGATAAATAATACCCAGAATGTATCAGAGGTTGTCTTTCAGTGTCCACTAAAAGTCATTGTATAGGTTTCCATTAATGCCGCCAAAGATTAGAGGACTGAAAGTGAATGTTCGGAGAACGTCCTACGAAAGTTTAATTTAGAGCCAACAACATACAGTATAGTGAGAGTTCCCCCATTATGGTTCCTTAACCATATATTAATTATAATATAATTTTTCATATTTTTATGGTCATCTATCCACCTTTTTTTCTGCGGATGTGAATGTTTTGCCGTTGAGCCACTCGGGAACAAATGGTCAATCATTGCAGTGTCTTAAGTAACAATATATGCAACTGGTACAGACTTTAAATCTAATGCACAGGAACAGTAACAGGGGGACGTCCCAGATACATTCAGTGATAACCTATACTATGACATCCCCACGACGATACAGAATTAACTTTAAAATTTATTCTATGGGTCCGAAAGGGAACATTTCCTGAAGGTTATACAGTATTTACATCTGATTTGGAACGTTACACTGGAGCCAAACTAGGACCTTCAGCGAATGTTATGAAGGTCCTAAAAACATCACACTGAATGTTCACATGGAGAACAAATGTGAAAGTTGCACAAGTCCTCTGAATGTCCGGGGGACGTCCCCCGTTTGCTGGGATATACAGTATATACTAGTTTTTCCTTCACATCTGTCAAGGTCTAGACATATCTGTTTTTGTTTGTGTATGTTTGTTAGGTTATGGCATGATGACGGATGGAACCACTACATATATTAACGCCTCCGCCTGCACAGTCAACTTCCAGCCCATGAATTCACCCATCGTCTTTGACCTGCCCAATCCCAGGAGCTCGTGATCGAACTCGGCTCCACCCCCAATATCAGGGTTCATTTTTAAGTGTATTTGGGTGCTGTTTAGTGTATATAGAAAAAGAGACACTACTTTGAAAGATTTAAGTCTGTTGTCGTGCCATATTCTGTTCTCAAATCCTGACTTTGCTACTGCCTCATTTCTCGAGTGATTCTCACGCTTTCGTTGCACTTGAAATGTCGTGACAATCCCTCTTGTCTGATAATGGTGGACACCGGGACAGCCATCATATAAACTGCGTGAGACACAAACTTCTGGAAACCCATAGGAACATCTGAGCTTTGAACTACTTTACATGGCAGAAGGTTTAAAAGGCCTGTGTGCTGATCTGATCTGATGGGCGCGTCCATTTCCAGCCTCGGCTCCAGTTCTTCAGCGCTGTACAGACAGGACGTCTCGTCAGGGTTTGGACACCGAATCAGACACTGGAAAACAGAATGTACAGTTGCTGTTGTACAAATAAAATCTCCATTTTTATGCTTTCGTCATTTGTTTTGTTGTAAAACGTGTAATGTGAGTGAGTTTGTAGCACACCGTGCTTAATGAAATCGTTTTAAAGCATCTTTAACCATCAAATGTCTTTCAAAGTGTTAATTAGATGTTATAAGCTAATTTAATTAACATTTATTTTAAAGTACTTCTCATCTGAAATGCTCAAAGTGCACTTTTTGCCTAATGAGTATATGTTTCTCTACGTGTTCGCACCTGCCTTTTTCTTAGCACCACCTAGCGATTGTTTCCTTTTGTGTGTTTGACAGCTCCGATTATGGTCATTGTTATATTTATACTTAAATAAGGTGGGCTTTGGTTTCTCCTTTTTTTTTTTTTTACATGGACAAATAATTGTATGGCTCACATAAGCATGAGTGAGAGAGCAGCAAAGTCAAAAAAGCTCTTCTATCATCCAGGAAAGAAAACCGTAGGACTCTAGACCTGCTTTGGGACAATGCCAATTGTTAAAAGCGCTATACAAATAAATAGATCGAATAAAGGACATGAAGAACAGCATTTGGATGATTATGTAAAGGCTTGGAATCGGTGTGTCATAATGTTTGTTTGTTTTTTCCACAGCAGTGGTGAGTTCTTGAATTTGATTGGTTGTTTCTATAGTAACAACTTACAGTACAAAAGGTTCTTACAGTATATGATGGACGCTCTACATAAACAGATGTATAATTATTCATGTGGTTAAGTTTCCTTTTTTTTTTTACAGGAGATGTTTATTTAGCATTTAAGAAAGGAGTCTCCAGTGTCAATCTGCATCTGTTATTTAGTCTTATAAATGTTGAAAACGAAAAGGAAAAAAAGAGAGAGGCTGGTGAGGGAACAACTGTTTATAGCTGCTATAACATAAGTGCTAAGAGAAAATAACTTTTTTTGCCGAAATTAAACGTAACTTTAAAAAAATAAACAGCACATCATGTTTTTTTAATTAGTAAAAGATTGTCAAATTGCTGTGGTGCATATAAGAGAAATAAAACACTTCAGGATGCCACAATTGATTTTCCTACAATATACTGTAACATCACAACTTGTTGGAATTGATTCCTTTTTTTTTTTTTAATGCGTATTTTGTTTCCATGCTGTCCGTTTCGATTTGTTCAGTTTTTGTTTGTTTTTTCATATTGTTCTGATCTTTCGAAGACAATCTGTTGTGGTGTGCATTATTTGTGCTGACGATCTTTTTTCCTGTTTTTCTTGTTAGCACTCAAAAGTCTTGATACGGACAAAGCATTGTAAAACCTCTCTTATTTTGTTCTGTGCAAAACCATAGTAAAATCTTATCCGTGCCAACGACTCACGTCTCTCCTTTTGGGTGTTTTTTTTTTTTTTTCTTATTGAAACATTTCTCTGCTTTTTTTGTTGCAATCAAAAAAGGATCTGAATTTCATATCAATTATTTGAGAAAACCTAATTTGCACAGGCACAAACCATATTCTCTCCTTCGTTCGGTCACCTCACTCTTCCACACTTCTGCACATCCTAATGAAATCCTTCGTTCAAATAATTACTTCAGTAATCCTGCGGGATGGAGTGTAATTTATTCGTAGCTGGCTTTTACTATGCTATTAAAGACTTCTCTTTCCTCTCCTGTCCTTTCTATCTCTTGCTTATTGTTTTCCTTTTCCTACCATTGTTAATGCAACCCATTTTATACACTTTCCATCTCTGTAAAAGGCACCTGTTTCTTTCTTTATAGCCCCCTTTTTGCTGCTGAGATGTCGTGCGCTGTCAGCCTCCACCCCACACACACACACACACACACACACACACACACACACACACACACTCACGCACAAATAAACATCATGCATCTTCGCGTCAAGCATTTCATAGCTTTAGATGGGAACAAAAGGCCGGTTTATGCTGCGTGTGAGTGGTGTTAAATGTCCCAGTATACGCTGCCAGACTTACTTCCATGCTATAGGATGCCAGAATTATTGAGTAATGCTGTGGAACAAACATACAGGCAGCCAGCACTGATAAAGAAAACCAGTAAGCATTAAGACATACACAAAATTTACTCTTGTGTTTTTTTTTGTATGTCTGAGAATTCCACTCTTGTGAAATTCTTTTAAGACACATTGGTAAGATAAAGAATGTCATATGTTACTTTCTCTAATTTTTCAGCAATAATAGCACATAGTATAGTGTTTTTTTTTTTCAGCAGAAGCTTAAGATTCCAGATACACCATGACCCTGAACATGAATGAACAAAATAATTATTTTCTAGTTTCTTGAAGTGTTTGTGCAAAACATCACAAGCAATATACTGTATATATTTTTTATTTTATACAAGTGGTTTGCCGTGTCGTAACGGGTGCCAATAATTCCTTAGTGCACTGTATGTGTTGTCTGCAGAAAGCTTACACAGATGTTACACACACATCAGGGTTTTAAGACGTTTTGTTTCATGCAATCACATTTAGATGTTTGTTTTTTTTATTTACACTGGATTAACTTGTATTTGCTTTTTTATTTATTTATTTTTTACAAAATTCTTTTTTGTCAAGTGATTTTTATGTGATTTACATATACATTTATTTTCATATGGTTTTTAAACTTGGTTATTTTCTCAGTAACCAGGGGGACGTCCCAGAATTCCATGTGATTTTTATGCAATTCAATTCTTTCCAGAAGATTTTCATGTACATCATTTACTTTAATATGATTTTCACACACGATTTTCAGATGAAAAAAAAGAGAGACTCATGTATTTTCACGTCAATTTTTATTTTCCAGATTTTTTATGATTTTTACTTTACTTACTATTCATTTATTTTCACATGCAATTTTTACACATGATCATTGATTTTGTGTATTTACTTTCTTTACAATTTTTTAAACATTTATCATTTACACGTTATCATACATTTTGTCTAATTATGTGTAATATTTGTGAATTTCTTTACAATTGATTTTATTTTTACGTATAATTCTTTACACAATTTGTTTATTTTCTCGTCACAACATTTCTTTTCAGAAGGTTTTCATATTACTTTTTTAAACCACATGTTGTCCATATTATTATTATTATTATTATTATTGTGCATGTGACTTTTACACAATTCATGTTTATACATGTAATTTTTATTATTTTTGTTTATTACCTTTTTTTACTTGTTAATTTATTCCTAAGTGTGATTTTTATTCACAAAGCTCAAACACTCTTAACATTAAATTTTTTCCCCAACAATTTATTTCCAAAGTAATTTTCCATCAAATTATCACAGGAGTTTTTGGACATTTTATGTAATTGTAAATTTATTTATTTTTTTTCCACAGTTTTTTTTTTTTTTTTTAACATAAATTCACATTAAATTCCACAATTAATTTATATTTTCACGTATAGTACTTCCACTTAATTTTTGCATATGGTTATTTTTATGATTCTTTTGTGCTCTTGTTTCTTGCAAAAATGTTTTTCATTAATTTAATAGCACTTTTTATAAGTTCACAGTACTAAACACATGATGTCACTTTAGTGCAGTTTGAGAGCACATTCAGTGTTTCTCACGTATAATCGTGTTAATTATATGTGATTTGTTTTTCATGTAAAGAAAGATAACGTTCTGCCTCGATCTACAGATTGAAGTACTGGTTCTTTTCTTCCTGAAGTATTTCGTTCTCAGCTTCTAATTGAAGCTTGCTGTTTATTAGTTGTCATGGCTGTCCTATTATAGCCAGATTAAATACTGGCCCTCATCATGGGTAAGGACAAATAATAAAGTTGTTTGCAGTGAACTCAGCTGTCCACGTCCTTTTTAATCTACAGGCATGTAGAGGCGTACCTATTTATAATAACCTCTGGCAAGTATTATGGCTTTTTTCTGCAAAGAATTGTTCAGCAAGGCACAATCACAATCCATATAGCTTTCTCATTATCATGTAAGATATTATCACCATGACAACGCCTCGGGGCACAGGGAAAGATGACAAGAAAAAAGTTCATACTGTTTTATATCCTGAACAAAAGACAAAGACATTTTCTGGTGCAAAACGACATGTTATTAGTCATGAGATATTAATTGTGGTGGCAGGTTTTGTTTGTCTTTTACAGTCTTTGTTTGGGATTTTGGACATTGCTGGTTAGTACAGATTGTGTCTTGGAGAGATTTTTTTGGTAGGTGGCAGATTTCATGCGGGTTGCCAGGTTTAGCTTCACCCACCCACTTTTAACATGGCTCAGGGCACTACGGAGTTGCTCCATGGGGAGTCATGCTAAACCAGCCCCCGCTCTTTGTTCGCCGATGGCTCTCCTGCGATGCCAAAAAAGACGAAATCTCCCAATTCTGTCATCAGAAGAGTGTCAGAACAGAGCCTCAGGGTGGGAGGTCCCTGCTGAGTTTTTACCCGCTCTCCACTTCCTTTCCTGATTTACTCAGGCACATTGCTTCTTTCAGTCATCTGTGATTCAGAGAGAAAAAAAAAGCCCTTTTTATATCGGCCCTCTATGGACGTACGCATGCTGCTTTCGCTTGCAAGGTTTCCAAAATGTGTTTTATCCAAAATTGCCCTATGCCTCAAAGTGAACTGGGATTACGCTTAACTTCTTTTTTAAATCTGTTCTTTTTTGTCATATTTAAAACATTATCCTGCAACATTTTCCCTGTTATGCTCTACAGTGGTGCTTTAGGAAAAAAATAGCACAGATGTTTCTTTTATGTCAGATGTTCAGCTCAGTTTTAACAACTGTTTACTGAAAATAATGTTGAAATGCAGATTCAATTTGCAGTTTGCAAGAACCAAGTCTGCATTTAATTATTACTTAGATAATTAATCCTTTTTTTTTTTTTAATCTAAACGGGACCTATTATGTAAAATTACCTTTTTAGTCATGTTTAGATATTGAGCTGATCTTCAATGTACAAACATCATAACATTTAAATGAGCCAGTACGATTTTCCCCTATTGTGACCTCATATAAGAGCTTTATATGTTGCTATAATATATTTAGCTGCTTTGGGACAATGCCAATTGTTAAAAGCGCTATACAAATAAAATTGAATATAAGAAGATCCCCTCTGCCACACTTTTTGTTCAGCTTTCCTGTTCTCTGGAGGGGCGTGGCTCAATTACACAGACACTGAAACAGTGCGTTTGGATGAGGAGTGAAATAAGGGAGTCTGTGGTATAAAGCAAATACATTATCTGAGGTGAATTTAACTGGAGTATAAACACACACTGTAGGTGTGCTGAGACCTTGTTAAAGAAATAGTAAAATGTGGGACCTCTAAGGTAAGTTTAGGAATTTATTTTTTTTGTTTGGTATTACATTTACAAATACGTATATATAATAAAATCCTTACAGCACTTATAAAAAAGAGCATGTTTGTCTGCCCCAGTCCCCTATAAGTGCACTTCATCTTCTAATCATTTATACGTTATGAATCTGATTATTTTTGCACTAATGTGTGAATTAATTTAACACGTATGTACATTTTAGGTTCACTTCATTCAACCCTGTTACTTACTTAACCTTGAACACATTCACCCTTCTGAAATAGTTTATACAGTATATTCCACAAATCACGATTTAGGAGAATCATTTAAAGAAAATGAAATTCTTAAGTTCCTTTTTCCTTTCTTTTCTATTTTGTAATACTCTTGTGATATCTGCAAATCTGCAAGTCACTTTGAAAGTTACAACCCTTTTAGACAAACTATAACTTAAAAGTAAATTATCAATTTGTAAAAATGAGTTTAAAGTAAATTGGTAATAATGTCCCTATTGTCCCCGTGACATTAATTTAACCTCATTTTCTGTATTTGCTAATTCCGTGCTTAAATTTCAATCTTGTTTTTTTTTTTTTTTAACCCTGTACATTATCAGAACAGACGATTTATGAACTTTGTTTCATTCTTGTTTTTAAAAATTTTTTAGAATGAGTGCTTATTTAAAAATGAAAAATATATATATTAATGCTTTAAAAACTAAATGAGACATTTACCATGGAATCTTCCATTAATCAGACAATGTGTCATGCCAGGAGAATATTATTAAGATATTCTAAGAGCCTAGGGCAACCACTTCTGTTTAAAACGCAGAATAATAGAATAAAGGAATAAACCTGTGGAGTATTTAAAGTTATATACAGTATATTAATCATTATATTCACAAATTAATCAACAATACAATAAATTACAGACTATGTTTGCTAACAGATTTTTGATCAGTTTTGCCAGTTAGTTGTTGTAGGCCTAGCAGGAAGTGTGTTTACTCCTTACTTAGTTTAAGATTTGGAGTTAGCATGAAGATAAAGTGACAACTACGATTAGCCAAGACTGCACAAAAGTTCTGAATATATATAAAGTAATCCTACTTGCTGTATCACCTCCAAAGCTCCCCAAGCTGATCTGTTCATCTTCTTTGGGGTCTGTTTTCCTGTAACCATGGCTGAACCCTTTCCAGCAGGAGCTGATGGAGCATCTGAGCCTCCTCTTGAGTGCTTCACAGTTGGGCGGTGGGGCTTATTGAGGACAGTCGTAATGCCAAAACTCACACTGAGAGTGAAGCAACAGAATGAAGAAATCCCTACCATCGGGCCTACTTTATGGCCTACAATATAACTCTAACCAACTATAACCATTTTTACAACCATTTGTGATATCAAGCTCCTCAAACTCCAGGCCAGATTAGAGACGTATCACACTCACACCCGGAGGAAATCAGTTTTTTCTCGCCAACAAATTCAAGTCGAGTGATAAGCGATGGCACCTGTTTAGAGTTGGAGTCTGATTACTTAATCTACATAGGCTTCATGTGTCTTTGGTTTCTTTAGACTTTGTTTTCTTTGGTCTATATTGCTTAATGTTACTCTTTGACGTTTTGGAAAAAGATCCTGACTTTCTGATGTACTGTACAGTAGATGATGTGAGAGAACCGTCATTTGGATCCAATTTTACTGTTTAATCTCACTTCATCGTAGTAAGTACTTTTCAGCAGTATAATGTGGGTGCTTTTTAACACAATCATGACACTGTTGAATTCTCAAATCTGACTGGGGAGATGTTGATTAATTTCCAATTACAGCAGTTCTGAATTATCAAGACAACTCAGATTAAAGATATAGTAATAACAATTTATCAAATTCCGCACCTTCTTACCAATATACCAATTGTAGTATGCTGAACTGTGCAACTCATTCTACCTACTTGCACATTTCTATAACATTCATTTCAGTGGAGATCTCCGCTGATTTCATGGTTGTGACGTGGTGAAGTCTTGAATATTTTTTAAAAAACAAACAAAAAAATGCTTTCATCTGGCCAAACCCAAGTCTAAAACAATGCCATAGGAATGTCCAAACACATTAGAAAGTGTAGCTGTAGTTATCTTGCCTCCTGTCTGTGTATGTGGACTTTGCATGTTCACTCTGTGCTTACTTAGTGTAAGCTAATTGGCATTTAACAAATTGCTTGTAGTGGAAAAAGGGGGGTTGAACCCAGCCCATGGTGTATCCTGCCAAAGGTTCTGAGTCTGATTAGAGCAAAGGACAAAGTAAAAAAGAATCTTAAAAGGAGATTAATATGTATTAATAAATTATAGTCAAATTATAGGGTAGGCTGAAATATAATGACCATAACAGGCTGTAATGTTTAATGATTATAAGGGTAACTGGTCTAGTAGTTCTCAAACCCTGGATTTTTTTTTTTTCTCCTAACAGTACTGCTAATCAATTATTTTTTAGGTTAGTAGCTGAATTTGCTAATTATTTTAATTAATTCAACTTAAAAACAAAAATTGAAGAAAACTCGGTTACACAAAAAGGAATCTCTTGAACCTGCTGAAAATATGTAAAAAAAATTTTTTTTAAAGTTTGCTCTGTCAAAGAAAAAAAAAAAATCAGATTAAAACCCTTATGTCTACAAAAAATGTCCCAAATATTATTTTACATATTTAAATAATGGGTGTGATATTTGCATTGTTGGATTATGTAGATTATATGGATTATTATTGGATTATATCTGGTGAAACAACCATGACATCTGAATGGGTCTATGACTGCATATGTTGGCCAGGCAACACTCAAAACTAAACACTGATAACATAATGCAAACATAATGTAAACTGATGTATTTATTATCCATCACACAGGAGGACGGGGAACAACACTCCTGTGTCCTCAGTGCTAAAAACATTTGGTCATGACAGATGTATTTTTTGCACGCTTTGCGGTTGCAGCCAAAATAAAACATATTTAGACTGTAGGTCTGGTGTTTGAACACCGGGATCATGGCGTGTTCATGTCCGAAACATTCCAGAGTTTGTGTTTTAGGGAATAGAACACAGCATTTGGTTTGTCTCTACCACTGGCTCTTGCATCGCTGCAGTTGCGGGGGCTGTGCATTGAAAGTAATCTGGATGACTGGCTGCTTTGTGCCGAAACCAGAGATGATGCTCTCAGAGAGACATCTGTTATTTTAGAGCATTTTTACTACTTTGGGTTTTTGTTGCATTTTCCAACTGAGAAAAGTGCTCTCTGGTTCCCAAGTAGACTTTTTTCCCCCCCCTTTGGCCTTTATTTAGAGTCACAGGCCATGAGGGCGCACCTCTGAGCCAGAGCATCTCTCAGTATCGGAGACGATTATGCGTTTAATTCTAATCCAAAGAGTTCTGGCCCATATGGCTGCAGCTTCTGACTCCTCTATCGCATTCATGAGGCTTTCACAGGGTCAAGGGCAAAATACAAACTGTGGGTGTCATTTATCATGCTGGATGCGAAGAAATGTATTCGTAAATCATTCATCAGAGGATTTACACAAGAAATGTGGTATACACTTAGTTCTAGGAAAATAAAGTTTGTATCGTATGTGAGCTCCTGGAAAGTTAGATAAAAGGAGGCTTTTGAATTATGTATTTGCTAAGCACTTACTGTAATTCTATTGAAATTGATTATGCTACAGTTTATAAATCCCTTTTTATTTCATTTAACACAAGCAATAACTGAAATATCCTGTGAAACTCATAAAAATTCTACTATAAACTAGATAGAGAAAAAAAAAAAGTGTGTATGCATTTGAAAATAAAATCAGTGTTATTAAACTTTTAAAGATTTACCAAGAATTTTTAGCTAGATTCAGCCTATGAAAATATCTACACACATTCAACTCTGTGGATCTCTGTAGTACTTTCAGTCTTCAGCAGTGGTGGCTCAGGTGGGTGAGGCTCTGGGGTGCTAATTGAAGGGTTTGGGGTTCGAACCCAGGCACTGCGGCCTTTGGAATGGCTTTGGAAAGGCCTTCAACCCTATGCCCACACACCTCCACTGAGACACAGACCACACTCAATTCTAGTCACAAGCCTGGAGAAATGGGAGGGTTGTGTCAGAAAGGACATCCAGTGTAAAACTAACTTGTTGGAATAATCTGATGTGGCAGACCCAAGAAAGGGGGGAAAAAAACAAGGTAAAAAAAATAAATAAAACACGCTAGTTCTTCCAGGAATTTTTTCGGTCTATCCATTAACTTTATTCTTCACAGTGATATGATGATCCTGCTTCAGGTTCTTGCTTGTGGCTGACTAAAAGGGAATGATGGGTTACTAATGTAAGCTTCCCCCTGAAGGAATGTCTCTCGGCCTTATTATTAGCTTAGTAACCACATTTGCTACTACAAAACCAGCTGCATATTGCAGCATTTATTTATGCAGATGGGAACACCAGTTCCCATGTGACGGCTCTGCATACTAATGGAAATGTTCAGCTGCTCAGAAACCAATGCTTTTGGTCCAGGACAGAAATTAATGGTGTTGTAGTGACATTCAAAATAAAATAAATAAATAAATAAAAATCGGGCAGATATAAGACGGTGCATAAAATGAAAATAATATGCCAAGAAGGGAAAACTGGTAAAAAATTTTTTTTTTTTTAAAGTCCTTGATGTCCTTGAATGAAAAAGTGAAGCACAATCACAAATAAATGAAAGCACAAATATGAAAACTGCAAACCAAATGCAAAACTGATGTTACAATACAGACAGCTTGTAAATTAGCTCGTGTTCACAGCTGTCTGGTAAAGAGTGCTAACCTCGAAGAAACATGTCATCCTAAAAGACTGTATACAAGGACTGAATGTAAGTTTTCTCATTGCCACTTTCGAAATCCACATATTAGTATTTTTAGAATATTAATAAATTCTCCTGTTTATACATGAAAACTCTACTGTATGCCACCACACACTTTCTGAAATAAAGACACCAAACTGCGGCGTTCCGTGTTGCTGGGTTGGTACCATCACTGTACATCTTTTATACCCTCAGTATGTGACTATATACTTTAAAAATGACTTAATTGGACCTTAAGGACCACTTTTAAAGCTTTTCTCCTAAATCTAATTAAAGGCAACCCGCACCACACACATTCCCAGATGGAAAATACACACTACCTCAATGTACATTTCTCTATTTTTAAGAAAACTATGTTGCTTCTAATTTTCTATCTTTGTTTCATCCTGGCAGATGTTTAGCATTTGGTGTAAATGAAATCTTTGATTGCATCTTTCCCACTTCTCGTTAACATAACATGCTGGATTTACTGTACTTCAAGAGAGACTGCTCAGAGTATTCTTCTGCAGTCTATACACTAATACACTTCATTTGTAAATTCTCCTTATAGATTTATATAGATAGATATTCCTGTATATTTTTATCTTGGTAAATTCTGTTGTAGTATGGTCATTCTCCATGTTTTTTTTCTCTACATGATTGACAATCTGTAATTGCTACTATACAGTACATGTTAATTATCTATCCATCTATCCATTCATCACTGATAGATTTCCTATCACAACATGCTATTTTATTCTGTACTTCTATATGAATGATTCAATTCTGTTCTTTTCCGAGTCAGACATGTTAAAGCAGGAACAGTTAACAGCCCAAACTTTTACCGTAACTCTTTGCACTTTCATCATTATCACGTTTAACGCATAAGCACACTCGCACACAGACAAAAGCGCTCACATTCTCAGAATTTTTTGTCTTCTGCTGTTTTGATTCGGGTTTAATTGGTTAAATACTCAGGAGGACATGGTGTCATTTTCTCAGTAGCTACACGCAGCACCTGCAGCACATCAGCTCCAGCTCCTGAGGCTCTGCGTGCTGGCTGAACGACCGACAATAAACAACAGAATGGAAATTTCCTACATTTCATTCTCTCTGATTGCTTTTATATTGCACTGATTATAATGATACAATAATGATTTATGATGACGGCGATACTTCAGTCAAAGTGATCAGATCTTGTACATATTAGTTATAATGATTTATAATATGGTGCTGATGAGGTTTTCAGTCGTATTGGTCAGAAACTCTGTAACAGCCAAAAATAAATAAATAAATCAGATCAGAATGACCAACTAGGCTAAGAAAACTAAAAGTTACTGGAATTGGGTTGAGAATGGTCTGTTACATTATTTAAACCTGGAGGGATAGTGCTGAACCATCAGCTTTGCCGAGAAATGGGAGATCACTTAAACGCTTGGTGAAGTTGCATAGAAATAGCTCTATTTCTATGCAATTTCATAGCTCTATGTTTAATAGAGAAAATAAAAATATTTCCTCACGCACAATGTGATGAGAGCTCACAGGATTGGGACTAAACAGCTGTGTGTCCACAAGAAAAATCACTTACTAGTGAACTAATCAGAAAAAGGTTTCACTAAGCTAGAGAACATAAAGGTTGGACTTTGTAGTGATGGAAAAAAGGTGATGAGTCCAGGCTGCGCCTATTCCAGGCTAAGAAGGGAAGCACATGAAGTGATGCACCCATTATGCATAATGTCCACTGTACAAGCCTCTGGAGACAGTGTGATGATCTGGGGTTGCTCTGGTCTAGGCTCAGCAACATTACGTGGCAAAAAAACGAAGTCAGCCGAAGACCGAATGTACTGAACATGAGGAATTGTTTTCACACAAGAATCGCCACCATATCAAATTTTAGAGGCGGATGTAAGAAATCTTTTTTGTCCTGACAGTGAATTAATGCACTTTTCTATTACATCATAATCTTTGTAGTAACAACCTGTGCAGGAACTTGCCGTACGGTGGGATTATTTTTAGCATTTGTGGAAGGACTGCCTGGTGTTATAACAGTTAGAAGTAAAGTTTCAAGCATTAATGATCAACATCATATTATCCAGAGGTTGTCGTGCAACTAACCAGCTCACCTCATTTCACCTGTTTAGTCTGTTTTAATTCAGTGAACACTTTAAACTGGCACAGTGTCTCAACAGGGAAACAAATTGCTGAAAAAAACAGCTGCCGTCTCACCGACTGTAATATTTAGGCCATGATGCAATATCACTAAGTGAATATAGTACTGCCTGGTAGATAAACTCCACAACATTCTCTGGTTTTTTTTATGATCAACCAAACAAAATTGGGGATCAAAATTACGACATCCAAACCCCAAATTTACAAGGAAAATCTCAGAAGTTGTCTCCATCGCAGTCCCTTTACGTAACTCAGAACCGAGAACCGTCTGTCCATGTTTTAAAGCACACTCAGATGGGAAATCAGTTATTAAAACCGTCTAGCTTTGAGACAGGCTCGTATCTCCAAATGTGTGCCTCTGAGAAAAGCTGTAACTGTGTGTGTGTGTGTGTGTGTGTGTGTGTGTAGGCCTCTTCCCATTCATCTCTCAGATGTTGTCTTTATAGTCTGTGTTTGTGGCTTACAGCAGTGAGCAGTTGGGATTTGTGTGTGTGTGTGTGTGTGTGTGCGTGCGTGTGTGTGTGTGTGTTGTGTGTCTGAGCCCCGGACTGGTTTATTTTCTCTCAGACTGAGAGCCTGTTCTTGTTCATACACCAGACTCTCTGGACAAACAGGCACCACTAGCACAGATGAACATGAATATGAATATAAATATGTGTATGTGGGGGAAATGTGCACCTTTTGAGTGTGCTGATGCAATGTTATCTCTCTCTGTCTCTCGCTCTCTGTCTTTATGGGATATAACTGAATATGAATACATTACTTGAAAAGAACCATATGAAAAGTGGCATGGGATCAGTTTTGTGTTTTTTTTTTTTTATATATTAGAAAGTTTAGCAGAAAAGTTCACAGGGCATCTGGTTTAGACTAGAGAACCAGGGTCTTGTGGGACGCAACAAAAAATATTGCATGTGTAGGAGGTTTTGACTTTCATGCATTTGGGAGTGAGCGGTCAGATACAACGTTTGTGTGACAAAAACACACATTTATTAACATGAACGTAGAAAAAAGACGCAGGTGGATGTAAAGCTGCGATCTATTCTACTCTGACTTGGGACCTCGGAAATGGAAAGAGGTAATGGAACGGTCTTTAAGCCTGGTGGATTTACATCCTCCTAGCATGACACATGTCACAACATACCGATGATTCACAAGCAACAGTAAAATTTATTGCCTTTGCACCATTTTTATCTTAGATTTGTTACATAATTTTAGCTCAATTTTACTTTTCAAATCAATTTAACAGATAAATTTACTGGCAAAGTTGAACAGAATGGTTCCTTAACACTGTTTGCAGAAAAAAAGGTTAATATCTTAAATAAGACACTAGATATACAAATATGATGGCTTTATGTTTTTCTAAGGTGTTTAAGTTTAAAATGATCGACTTGGAGCTTCCTGAGCTCTCAATGCAATCAATTGCAAATGCAAAAAGTCAGAACCCAAACCCATAAACATGAACCAGGCAGAGGTCAATCAGATTTCTAGAATAATACAGTACAAACAGGAGCATAATCCAGGCAATGAAGCACAAGGTTAAGAAAAAGGAAAAAAGAATATGCTTTGAGGGTTTTTTTTCCATGTAGTCATGAAAAAGGCAAAACCTTGCAGAAATATTTTTTTTTGCGGACAGCTACGAATACAAATAGTAACTGCAGAACAGTTTTTAATATTTTTTTGTAAGAAGAAAAATTTCCACACCAGGAGAGATGTTCAAGTCAAACTGGGACTTTTGATTTTGCAGAATAACAGAACACAATTATGAGACTAAAAACTCACTTTGCCATATAATTCCCTGCTACACCTTTAATGCTCTGAAATTTTAACACTCTGAAATGCTGGCCTCCCAGGAACTCCTTTAAACATGTGGAAATGGCTTGGACCAAGGTCAGGACTGTACAGAAGATGTGGTAATAACTTCCAGCCGAGTTCCTGTAGTGTGCAAGTGGTGTTCCTAAATGATTGTACAGCTCCCACAGTTCAATTCAATTCAATTTTATTTATATAGCGCTTTTAACAATGGTCATTGTCTCAAAGCAGCTTCACAAAAATG
>JAOVVB010000015.1:13885301-13908979 GCA_028570985.1 Heterobranchus longifilis
CAGCATAACAATGGAAACTAATCCCATGTCTTCTAATGATGTTACCCAAGGGAAGCATGTATATTGAGAACAGCAGATACAGCGCACCTGGAGCAGATAGGGTTAAGGGCTTTGCTCAACCTGGTGGAGCTGGGGCTCGAACTGCAGACGTTCTGATCAGTAACTCAGAGACTTAGCCCTCTGATCCACCACTGCCCCGTCCGGGATGTTTAAGCGTCAATTTTCAAGAGTCTGATGTTATGCATCAATTTTCGAAGATCAGACGTTCTATTAGCAGAATGTTCACAGAAACGACTGCAGTGGGCTCCGTGCAACCTCTGCCATGGACTGCCTTCTTTAAAACCTTTGGAATATACAAATGTCTAAGCGGCTAAGAGTCTCATCACCATACTGTGTCTTCTGTAAATACTGTATCAATCAGTTTTATGCCTTCATTCAGTCTTGCTTTGACTTGTACATAGCCCTCGTACTGAAGTTGCTTTACACACATAATGCATACAGTATGTAGAATTAGTTGCCAGTATTATATACAATATGACTTGTTCAGATTTCCCCAAATCCTCTAATCGAATGGCAATTAAAAAAAATAAAAAAAAGAGAATTAAAGTATGTGCACAACAATATTTTTGGGAATAAAAACACACCCACATATTCATGTGAAGCTCATAGAAGGCTTTACCCCAGCTAATGTTCCTGTGAATACATTAAACTAAAATACACACTTTTGAGGAAACTCATATTTATGTTCACAAATAGAGAAAATAAATTATGATGCATTTCTTAATAGGGTCCCCATTTGCATGTTGCCTTTTGAATACACAAAAACTCATAATTTAATAATACAAATCTGACCCTTTTTTTTTTTTTGCATTCAATTACCATACACAATTTCTTCCTGCTTTGCTGCTTTGGGGGGAAAAAATAAGCTGCTGTGGAAATACAGCTAACTCTTTTTTTCTTTCTTTCTTTTTGGCTGGCTTAATTTTAATGGAGTTTTTAGACGATACAAATTAAAATGATGTCCTGCTGCTAGCAGGCTGCCTCCAAACAACATAATTAGCTGGAACATCTAGAAATCAAAATTATTCAGTGTGTTTCTGTTCTTCTGGTGGGGACTAATGAGATACAGGGAAGATGTAAACTATATTTGTGCAGCGAATAATTTCTCAGATGATTCATAAAGCATGCAAAGTGTTTTTCCTAGTACAGTTTGTGTATGTATATATGCATAATGTGTGTGTGCATGTGTGCATGTGTGCATGCGTCTGTGCGCACATTCCCTCAAGTATTGTACATGCTGTATTTTAAGAGCAGGACTGAGCAATGTGACTGTTGAACCTTAGTGTACATCTGCTTTACATTTAAGATAATGTTGCTGTCCTTCAGGAGATGGAAGGATGTTGAATAACATCACAGCAATGTTGAATTCCTTATTCCTGATTGAACAAATAACTATTCATTAATTTTCTACAGTAATCGTTTCTATGGTGACCGCTAATTCACAGGGATTTACAGTGGATACTCGGCATCCTCTAAGGCTAAAAAAATTATTTAAAACCAAGACAACATAATACCATAAACTAAATCTCCTACACCATACAGGTACAGTATTACGTTTTATGGGTTTTTTTTAGTGTTGAAGTTTAAATGTACAAAAAAATAATAAAAAATTTATTGTATAAATGGAATAAAACACTTGTAGACTTTGTGTCTCTCTACTCAAACATGTAACGTGTTTACCTTTAAGCACACGTGGAGTTCTCTTCTGTTACTAAGAGAAGGTCAGTACGAGTGTCAACGCCTCTCTGAGATGCCTCAGGACAGATTCACCTCTGCTTTGATCAAAATGCAGAATGTCAATCAACAGTACAGAGCAGCCTTTGCCCACTGGTACTTATTAAGAGTCAGAGCAATGACATCATTCTGACTTTGGGGTGATGATTTGTGCATAGACCAGCACATCAGAGGAAAATGTTTGTTCTCTAAAATTGCGTGCAAAATACACTATATAGCAAAAAAATTCATCCCAAAATTCATCCCAAAGGTGTTCTATTGGGTTGAGCTTGCATTGTGCACTGGTGCGCAGTCATGTTGGAACAGAAAGGGGCCGTCCCCAAACTGTTCCCACAAAGTTGGGAGCAGGAAATTGTCCAAACTGTCTTGGTATGCTAAAGCATTAAGAGTTCCTTTCACTGGAAGTCAGGGGCCGAGCCCAACTTCTAAAAAACAACCCCACCCAAGTCCCAACATGACTTTGCACCAGTGCACATTGCAAGGTCCATAAAGACATGGATGAGCGAGTTTGGTGTGGAAGTTTGGTGTGGAAGAGTCCTGACATCAACCCGATAGAACACTTTTGAGATGAATTAGAGCGGAGACTGAGAGCCAGGCCTTCTCGTCCAACATCAGTGTCTGACCTCACAAATGTGTGGTCACAAATCCCCATAAACACGCTCCTAAACCTTGTGGAAAGCCTTCTTTTGAAGCTGTTATAGCAAACAAAGGGGGCGGGGCCAACATCATATTAAACCCTATGGATTAAGAATTGGATGTGACTCAAGTTCATATGCATGTAAAGGCAGGCGAGCGAATACTTTTGGCAGTATAATGCATCAGTCAATGTAGATTCAGTACTTATCACTTATAGAATAATAATTCCATTAGTAATTTTAACCATTTTTGTGTGCAACTTGCAATTTTTGTGTGTAACATAGAAATTAAGGAACCTCAGTAAAGACTAAGCACACATCCAGCAGTATCCAAGTGAAATATGAAAGAAAATTGTCATGCCATGACACTTAAATGCTAAGAAATATCAAACTTGAGTGACCATTTGGCATTACCATGATCCAGCCCATGTATTCTTATCTTTTAATGAAACACTCTCATAGATGCATTTTTTTTTCTCCAGTGTAACTTTGACAAAGCCTAAAGGAAGACACAAGACGAGAGTGTTTTTTAGTTCTCGTGCACGACTGAGCTTATTGGTTGAATATAGCTTTGTGGGTGTAATCTAGTGGCAAAGTACAACGAGACTGCAAAAACCAATAGAGCCATTCTCAGCCATCTAAACCATGTCAAATCTCTGCTTGGCCAGCAAACGATTCCACTGACAATGCACATTACACAGGATTTACTGAAGTACTGGCAAAGTTTGGTGAAATTTCAGTTTCTGACTTTGTCAGTTGTATTTTCTCACATCCATAACAATTGACTGTTATTGCAACCACAGTACTCAACAAAATTTTAGCACAGTCCAATCTTCAGTATTTGTGCATACAGATTGATATACTGTATACAGTATATGTGTGTGTGTGTGTGTGTGTGTGTGTGTGTGTGTGTGTGTGTGTGTGTGTGTGTGTTTGTGTTTTCCCTTGAGAATGCTCATCTCTTTATTGATTCCCAGGACCCTTAAGAGCAATCAGTTCTGTTTATTACATGCATAATGTGCGTATTACAGATGTAAACAAATATAAATACATAATTCATACATTATGAATATTTTCTAAACAGATGCAAATACACATATAAATAGGAGATGTGGAATTAATTTTGGTTCATTCTTTTTTTTTTCAACAGCCAAAATCTCCAACAGAAAAATCTCCTTAGTTGTTGTCTTTGCTTAATTCAGCCCAATCATTTGACCCTTCTGAAAAGCAACATTTTTTTTGGCCAGAAATTGTGTGTATCTAATTTCTACATATATTATCATGAACAGCCATCACCCTGTATACAACAGTACAGTGTAAGTTGAAACAATGATCATTTAGGATATCTTCTACAATTATTAGTTGACCATCAAGAGTAACTCAACTTAAACCCATACGGCTAAAACATGGTATTGGTGCTAAAAACTGTCTCACCTGGGTGAATTTTCAGATAGGATAACACCATTTATTATAATAATTAATTAATGTTTCTTATCTCCTGATCCATGCTTCATTTTGTACAGTTAATACAGTATGAATAATATACATGTTGCATAAACTTCAGAAGTAGCTCCTTTGACTTTGACATTTTCTGTATTATATGTATAACACAAAGAGGAAAATAGCATCTTGATTACCATTAACATGAGTCGTTGCCTGATGCAAGGATCCTTCTTTCATCCTTAGTCCTTCATCCTTCATTCATCTGCCTGGTCCGTGTTATGGTTTCTGAAATGAAGCAACTTGGTTGATGAAACTAGTGGCATTGTATTACACCTTCCTTTTTTGTATGTTGTGCACATTTGGACAAATATTTTGAGAATCTGATAATTTTTTCATGCAGATATGTTTTTGGTAAAAGGATGTGATACAGGTCTTGATAATTCCCATTTCTTTCATGAACAGAATTTGTATTACAGAATTTGTATTTTAGGATGCATCAGGAAGCTTTTTTGTAATTGATAGAAATAAACAAAGTATTTAATCGGTTACATAAAAGCTTCAATTACCTAAGATGACATTTTACACCCATAACACAGTAAGCCAAAACTGTATGAGCAGTCACTGCTCTGCTGGCCATCGAGAGGGAAAATGGCCAAATGATTTGAGAAGACTCTTTGCTTGTGTGACAGGGTAATAGACCACTTCCTCAGGGAAAAAAAATGTGGGAGTTCATATTCAAGTAACATGACAGCTTGCAGAATAAGTAGGTTCTTTGATAAATGTCTGTCCCTTATTGAACCTAATTGACTGGACTGGAAAGTGGTTGATAATGTAATGTAATAGCGTAATGACCAGCGAGTAGACTAGTGCATTACAACAGAAGTGAAATGAGCATGTATATGAGTTCTCATGGAAGGAAGAACTCTGCGTAACCACTGTCCATCTTCTTAAAATAAAGGTCCTAATAAAGTAAAACTAAGTAAACTCCACCAAATCCTGGAGAAATTTACATATTTGCACACAATCAGAGGTAATCAAGTTAACGATAAAAAAAATAATAATACTAATTTCTGCAAATTAATATCCTTATTACTTTCATCATCCATTTTCAGACACTTGTATCTCTTTTAAATAAGTAAAGAAGTCGACCACAGCATACGGCATATAAACATAGCAGATTAGCTGAACAGAAGCTATCAAATGCTAGGTTACTTTTCATCAGATAATCCGGTAGTTAATAAGATAATCTGTTATGTTTTTGGCTCTGAAATACTTTACACCTTAAACAGAATTATTAACCAAAGTGTGATTAGTGTCAGATGATGCTTGTGTGTGTGTGTGTGTGCAGAGATGACTTTGATAAAGGTACAGAAGCATTGCATGTGTACAGTAGATATGTTTATGTAGCTAACTGTTTCTTACATCCGTTCCTTACATCACACTGTTAAGAAGTTATCTTCAGCACGACTGATAGCTCACCCAGCCAATTACAGCGCAGTGTGAGGCAGGGAAAAGTGACACGCCATGCCCAATTTGATACAGTGCGAATGAGGACAAGTTAGTTCCTCCTATCTGCTTCCTTGATAACAGGAACGGATAAAATTTCTGTTGTAAAATAGCATCTCTACATAACATAACATCTATTTTGTTCATAATTTCCCGGGAATATCATGTAAGCTAGAACAAGCGCTGTGGTGGCTTAGTGGTACTGTAGGTTTCTCGCCTACCATGCCAAACCCCAGCTACTGGGTGCCATGCTAGTCTTAAGCCCGGGAAAATTGGGAGGATTGCAGTAGGAAGGGCATCCAGTGTAAAACCTGTGCCAAGTTGTGTACAGATCGAACGGTCCACTGTGGCGACCCCTCGACAGGACTGGCCTCCAGTGAGACACGGCATAATAGGTATGATTGCAAACAACCCACACTGTACATCCACACCTAGGGACAAACAACCCACACTGTACATCCACACCTAGGGACAAACAACCAACACTTTACATCCACACCTAGGGACAAACAACCAACACTTTACATCCACACCTAGGGGCAAACAACCCACACTGTACATCCACACCTAGGGACAAATAACCCGTACATCCACACCTAGGGACAAATAACCCGTACATCCACACCTAGAGGCAAACTAAAATAGTCAATCTAACTACTGGATGAGACTGAAGGACCCAGAGGACACTCACACAAACACTAACCTGAGTTTAGGAGCAAGGTCCACACCCATGCTGCTTGAGTTTGACATTTCCTCTCATATTTATTACTTTAAGATGTCATGAGGGGACGAGGCGAACTGACATGCATTGCTGACTTACATTATGATTCCCCCATCATTCTTGAGTTGAAATATTTTTGTTTTGCAAGCAAATGCCCACCGGTAGCAGTGCACCAGCATATTACCCATATTTTATCCCTAGAGTACTCCATAAATGCCCGTACTAAGTAATTGCTATGTTCTCTCATACACAGCTCAATATCCTCATATACATCTCTCAAGCCAGCAACCCCGTGCACACGTTGGCAACCAGAGCACGTTGTGCCCTCTGACGTTCTTCTCCCTTGCCTTAGCACAGCGCTCGGTTGGAGCCAAGGCTAATTACATCGCGCTGTTAAGTCAATCTCTTGTTTGATCTCTGGCTCATTGGATTGATTATGAAGATGAGACGAGGGAAGGTGAATTAAGCGTGTGACATTGAGGCCGTGTCAACTCTTAGCTTTCTTAGAAACTCAGAAAACATTAAACGTGAATAAATATTTGCTGTGCCAAAAAAAACCAATGGGGTGGAGGATGTGGAGGGTGAAATGGTTTGGAGGGAAGATGTAGTTGTTGAGCACCCGAGGCTGTTTACCAAAACAAACCCAGAGATGGAGACATCAAAGACTGACAGTGTATGAGGAGACACACACACACACACACCATCCAACTTGCACATTCGCGTTTGGCCTGGCCATCACATTTCTCCTTCTGACTATATCTCTTTGAAATCTATTAATCCCTCGCCTGCCAATGCACACACAGTGCGTACGTGTGTGTGTCTTCTCACTTTGTTGGTTCTGCAGTGACTGTGATCACAGCTGGACTGTCGCATCAGGGTCTGAGAGTCAGTGCGCCTCAGCAAAGGCAATGACCCAATTAACAACAAAGTCAACTCATCGGGTGGCCAAACAAACCGCTTTAACGAGGAACAAAGGAGATGGGAAACTGATCCACTTCCGTTTAGGTGGGGAGATTAATAAAAAAAAAAACTGTTCCCGTTTCCATGGCGAAGACACCCCCATTGCACAGCATGAGCCAGCGCCTTTGTGTGCTCTACCTTCACAGGAATTAGTCGTAATTAACAAGGCTACTCATGAGATTATTTTCTGGGCAAATATTTTAATTAAAACTGTTCCCTCTGTCACGTGAATGCCATATTTCCACTTAGTGCCAATTTCCTTAACTCTGTCCTCGAAAAAACAGACAAACAAGAAACCAGAACCCAGATGGTGCCAAGCAGCAAGACAAGGGTGGAATGGAAAGATGATATTTTGCTAATTAGATGTCTTCAGGCCTGCGTGATCAATCTATCTGTTTTTATCAATCTCATTCCTTCCTGGCTCAGTAACACACTGCCTGGTCCAGTGGGCACTATGCATGATGGGTGCATCGCTTCATGCGCTTTCCCTCTTCCCTGACGCGCCCATCACTCTGAACTAGGGTCAATCTAAACTCATCAGAATACATGCCATTTTCCGTTTCTCCAAAGTCCAATCTTTATACTCCATTTTTTCCACAAAGTTGAAGGTTCAGCACAGCCCTTACAGGTTTTAATAATGTATTGGACACTTTTTAACTCAATTACGGTAATTTTTAATTTATGGTAATTGATGCAGGCCAATAATTTGACCCTTCTAAAAGTGGCGACTTTTTTTTAGCCAGGCAATGTAATTTAATTTGCTGTAGTTGGGAAGGGATTTAATTATATATATATATATATATATATATATATATATAAACACAGAAACTGTGTGGCTAAAGAAGCTACTTCTGAAGTTTATGCAACATGGATGTGACCAATCTTGCTTCTCTAAAAATGTTTTTCTTGGATGTGTTCTCGCTTTAAACAATAATGATTTTAAATGCAAAGTATTAATATTTCTTTATGAGTATTGATACTAAAATTGGTGTAAGCATCTAGAAGTACTGTATATGACCTGTAAATATTGTTGCTTAAATTAAAGCATTCTGTGCAAAATTAAGGATTTCTTAAAAATCTGTAGTGTCTGTAACCATGTCAAATTCATTATGCAATACCTTTACAATTTTACATTTTACAATAATAAACTTTTTTCATATGAATGACAATTAAGATCATTGAAAGATTTAATAAAAAAAAAACTTACAGACACTACAGACTGTAAAATAGCATGAAATTGTATTTTGCAAATGTGTTTCTTTTCATCTGATAAAAATATAAATTTGAGATAAGAAGCACTAAAAATGATGTTATATGAGCCTATCTGAAAATTAACTTTTTCACCTACAGAAGGTGGGACACTTTTTAGCACTGATACCATGTTTTGAGTTAAGTTACTCCTGACCCATAGTACAGGTCAATCGCAACCAATGATTGCAGAAGATATCCTAAATGAACACCAACTTATACTGTGGTGCCAAGGGTGATGGCTGTTCATGATATTATACAGTATGTAGAAATTATACACGCACACATTGTCTGGCCCAAAAAAAAAAAAGGTCCCTTTTCAGAAGTGTCAAATTAATGGGGATGCATCAAGCAAAGACAACAACTAAGGAGATTTGGAATTGCTGGAATTGGGTTAAGAATTTCCACACATGATCGAAACCTGCATGGTGCATTATTCTGCAGTGATAAAGGGGTCAGCAACAATACTCAAGTAGGCTGGGGCATTCAAATGGTACTTAAATTGGTACTAAGGGGCCCAAAGTGTGCCAAGAAAATCTCCCCCACACTCTTACACCTTACAGTACCACCACCACCATGAGCCTTAACCAATGACACCATGAGCCTTAACCAATGATACGATGGATCCATGCTTTCATGATTTTTACACTAAATTCTGATCACACTATCTGAATGTCACAGCGGAAATCAGAACTCTTCAAACCAGGCAACATTATTCCAATCTTCTGTTGTCCAATTTGGGTAAGTCCATGTGAATTATAGCTTCAGCTTCCTGTTCTTACCTGACAGGAGCGGCACCTGGTGTGGTCTTGTGCTGCTGTAGTCCATCTGCTTCAAGTTTCGACGTGTTGTGTGTTCAGAGATGCTCTTTGACATACCTCGGTTGTAACGAGATGTTATTTGAGTTACTGTTGCCTTTCTATCAGTTTGAACTTGTCTGACCATTCTCCTCTGACCTCCCGCACCAACAAGTCAATTTCGTCTAGAGAACTGCCACTCGCTGAGATCAGCAGCTCGGAAAATAATCAGACTACCAACAATCAAGCTACATTCAAAGTCACTTAAATCACCAAATTCCCCATTCTGATGCTGAGTTTGAACTTCAGCAGATCATCTTGACCGTGTCGACATACCTAAATGCATTGAGTTACTGCCATGCCTTAGATATTTATACTGTATATAAAATACATATATCCTTCATATATGTATACTGTAACCTTCAGATTGTGCTGCATTAAGACTTTTTACAAACAGAACACATAAATGATAATGACTCTCTAAGGCAGTTATTGATGCACAAAGCCCACTTGAATGGCAGCATGTCATCAGCTACAGAGCTGCTGAGAGTTTGGGGCCAGCTGTCGGAGTTTACAGTATTTGTGCTATAAATGTAGACTAATGAGAGACCTGGTTGAGAGCTGAAAGCAATTAGAGGCTGCGGAAATGAATCTGTCACTGCTTATACCCATGAGCCTCGTCAAAAACTCGTCGAGGAAAAATTTGACTGCCAGACACAAAGTTAGTAAAAGTCCTTGATGGAAACAAGGGTTTTTTGTTACTTTTAATGCATGTTAAGGACTCTGCGTGAGGAGGGATGCGAGGGGATGCTTTTTCTTCCATTTGAAAATAATGACAAATCATGGCAATGTAAAGCTGCTTTTTTTATCCTCTTCGGATTTATATTATTGATGTTGGATTATTGTGAATATCAAAGCAGTATGTTTCCCTTGCCCTTAAGCTATTACAAGTGTCTTAAAGCATATTCAATAACTACAGTGAAACTAATAGAAAGCAGCATGTTGTTGTTTGTCTTTCAGCTGCTCCTGTAGAGGGGTTTCCACAGCGGGGCATCTGATGCACACACACAACTTGGACCAGGTTTTTACTTTGGATGCCCCCGGCACTGCATCCAGTGGCTGGGGTTTGGGCATTGAGTGGGAATTTAACCCGGGTCTTCCACGTGGCAGGCGAGAAACCTACCAGGCCTAAAATAGGCCTGGAATCATCAACAGATGCTAAAGTTTAATTCATCTTTTAGTTCTGTCTTATCCTATTGTCTTATACAGGGTCATGGGGGTTCTGGATCCTATCCCAGGAGTTTTTGGGCCAGGGCACACATAGACTACAGACAATTTGGAAATGTTGATTAACCTATCTTTGGACTGTGGGAGGAATCCGGAGTACCCTGATGAAACCCACTGAGCACAGGGAGAACATGCACACACCTGAGGCTGGATTTGAACCCTTGGCCCTGGAAGTGCAAGGCCACAGAGCTAACCACTACACCACTGTGTTGTCCCTACGTTAACCATAATACCACTCAGTCACATGCTGATAGTGGCGCAATGGTACATCCGCGAATTCTGATCAACATTCATGTTAATACCACCTTCATCACCATTATATATATAGTCATGATCTTTTTTTTGTTGTTGTTGTTCTTATGAAACATTTATATCAGAACCACCGAAACGTTCTCCTGTGATACAGTCTGGTGACTCTTACTTCTCATAGGAATAATACAAATACAGCACCAGGCAACAAATGAAAATTAATTTTCAAACACATCAGAAGTATTTTAGTACAAGTATGGGGAGTGTGTTTAACGCTGCTTTGTTAGCCTTCAGATGTAGATATACTGTACCTCCAAATCTGAATCCACCATCCCAGTATTATTGTTTCCTTCTTAGAACTTCCAAGCTTGGAACCTCCCACTTCATTTGTAATGAGTCTCAAGTCCCTTTCAGAGTTCATGCTGCTCGATCTCTGTGTCTGGATTGTAGCTGGGACAGATGGAAGCCTCTGTTCATTGCCTACAGGTTGACTCTGATCTGTGTGAGTCTTGTGAAGATGAACATGTACAGTACACACACACTCACACACACCGTCAACCTCAGCTTGGGTTTCATTTCCCCATTGCTCTTACACCTGGTAGTGAAGTGAAGTGCATGGATAATTTCACAAACTAACAACTTTATCCCAACAGAGATGTATGAAGATGGAAAGAAGGAAAGAGGAGTAGAGATTTTGATCAACTGAGAGCTCTTAACACCCAGATCCAGCAGCAGACAGAAGCTTAATCAGTGGAGTATATGGAAGAATCAAGTGGCTTTAGCTGTGGGTGGGAAGTTGGCAGTAACGGCCAGTGTAAGTGTATCTTGTCCCTCAGGCTTAACCGCATAAGCCTCACAGAAAGAGGAACAGATACTAAATATACCCTGCTGGCTCCTGGGTAATCACGTCTCACCATCGCCCAAAAGAACTCCGGTTTTAATTGAACCCTTATTAGGTCCGCCGCCAAATCGGTGTGAAAATGAGTGTCTCCTCCCAGATGTGCTGTCAGTCGCCACCAACCGCTCGACTCAACCCCCCACCATCAAGTTAGTGCAAAATGAGACGCGGGCCCCTGTGACTGGGCGATCAAATGACTTGTATAATCATGCGTTTTCACCTTGGCATCGGCATCGCCCAAGGAAAGCGATCTCTTTATTTATTTATTTATTTTTTGGGACAAGGGACGATGTATATGTGTGTGTGTGTGTATGTGTGTGTAGGGGGGTATTCTTGGTTCTTTGTGATAACGATTTCTATTGCATCCAACAAGCAGAACAATTACAGTTGCATTAAGTAGGCTTGGTGCCTCTGTATGGAAAAAGGAGAAGAAACTAGAGATCTGAGTGTTTAATTTCTTTCTTCTTTTTTCGATCGAATAAAAAGGAACATATTAGGATAGAAATGAATATGATTTCAGACCCAAAACTTCCTGAATTAGGATGTAATTAGAAGTGTGTTAAATTCACCAAGGAGAAAGAGAAGGATATCTTGAACAATTAATGAGCTGAAAGATAGAGATCTCATCTAATCTCTCATTCACTATCATGTTTCGTCCCATCATCACATGTATTCCCTTTACTCTCTATTTCTCTCACTTGCTAGCTCTCGTGGATGCCAGATTTTCATTAAGTGGTTGTATCCTGGCAGGGTTCAGTCTCTGCCTGGCGTTGTGCCAAACACAGTGTATGCAATGTCTGCTTGCCTTTGTGTGTGCTTGTGTCTTTGTGTAACTGTGTGAATTTGATGGCCATCAGAACTCGAACGCTTTCATGACTGGAACTGCTAGTGCCAAAGACGTCCATAATTAAACAAGAGATCAAGTCTTGGGGTCTGGACGCGTGAGAATTTGCGTAGAAGTTGTCATTGTGCAGTGTGTAGGTGTTTATGTGAGTGGCACGATCCTTCCTGTTCAAATCATCAAGGTTATTCTGCACTTATTATGAACTAGTAAAGACACACACACGCACAAAAAAACAGACACTAAAAAAGATCCCTGTAAAAAAAAAAAATTTAAAAAGAGGACTGATGTTCACTCTTCTGATGCTGAAAAGTGGCCCAGGATCTTGCCTTTCTGGTGGCAGGGACAGGATTTCTTACGACTGGGGGCTTGCATTACAGCAAACACTTCATGAATCTTTGTTTGATGCCAGAAGCACTTCCTCTGATAGTCTCTTGAAGGTGGCCTTTAGTAAGAACGGTAAATGGCTGCTTTATATCTGGGGAACAGGGCACTGCTTTTGTCCTACGGTCTACCTGAGCCTCCAATAATAAACTGGACTCTATATTAACTTAAAGACATAATCTGTTATACTGAACTTCCAGCCTCCTAGCACACAGTATGACTGCACAATGATCCCTGCTATCCATTATCACCCAAATGAGGATGGGATCTCTGTTGAGTCTGGTTCCTCTCAAAGTTTGTTCCTATTGCCATCTTGAGTTTTCCCTGCCATCATCTCAGGTGTCGCTCTGTGGTTAAACCATTAGGCTACAGTCCAGTAGGTCCCAGGTTCAAACCTCACCACCAGCAATTTGCCTCTATTGGGCCCTTGAGCAAGACCATTAACTCTCAACTGCTCAGATGTATGATGAGTTAAAAAATGTAAGTTGCTCTGGAAAAGAGCATCTGACAAATGCTTAAATGTCCCCTTTGGCTTGCTCATCAAGGACAATCTGATCACTTTGAGTCATGCACATTTCCATAATTTTTGTTCGATTCTGTAAAGTTGCTTTGCGATAATGACCATTGTTAAAAGCGCTATACAAATAAAATTGAATTGAATTGAATGACTGCCTCTGACTTCCTGGTGTTGGGAGCCATCCCTTTACTGCTGCTGATGTGGCTCAAAATCTTGACTTCACACTGAAGTACATCTTAGTGTTGGGGTTTTGTATTAAGGCAAATACTTGACTGGAATAGTAGACTGGATGCCTTAGTGACATCAATTCACTTCATGAATCGGGGCATCGGGATGAATGTGGCAGGTCTGGAGGACAGGAGGGACCAGGATCACTGCTCTCTGAAGAAGAAGAAGGAGAGAAAGAGAGAGAGAGAGAGAGAGAGAGAGAGAGATGCTTCCTGTTACGTAATGGATAAGGTCAATGTACATTTGACAATGTCCAGTGCAAGGACGACCTCTAAAATAGGAAGCCAGAAGGAAACACATACTGTAAATGAGGGCACTCTGGGAAGTAAAGCAACCAGTCACCAAACCTGAGCGAATGTGTGTGAGTACAGTGGGGGTGAGCGCAACCAGTCATCCCAGTTCACTAAAATAACCTATGCCCCATGAGTCCATCAGATCAGCTCCTACAAACTCTTAATTAAAGAAGTACATTTTCAGCCTAGACTTACATACTGATAAGTATGAGTGAGCATTTGATCCAAATTTGTAGCATCTTGAGCAGCACATACTCCATTAGCCTCCTGAAGGTGGTCACTATTAAGACACCAAGCCCAGAAAGCCTCTTGCTTAATCCTTCATGAAGCAGCCCACTGCTGGCTGGCTGTTCCTTCCCGGGGAGAGGTGCCACCTGTTCACTGCCGATTATGCGCCCCTGGAATATCACACGTCAGCAGATGGCCCTTCTAAGGCTGGAGTTTATGGTTAGTACACTGGATTGCGACAAATACGTTTCCAAGGTGCTTGACCGCCTCGTCTGCACCTGAGAGCTGAGTGTGGGTCATCCAAGTACTCTATTCAGCAGTCCAGTGGCCATCACCCACTCTCTCCATTAGTCTCTCAAAGGTTGCTGGGGGGCATTACAGAGCCCAAATGACATGACCCTGAAATGCTCTAGAGAGGGGCAGCACTCTCTTCTCTTTCACCTCTGTATCACTAATAAGCACCACGTTGGTTAGGGAATTGAATCACTTGCAATATGAAGCAGTGTGTAGGAGTCTTTTCGTTTGTAGATTACAGCACATGTACAGTAAGTACAAACAAATATTTCTTGGTTTCTTATCTGGAGATACTTGGGTGGAGAAATGCAGTGACAAAATCATGATACAATATTGATACGTGATGCTTGTGTGAAGAGGAAGTGTCTGTGACGGAGTACTTTATCACTCATTCGTGTGTGTGTGCGCATGTGTGTGTGTATTAGCTCATTAGTCATTACCCTAAGCAGCTGTTCAGAGCGATGCATGACTGCCCATCTGTAATAAAACTGCAAACATACTTGCACACAAAAAGGTCTATTAGTGATTCACGTGAAGGGAAAAGGATAAGAGCCCGTATGTGCAGAGTGAGAAAACGAATAAGAGACAAACAAAGATTTACACGTGCCAACAGTATGAAAGAAAACCAAGGGAGGCGATCTGAAAGAGAGGGGGAAATCAAGAGAAAAGCAGATTGTCTCCGAGGGACTAATTTGCAATCTGATTTAATTCAATAAATTCCTTAATTATATTATGAGGGGGAAAAAAATGACCTACTTAATTTCTGGAATAAATGCAAAAGAAGTAGATGAGTATAAAGCGCCGGTGCTTTGTAGCTCAGACTAACTGACACAGATAAACAAAACTGGAATGCATCAAGGATTCAGGCACAGTTGCGTGTTGGTTAGCACTGTGGCCTCGCACCTCTGGAACCTGGGTTCGATTTCCACCTCGGGGTCTGTGTGCATAGAGTTCACATGTTCTCCCTGTGCATGGTGGGTTTACTCCGGGTACTTCGGTTTCCTCCCACAGTCCAAAGACACACAGATTAGGCTAATTGGTGTTATCAAATTGCCTGTAGTGTGTGTGTGCCCGTGCAGGGTGTACCCACCTCATGCCCTAAGTCTTCTAGGATAGGCTCCAGGTCACCCATGACCCTGTACAAAGTGGTATAGACATTAAGTGAGTGAGTGAGTGAGTGAAATCAGACAACTTGAGCCGACTTTAGGACTCCTGTGAGGATGTACAGTAATTTCAGGAAATGGTTTTGCCTTCTGTGCAGTTGCAGCTCCTTCAGAGTGTTTGTACTGTACAATCTTTTTGTAGTATGGTCGAGGTCATCGACAAAGATACAACTTTAAGCTTTAAAGGTGCCCTGGAGAGAATCTAAAGAAAAGCCCAGATGTGGCCAGAAGAAATCCATGAAACATTAAGCTTCAGTTGTGTGCTAAGCAAACACAGCTACACTGACACACATTGGCACTGCACAAGTGCAGAGGAGGTAATAGAACAGGGATGCCTACAGTAAATCCTCACGTCTGATATCCATCGTTTCATGAATTCCTTCTTGCACACAGTGATGGCCCGGGGGTGGACGGTCAGTGCCGCTACGATCGCAAGGTCATACCCACTGTGGATGAACTGAAATGTAGTCGTATGCCTGTTTTTGACTCCCACAAAGTCAAAAACAACTTTACAACTGCAATACACACTCCATTCCAGAATTCTGAGCATAAGCTGTATTTTACTTATAACACATATTGCTCATTTTTGCTCTTTTCTTTCCCGAAAAGATGCCAAAAATCCTGTCAAAATATAACTGAGTTTTAACAAATAAAAAGGAAGCCGGAAATTCACAAGTTTAAAAACTGCTATGCTTCAGCAGGATTCTGTCATTTAGTGGAGCTGGATGATTAAGTTATGCTCTTTGTAAGTTGTTCTCAAAAAGAGCATCTGCAAAAAAATACAAAAAAAAAAAAAGTTGTTGTAAATAGAAACATCATACTGGTCTGAATAATTCATAGTATTGCCATGAAGTGAGTTAAACCGAGTTAACTCTTCCTATTTGTCAGCTGCAGTATGTTTAAGTGACCGGTAATTCCCCTTGCGTCACACAAAATGTATCAAATTTAGCTATTTTTTTGCATATGAATGACCTAAACAAGTGATGTGACTAAATTGCCACAACACACTGAAAAATGTGGCTTCTAATGTAGTCAAATTTATCTGGCATTTCCTACAAATGCAATACAGCCAATCCAGTCTATTTCTGTTTAAAAGTGTCTTGTTCTAAAATAAACATTTTTAAAGCATTTTCATAAAACCC
The DNA here is from genome assembly GCA_028570985.1 of Heterobranchus longifilis. Classification (NCBI taxonomy): domain Eukaryota; kingdom Metazoa; phylum Chordata; class Actinopteri; order Siluriformes; family Clariidae; genus Heterobranchus; species Heterobranchus longifilis. Next base: position 13,901,930 of record JAOVVB010000015.1, read on the forward strand.
TTACAACTCAGGCAACACAGATATGAAACAGCAACACAGCATAAGTCAATGATGGTTAAAAAAAAATTATAATCCAGTAAAAAAAAAGAAAAGAAAAAAATCCAGTGCTTACAGTATATGGAAGCGTTGCTGGTGTGTGTTAATGGGGAAGCTTTAAACATTGAACTGTGTATTTGAATTTTTTATGATATGTCAGATAGAACAAAAGTTATTATTTTCATAAAGGGTAAATTGTACCATTACCGGAGTATGGGAGTTATGTTAAAAAATATGTAAAATATTCAAAACAAGCATTTTATTATTATTATTACTATTATTAGGGCAATGAAAGAACCAAAAACAATATCATTATCATGTGCCATTTCTTTGCCTATGTGACTTATTTACTATTTTCTTACTTAGTCATATTCGTATAGTTGGTTAAAATGAAATAAAATTCAGTTCATCATATTACCTTCAGGTTTTGCAAAAAAAACAGCATATGTCACTCTATACTGCACAATCCTGAGCCCTATATATGTTTATTTAAAAAATCAGCAAAATAGATAATGGATAAAGTGCTGTGATTTAAAGGCTATGAAGAATGAATATTCGCCACCAAGTGATGCACAAAAAAATAGTCTTTTTGTGCTTAATCATTGATGATAAGTTGCTGTAAATCAGACACACCGACCGATGTGAAGTGTTTTGTAGTGTTGCTTCACGTTGTCACTTTTGACTCACAACCCAGACATCATTTCTGAAACATCATTCATCCTTTAACAAGTTATTTTAATAATCAAATAAGATGAGTTAAATGTATATAGCCTCTGGGGTGACATGGTGATTATTTAAAAATATTATTTATTATAATGTTATTTATATTTTTTAATATATGAAACATAAATTTATATATTGATGCTGTGGTTCATATTTTGTTAGAACAAGTGTGTTCAAAACCCGTGTCTTGTGATCAGACTTTTCGTAAATTAAACACTGGCATAAGTGCAACAATGTAGCAGGGGATTATATAAAGAATAAAGGGAGTTTATATGTTATATTTATTATACACCCATGACTGTGTTCTGTTATTCTGCACAATCAAAAGTCCCGGTTTGACTTGAACACCCCTCATACTGTACATTGTGACAATTTATATTCCATGGCCCTTAATACTCCAGTGACTAAATTGGTAAAAGTTCACTTAAATGCTGCAGAGTAACAGTCTCTTCATGTCACATCAGTGATGACTGGATTATGTCTTAATGTCATTCTAAGAATAAAACAAAGTGTAAAAATATCAATCATCTCTTTACTTAGGTTCCTGTGGCCACAGTGGTCTAATTAAAATCATATTTCATGGCCTTAATACATGTATATTAATGTGTGGTCACCTCAGCAGCTCTATATAATTTTTTTTATAATTCTGTGACAGTCTGTGGATTTGTTACAGAAGCCCTGATTGTTCATGTTACAGAAAATAAATCAGTTTTATATATGATGCTGAATAGTTTTTTAACAGTATACTCCCAGTGGCGCAGTGGAGAGCTTCTCACCTACCTGTGTGTAAGGCAAAGATTAAATTTTAAGCTAATGTCCAGAACAGACACAGGATGCAGGATTGCCAGTCCCAAGACTAATAAAAAAATGAGAGGGTTACATCAGGAAGGGCATCCTGTGCCAGGGTGCAGATCAAGTGGTCCGCTGTGGCAACCCCTTAAGGAGAGCAGCCGAAAGAACAACAACATTTTCAACAACAACCGAGTGCTCATTTCGATCCAGTGAAATACTTTGGAATTCCTACATATACAGTGAAATCCCTACATATTTTGCCCACACATTTCATACTCATGTCCCTAATTTTCTTTTAATTCTGTAAACCTGCTATGCGACCATGACCATTGTTAAAAGTGCTATATAAATAAAATTGAATTGAATATAATTAAATTGTGATCTGTGGCCTAAAGGGTGAATGTTCTTATCCTGTGCACCAAACTAAATCAAGCTCAAGTGTGTTACAAAATGTAATCTTGAACATTTTGGATGATGATGTTAATTGTAAAACTATGCGTCTTCCTTACCGTATATCTGTACCTTTTTCTGTCTTAGCTCTGGTGGTTACCAGCTGTGCTCCTTCAGGCGGTTGCTTTTTAATAAACTCCAGGTTTTTTTTACAGATCAGTAGAAAACTACATTTTCTTCTGGAATAACTTGAGGAAAGATCTAAAATTAGATACATTTATATCCATCGAAGAATTTAAGAATATTATAAAGAATATAGCGAAAAAGCGTGCATCGTTTTTTTTTTTGTCCTTGAGAGACCACTGTGTGGATTTATGAAATTTTCTTATTTCTAAAAAAATTACTTAATTTTTGATTGTATTTGATGTGGTATATATTTCAGATTTTAATGCATTGTGACTTTGCAGGCTGTTACCTTGACCTTCTTCATCATAAAGGAGATTCTTTGATCTCACTGCTAAAGTTTCCAAAAGCTCATGCATAAAGCATGTTTTCATTTCAGTCCTTTCAGGCTTGTGTTATGTCATATAGGTTAAGCATTAAGTTGTTTAAGGGTTAACTAATTTCACAGCAAGGTAAGATGGGAATTTGTGTTTAGAGATGGGTCACTCCAGGGATATGAAAACCTCTAACCTTAAGACACGGCATGCTGTAAGTATATTAAGCCCTTCACAGCTGTATGCATGCACACACATATATACAGACACACACACACACGCACACACACACACCTATTTTACTCATGCATAATCAAAGCAAGGTCTCGTATGGAGTGGCCTACATCCTGAAATGCACTAATCCATTGTGGCTAGTCCCCTAAGAGTCAGTCAAAGTGGGTCTTATAATAGAGCGCATAGCTTTTCATTAACACGTAGCCTCTGTGTGTACGCTGCTAATGGCAGAGTCTGGGCTTTTAACACTGGTGCATTCACAGAGGACTCGGGCAGATGGCTGTTCTGGCACCGACTGACTCCTCTCTGCCATTCAGTAATGCGCCCGCTCTGACAAGACAATGCATTAACTCATATTTTACTGTACTACCTGCAGGCAAAGTGCCTTTACCTCAGAGGCTCACGTCCTTTCCTGCTTTTCACTCACACTCTTTGACAAACCGCCGCAATTCATTTTGCATCAATTCTTTGCGTTTTGAATAATTGATCAGTAAGACCTAAAGCACGGCTTTAAAAATCCTGTGAGAGTGCAAGCCAGATGAGAAGGGGGAGAAAAAAAAAAGAAAAAGAAAAGTTAAAGAAAATGCCAATGGCAGCTCATCTCTACGAGCATAAAGAGACTTAAATTAAAGGCATCAAAATGTCAGAAAAATAGCAGCTGTTCGTGTGAGAACACAGACTTGCCTGCAAAGTAAACTTTCCCCAACTCCCCCACTCTGTGTCTGGGTGGAGGCAGGGATGAGATTGCGGAGGATATCGTTATGAAGAGACGGACTGAGGCGAGCAGTCAAACTGTCAGATGGAGGCAGCCAGACGGAACAAAGACAAAGACAATTACGAGCGAGTGGCAGAAAAATCATGCGCGTGTACATGTGCTCTCACATTTGGCACGAGGCACCACAGAGTAATACTGGATGTGAATATATACTCACTGGCCACTTTAATAGGGACACCCCATGCGTTTATCCAATCAGCCAATCACGTGTCAGCAGTGCGTATACTGTATATAAAATCATAAAGAGCTCATAAGGTAGAGACAGAGTAGTGTTTCAGCAACCTTTGGTGTGAAAAACAAAAAACATGCAAAGGGCAGCATTACAGTACGTGAGTGAAAATGCCTTTAAGACAAAATAAATTGACCAGACTGGTTTGAGGTAACATTTTGGTCACAACATGTCAAACCCTAAGGTGAATGAGCAACAAAAGCAGAAGACCACTTCAGCTTTCAGATCTGTCAGCCAAGAGTAGGAATCTAATGCATCACTCGGCACATTCTTAATGAAACTGAACAGTTGATGACTGGAGAAAGCCCAGGAGATTGTGTTTATGGTGTATGCAAGAAGTGTACGTATATTTTGTAAATATACTGTATATAGGATCATGTTCAAATATAAAATTAAAAAAAACAATACTCTCAGTGAAAAATGCAGCATATGTTGTAGGTGTAGGTGTAACCGAGGTGCAACATGCAACACTCCATCAATGCACTTTCCAAAAAGGCAAATCTGCTGACAGATTCACAAACACACAGTCAGGTTCCACTAGGAAAGAAATCCAGGAATGACTATTTTGCATCTCACACATCCACATCCTCAGTCTGTCTGCAGCACTCCGGAGGGAACGCCGAGATACTCGCGGTGAAATTACAAAGCAATCCGACTGCAGCATGGAAATTAAATGGAGCGAGAGGACAGGAAGGGGGGGAAAAAAACTGACTTCGAAAAAATATGTGCCTTTGTCATATATATATATATGTTTACAACATAGTGAATCTTTGTCCTTTTGCATAGCCATGCTTGTTAGGAAGTTGGGGTCAAAGTGCATGACAGGAGCAGAGAGGGTTTAGGGCTTTACTCAGGAGTGCAGCAATACCTGGTGCTTGAACCTCCAACCTTCTGACCAGTAACCCAGAGTGTTAACCCTTTGAGCTGCAACATGCTACATCTGCTTGGGCTTGATTGTCGTGTCTGTGTGAGATAATGTGCATTTAAAGGGAAACATTTATACACCAATATCCATGAATAAGAATTTCTCAGCCCGTCTAAGGTGTACCCCGTCTCGTGCCCTAACCCTCCTGGGATAGGCTTTATCCCCCCACCACCCTGTATACAGGATAAAGCGGTACAGACGATGAGTATCCATGAATCAGACGACTGATTCAATTTGATGACCGAGTCATATTGATTCAAACACCAAATTATTAATGGCCGGGTGTCTTCAAAACGAGGTCTTGAAATCACTTAGCAGTGTCCGGAAACACATTAGGAAAATATCATATTATCTTTTTTGCCCCATGCATCATGATTTATGACCTGACAAATGTGCTTAGAAGTGTCAAAAACTGCCTTCTATTGCCCTCTAGTGTCAGAAAAAGGTACTTGCCCACTGTATAGTTGTGATATTTATTGGATTGCTGTGCATCATGCAGGTTGTTGCATCATGTTATGAGTGTCTCTCTAGTGTTAATTCACTTAACCTTAGTGCTGCTGAATTCTCCATTCATTTTCTATAACAGCATCTCTGACAGTACTTTATATTAATTTACTCATCCTAACATGCTTATTCTTTATACAGTAAGAATATAAACTGACTTGTGTGGAAGATGCTCAGTGGATTAAAAAGAATATTTTTGTTTCTGTAAACTTATTTTTTAAGGAAGTCTCTGGTGTCAGCTTCCATTTTTCAAAAAATCTTCAGTTTCTCTGTAACATAAAGCTGTTTTGTTTGAGAGGAAAACGAAAAGAAGGTCTGATGAGGGAATTCATATAGCTGCTATAACGTAAGCTACTGAACATTACTGTATAGCCTTTATTTCTTTGCAGTGATATTTCAAGTAAATCAGTGTTCTTAATATATATTTCTCTTTAGTATGGTGTGCAGCAGCATGGTAGCTTAGTGGTTAGCAGGGTCTGGGTTCGATTCCCACCTGGGTGCATGGAGTTTGCATGTTCTCCCCCATGCTTGGTGGGTTTCCTCCGGGTACTTTGGTTTCCTCCCACAGTCCAAAGACATGCAGATTAGACTAAGTGGCGTTCCCAAAGTGCCTGTTTTGTGTAAATGTTAAAGTAACTTTATTAATAAACCAGTAAACAGGCATGAAAATAACAATGCACTGACCCTCTCCAAATCCAGCAGCTTAAAGATGCAGCACAGAGTCTGTTGGCCTCGGAGTACACACTAGTACACATCGGTTCTGTGAAACCCTTAGCAGAGTTTTATTGTGGATCTGGCAACACACCAGCTTCAAGAGCGAGTGCGGTTAGGTCTCAGTCTCTGCTATAAAATAAAATATTTAGCTTCATGTTGGTCCAGAAGTAACAAGTGAAGGACAAAAATATGTTCCTATTTAAAACTTTCATTGTACGCGAGTATACGCTGGTGTCCAAAAGCCTGAGTGCACTAGTGAAAATGTCTAGTGCTTCTGTCTGATTGTGCCTTCCTTTCTAATTTCATTATTTATAACACTTTACAAACCAAAAACATCCTCTGAAAGTTCTCAGGTACACGGACTGTACTGCAAATGAGAGCCAAAAAAAGAGTTCTTCACTAAGCCTGGAGAACTGTTCCTCAAGACTGCATTAAAAATACAGTATAAGAAATTCTAGCTCTTTGGAAGCAAAATATGAAGAAACAAAGGGCAGCGCAAGACTTTTGCACAGTACTGTATTTCCAAATTAAAACTTTGTTTATTTCCAATTTTAAACAGAAAAAAAAAAAATCAATGAGGTCTCAGAGTTTTGGAGCCCAGTGTAGTAGCTCAAATTATATACTTACACTTTCAGATTTATTTACTTATTTATTTAGCATTGCTCAATAGTGTGTGGAAGGTCAGGTTTAAGATTAGTATTTGGGGGTGGGATCAGTGCTTATACTGTACCTTTGATTATAATTTAATTTGCATGAAACTGAATGAGATCCAATCACATGAGATCTTGACATCTTGAAATCTTCTAATACTAACATTTATTCAATCATCTTCTACAGGGGGTAACAAAGTCCATATTTCTAATACAAATTTACTGAAACAAATTGTACATGTACAAAAATTAAAGCAAATCTTTAAATTTCAATGTACTGTATGCACCGGTGGTTTCAAACAGTTTCCTCAAACACCTGGGGACAGAACAGACAGTTTTTTGAAGGATGTCGTTTGGGATATTGCTGAGAACCTCCTGAATCTCTCTCACTCACTCACTCATCTTCCATACCGCTTTATCCTGTATTCAGGGTCGCGGGGACCTGGAGCCTATCCCAGGAGATTTAGGGCACGAGGCAGGGCACACACACATACACACACTCATACACCCATTCACACACTACGGGCAATTTGGGAATGCCAATTAGCCTAACCTGCATATCTTTGGACTGTGGGAGGAAA
>JAOVVB010000015.1:13909079-13919164 GCA_028570985.1 Heterobranchus longifilis
CACACAGAGACGGGAATCGAACCCGGACCCTGGAGGTGCAAGGCGACAGTGCTAACCACTACACCACCGTGCCGCCCCTCCTGAATCTGTGCCTCCAATTTCCTCATGGAGTGAGATCTGGACTTCTTGGAGACCATTCACGAAGTCCCAGCCAACATCCTGGAAAATGCTGGTCTATGGAGTAGTGCTCCAGTGATACTACAAGTTCTATAGTCATTAAATATTGCCTAGTTCATTTTCACACACCCCGTATACTGCTTATAGGGTCGTGGGGGGCCTGGAGCCTTTCCCAGGAGTCTTAGGGCACAAGACGGGGTACACCATGGACAGGGTGCCAATCCACCACAGGGCACACACACACTGCAGAAAATTTGGAAACAGCAGTCATGCTAATCTGCATGTCTTTGGACTGCGGCCAACAAGCCACCAATGCTAACATTATTATTATTATTATTATTATTATTTTTATACTGTAGAATAAAAAGCCATGGCTACAAAATAATATTTAGAGATCAAAAGTGAATAATTTGATTCCACTAAGTATCTCATGGATATGAATTATTATGTTGTCGCTGCACGATACTGAGAAGATACACAAACTGTGGCCATGAATTATATTCACAAGTTCATCTGTTATAGATGATCACACTAAATACAAGGCCTACAGTTATTATTTGGTGAAAGTGCTTGCTTAAAATTTACTTGGGCTGATGTCGATATGTCACTTCAGAATATATTTATGGTTCATTTACAGACTGAAGTTTGCCGTGTTTGGATTCGAGTGGAAACACAGATCGAAATCAAAAGATTTCTTTGTCTTGCTTATTTCATAATAGAGTATTTGCCACAGTGGCAAATGTACAGTGTGCAGGGGTAGCTCGATGGTTAAGGTGTTGGACTGCTGGTGATTAGGACGTCCAAGGTTCGAGCCACAATGCCGTCAGTGTTGGACCCTTGAGCAAGGTCACCCTCACTCTTCACCCTTAAGGGCTTAGATACAAATAAATAACTGCCACAGAAATGACGGGTACACTGTATCTCCCGGGGTGGGAGATTCTCTCGCCCGATGTGCTGGATGGCACGTAAACGGACCCTATCATAGTGAATGCTTGCAGTCTTGTTGCTTTAAGTGTGTGTGTCTAAATTGACTTGAATTGTATTTCTGTGCATGTTAGTCATTTTTTTCCCCCAAATATAATTTTTAGACCACTTGTGCTTCACAGGCACTAAATAGATCTGGAGTAATGAGTAATATATGAACTTGTGGACTCACCTTATTAAAATATAACGACATTGTTACCTCACCAGAGCAACTCCATAAAAGTGTGCAATAAAAAGGGTGAGGGGAAAAAAAAACAAGTATGTTAAAGATTTTAACAAAGGTGTACGGTGTTCAGGAGTCAAACTGACGTCAGGAGTGAAACTGAAGTTTTTGTTAACAGTGTGTTCGCTCTAAATGGTGTGATATGAGCTCTGGTCTTTTGGGAATCCTACAGGCAACACAAAGCATAAAATTTTTACATAAAGCTGAAATCATAAACCTGGTGTAATAAACTTGCATTATATTAATGTACTCAGTGTTTAGAGCAAAAATTGCACGTCTATAAAGACACTAGAGTAGAGAGTCATGTATTTTTTTTACATAAGCTGTCACACTCTCCACGGGGTGGACAAATCAGATTACTTATCTTGCTGATTATTTTTAGGTGGGTTTTTTTTTTGTATCCTTGTTTAACAACCAGAGAATTAAACAGAATTAAAGAAAGATCAGTTCACAGTGCAGAGTTTCACAAAAACATATTTATTTGTGGTGTATATTTAAAAGCAATGTGTTTTAAAGTTTTGAGACGAACCTGGGTGAGCATAGTGTGCACGATCCATTTATCACGTTCTCAGCTTTCACTATTGTGCATGGATGTCATGTGATGCAATACACTTGCATGTGAATAAAAATAAATAAATAAAAATAATAATAATTAAACAGCAAGTTGTTGGTGTGGAAAAAACATTATTTTACTCAATTTCGACCTAAGAACTGCTCATTTCAAGATATTTCGACTATCGACTTAACATGTTCTTTTTTATAATTTAATAATTTAAATTTACCCCATTATAAAGACATTATATCAATAATTCATCAATAATATCACTATTTCCAGATCCAGATCTCATTTAAAGACATAAGGCCATTATTTTGTCTTATCTTGTTTTTTTGTTATATATATAATTTGTTATATTGTTGTAAGACATTACATTATTTTTAGAAGGTTCAAGATATGCATTTGTTTAGATTTATTAACTTTTGTTATATACTGTAACTATTCTGAAGTCTCACAACTGAGAAATAAAGTGTAATGTAAAGCTCTCATGTAATTCTCCTATTTGTAGCCAAAGTGCTTAATTTTTCTGTATATTGGATTTTTCTCTTTTAGTCATACCTTGCACGCCCACTATACTTTATTTCATCAACTTATGTACAACTTTACACCCTAGCCAGTTAAACTACTGCAGAATCATTTTCCCTATTGAATGCTTTTAATTAATTAATTAATTAATTAATTAATTAATTAATTAATCAGTTCATGATTTGTCCACCCCTGCGTTATCAGTCCTAATCTTTCAGCCACATAAAGGAAGTGAAGTGGAGATGCTTGGAGAGCTTGGAGCAGAAAGCGTTATCCTGACTCTATCAGCACGGAGCGTGTACAATATATAATAAAATATTGCTTAAAAGTTTCAGTGCCTCTCATAGGTACACACACACACACACACACACACACACACACACAGAGTAAACTGTTAAGTATGCATGCACATGTGTAGAAACTTAATCTGTAATACTGTTCACTTCAGCAAACATAAATCAGAGTATAAGTGTTCTCAGGAGAAACAAACTGTGATCAACTTTACAAATCTGTAAATCCGTCAGACTTTAGAGTGCCAAGACACAGACCCGTAATTGACTGTATTCATACATCATCTTGCCAATTATTTTATGAAAAGTTAAGAAATCAAGCAAACTGAAACCGTTTCCGGATCTCTTTCAGACTTTGTAATGAGGTTGTAGTGTATAGAATATAAATGACATATTTTCCATATTTGATAAATATACATTTCATAAATGGGTACTATAAGAAGAGCTCTATACAATATGTAATGCACCAAGCATTTTACACACACTTGTCACCAGGCTAAAGCATTAAAGCATTGCTGATGCACTGGATTACACAAACACACTGCAAACACACTTGATGTTCATATGAAGCTCCAGGCGGAAAATATCTTAACATATCGACTTTGGATCAAATTTACCTTTCGCTGTGTTACATGTGCTGATTCAAATCTTCTACCAAGGAGTAAATTTTTATTTTATTATTTTTTCTTAAACACGTAAACTAAGTCAGGCCGGAGGTGTAACAGGGAAGGAAGGGAATGCAGGGTGAAAAGGTGAAAGGTGTATGAGGGGCCGTTCTAGCGAGTGCAGAAAGTGTCAAGCAGAGCAGGTTCGTCTGATCGGTTGAGTCCTGTTGGCCACGTGGTTCGCTCACGGACTGAAATCAAAGGTAAGGTCAGACTTCCCCATCTTCTGTCGGTATACAGAATCGAACTTGTCGTTCATGGACACAGTGAAGATGTCCTTCCACAGGCCGACGCGACCTGAAGCAAAATGCAGACTGTTAAGTAACATCTTCTACAGTGATTGAATTACACCAAACTTCCCATAATGAAAACATATGGGGAGTCGGGAATACTCAGTGTATACACAGTACATACTATTTATACTGCAGCAATGTTCAATTCCCCATTCTGATTGGATCAGAAAGCAATATATTTCACAAAAATGCTATAATATATATACTTACTATATATACTTTTAAAGCAAAATGCATAACATAAAAGAAGAATTTGAATAACAATAAGAAGATTATTTATTTATTATTAAGGGGAAAGACTTCAGAAACTACAGTTTCTGTTTCATCCACACTCACCTTGTTTCTCACTTCCCCTGTCTCTCTCTCTCTCTCTCTCTCTCTCTCTGTTTTTCCATGCTCACTGTTTATCTAAGACCCTACTGCATGCGAATCACTTCTCACCACCAAGACAAGCAAAGAATCCATGCACTAAAGGAAAAACACATCAACAAAACATAAAATCTGCAACACAAAAACTGTAAATGATGAAAGAATAAATGCAAATCAGTAAAATGATAATAAAAAAAGAGGAATACATTTATAAATTAAATTACAAATTAAAAGAACAAAATTAAATAAAATTCAAAATGATGTCTGAAAATTGTCTTAGGATATCTTCATTTACATCCAGCGTTACGTTTTGTCACCACATGGTGGAGCTGAAGAGGAGAAAGAAAAGAGCCTCTAGTTCTTGCTCTTTTTTTTATACGCCAGTTAGCTTTCCTTAACCATAGAACCAAGGCTGTTCATTTTTTCTATCGAGGAATGGTGTGTAATGCTGAAAAATGAAACCGTTGCCAATCAGATGCTTTCCAGATGGTATTACCTGATGGATCAGAATCTGACTCGTCTTTTCAGCATTCATAACTCCATCAATTATGATGAGATCCCCAACACTAGCTGACATGCAAGCCCCACACCATCAAGAGCCTCCAGCATGGTTGATTGCTGGCTGTTGTAGTTCTCTCCTGAACTCCTCCATATACTGTATATTGTTGACAATTTGAACAGAACATTTCTAATTTAGATTTAATGCTCTATAAGACTTGTTGCCACTGATTTTCTATCCCATTATTGGGTAATCTGGCATATGTCACGCTTTTCTCCATGTTTCCCTTCACTAAGAATGAGATACTTTGTTCTTTTGTCCTCTACACATCCAGATTCCTCAAATCTTTCAAGGACACACTGTACACCATGGTGAGATAAGTCATGTTCAAAAGTTAGTACGTCCTCTTTAAATTCTATTTGTTTTTGTGTAAAAACATTTTTTTTAAATCCTGTGATCATAGCAGGTCTTAGTATTAATCAAAAACAACCTCAAACAAACAACAACGTATAATATTTTTCACCAAAATAAAGACCAAAAATGAATAAACCTTAATTAATTTATCATCAGTAGGTGTGCAGACCTTCAAGACAGTTCAAGACAGTTGCTAATCTGTCCAGACCCTACAGGCCTCACTGAGCATGTTAAATGTTAAAAGTCCATGACAGCACAATTAGAAGAAGACTGATCAAGTACAGTTTGCTTGGAAGGGTTGCCATCAAAAAGCCACTTCTCTCTAAAAAGAACACAGAAGCATGACTGAGGTTCGCAAAACTGCATCTGAAAAAATCACAAGGATTCTAGAACAATGTCCTATGGACAGATGAAAACAGAGTTGTTTGGTCTTAATGGTCAGTGCCATGTTTGAGGCAAACGAAACATCACTTCAGCAGAAACACCACATACCTGCTGACAAGCATGGCAATGGATGGGTGATGATTTGGGCTTGTTTTTGCAGACACAGGACCTGGACACCTTTCAGTCCATAAGTTGACCATGAACCCCTCTGTATACCAGAGTATTCTATGTGAGGCCATTTCTCAAAGCTAAAGCTTTGTTAAAATTGCATCATGCTCCAGGACAATGATCTGAAGCACACCATTATATCTACTTAGGAATGGTTGAAAAATAAAAGAATCAAAGTTTTGGAATGGCCATCAAAGTCAACCCAATTAAAATGCTGTGGTGGAACCTTAAGAGAGCTCTGCGCAGGTGAATGGCCAAAAACCTTAATCAGCTGAAGCAATGTTGTAAAGAAGAATGGACCAAAATTCCTCCACAACGATGTGAGAGACTAATAAAGTCATACGGGAAATATTACTTAAAGTTATTGCAGCTAAAGGTGGACCTACAGGCTATTGAATCATGGGGTACTTAGTACTGACCATATGTACGATTTATTTATTTTTCCCTTCATTTCTGTTAAATAAACAATTCTGTCCCGCTACGATCAGGTGATTTATATTATTTTTTCTCACAAAAAAGAGGGAGTACTAACTTTTGAACATGACATTTTTGGCTAATACGTCTTTGTTAATCTCCTTTTTGGTGCAAATATACTATTTAATGCCTGTCATACCTTTGGCATAATGAGTAGATTAAACTAAAGTAATGAGAACAAATGTTTTACTGTGAGAGGCTGCAAAGTGCCTAAAGACACAATTTAAAAATTGGTTCTTTATGTAACAACCTCAGCAGCGACCTCATTTCCCCTCTCGTCTGTTCCAACCACTCAGCATCTCACCAGTGTACTAATCACCGGCCTGATCATCTGTCATCATTGTACCTGTTTCTCACTGAAGTTATCCCAAACATTATTTAAGGATAAGAGGCGATATGACTGAGAAGCAGAGGCTCTGAATATATGGCATTTACAGAAATTTAGCAAAAGAAACTGCAGTTGAATGTCCCTACAGAAACTCCTTCAATGGTGCCTTAGTCTCAGTCTGTATGTCTGTGTCTCACCCCTGCAGATGGACAAAGCCTCTGAGTTACAGCACTGCTCAATCAGCTGATTGCAGCTCTCCACCATGCTCTCCAACTGAGCCTTATCACAGGAGATACCCAAGAACCGTGCCAACTGTTCCACCAGTGTACCCAGGTCCTGTGGGGGAAGGGGGGTCAGGCAGGTAGAGAAAGAGCAAAAGAGAAGCAGACGGTGAGAGACATAGAGACGAACAGAGAAAATCTTGTTATAATTATATAATTCTCATAAAACTCAGATACAGTATGTATATTATTTCATTATCTTTCCCTTGATATATTTCCTTTTAATTATTTCCCAAGAATATACTGTATGTTCTATAAAATGCAACACAAGAAAACTTGCCAAAATTGTGCTAATTAATTCTCTGTCAAATCATCTTGTACTACAAGTTTTGAATGGAACTAAGATTTTATATAAATGATATCTACATAACACATTCACAACACTTGGTGTAGTGAGAGAACACTCTGTTATGTTTTTATAAGACTGGCTTTTATAGCATTTGGCGGTGTTATCCAGTGTTACTTACACTTATCTCATTTATACTACTGGAGGTTAACTGAGGGTTAAATAAGGGTTAAAGGCTTTAATGCTCAAGCGCCCAGGGCTTTGCTAGAGTTGCTATGGTTGAGGATGTGGCAATTAGGAGGATTTGAGCAAAGTAGGGGACTGTGCTAAAGGTTAACGCCTACTTGATTGAACCCAGTTTAAGGTCACAGTGATTACGTACAGTATATGACTTATACACGCAGTCCACTTAATTATGTACACCAGTTCAACTGCTGGTTACTGCAGTTATCTAATTAGCAGGAAGTCAATGTGTTTAGGCATGTCGACATGGTCAAGATGACCTGCTGAAGTTCAAACTGATCATCACAATGGGAAATAAAGGTTATTTAAGTGACGCTGAACATGGTATGGTTGTTGCTGCCAGACGGGCGAGTATTTCTGAAACTGCTGATCTACTGGGATTTTCACACACAACTACAGTACCTCTAGGGTTTACAGAGAATGGTCTGTAAAAGAGAATATATCCAGTAAGTGGTACAGTAGTTTTCTAGGAACAAGTGCCTTTTTGGTGCTAAAGGTCAGATGAGAATGGCGAGACTGGTTCTAGACGTCTGCCACAATTGCATAATGCTATCATATTAATATGGACCAAAATCTCTATAGGGAATGTTTCCAGCATCATGTTGAATCGATGCTGCTAAGAATTAAGGCAGTTTTGAAGGCAGAACTGGGTCCAACCTAGTGTTAGCAAGGTCTATCTCTTGTGTATGCCAATCAGCCTTAAAGTTACGTAACGCAAAACATTAAGCCCACTATTGTACTGTATAGGCTGCCGTTGTTTCATAGTATCAGCCCTCACCCCTCGGGCTAGACAACATAAAAACTGGCACATTGGCAGCGGATCTTTAGGATGCTATGGGATGCGGGTTTGGGCCACCATGGATCAGACTTGTTTGTTCAGTGAATTGCATGGGATTGAGATCTGGGGAATTTGAAGGACAGGTCCACACCCTTGAGCTCTTTGCCTGCTGGGTCACGTGTGCAGCAGGCTGTGATGCCCTGGATGTTCTGGTGCCTTTCTATCATGACCAGCATAGATTTTTCAGCTTTTTGTGCTACATTGGCTTTTCTGATCTGACCTTTTGTCCCCACAGCCATGGCTAAGCCTTGGGTGCCCATGATCCTGTCAGCAGTTTTCTGTGTGTATAGTTGGTGATCAATGTTATTCACGTCACCTGGCAGTGGTGATAATGTTATGGCTGATCAGTGTATACTCTATGTGTATATATCGAGTTTACACACTGTGTAGTTGTCACTTTGACCTTCCTGCTGCATTGTGCTGGCTTGCTGGTACATTCAGAAACTTTGACCTTTTTTATGGTGTCCGTTTTCCCTTATGGGTGAGTGTTATAGTGTTAATGTTTTCCACAAATTAATGCCTAATACAGAACCTCATTTCTATGCGTACATAATGACAATGTTATTTTCAACTCTATAACTTAGAAATCAAAAAAGAAATGTGTATCTCTTGTCCACTGTGTAGTTTCTGAATAGGTCTCGTGTTGTTTTTGAGAGGTAGTTGGGTTGAAAAGTTCACTGAAGTCTAGTGACCCTGGTTAATGATATTAGCTCTTCTGTATATGAAACAAACTAAGGGTGAACAAAGGTACGTCTTTTGTGTTTTGTGCCGTCGACACTGGACTTTGCTACCATAACCTGTACTGATTCCTTTCATTGATAAACTCAAATAGATAATACAGTGTATTATAAACCACACCCATAGACATATTTCATCTCATCATCAAATACCATCTCACCAGAAATGCAGAGGTACAGAATATTTCTGCTTTTTTTATTAAGTTTTATTAACCAGATATCAGATACACTGGTTGTGTCATATAAAAATGCCTGAGTGTTTTCCTGCTTTTAGGTTTTGACCTTTGGAAAGACATGTACCATCCCAGTAATAAACAACCCTGCCAATGTGTGTAGGAGTGTGTGTATACCTTATACATATCTTCATATTTCAGAAAGAGGACATTGGAGTCCATGCGATGTTCCCAGAATTCCTGCACATGCTCAAACCAGGAGCCGTATCCTACTGCAGAGGGAGGGAGACAGAGACAGAAAGAGAGAATGAGCATGTTTCAGTGTTTTCCTAATTCTTTCCTGTACTTGTTTTTAGACTTTTTTGGATTATAGTTCACTCACACTTGTCATTCATAAAGCGCCGACAGAACTCCTGAAAAGTTCCGCGGTAGCTCATGGTCCTTAAAGAGCGATGAAACTGATAGTAGGATACCACCAGGTCTTTAGGATTCCTGGCCATGTAGATAACCTAAAGTACATACACACAGATATACACACAGATATACACACTTATACATACTTACTGAGATCAGTGCAGGAGACTAGGATCAGTGCGAACTGTACATTTAAAGATGTATTCAGCTTATAGTTTACATGAAAGAACTACAAGAAATGTATTTTAGTGGCTGAATGTTTAAATGATTATTAATATTTGTATTTAGTTAAAACAGTTTGTATAACATGAGAAATCCCAAAAATAAATACATTTAAATATTAATTAAAAAAAAACTAAAAATCTTTTTGATATACATTTTTTTCCTAAACATTTCAAAATGTTTCCGAAAGGTGTATTTAATCACATGAGAGATGATTATAAACCTTGACAAAGAAAAAAACAAAAACAAACAAAACAGTAATAGATTTTGCAAAGAAGAGAAATAAAGTGGCACCAGATGCTCTTTAATTAAGAGAGGAAAAGATGCTACTGTGTTTCAGAAGGGGCAAAATATTGACCTGCATGAGAACCCAGCCACATTTCCACATAAACGCACTGTGATTTGAACTCACGGGATTGAAACTAAACAGCTGTGTGGCCATAAGAAAACCACTTAATCATCAGGAAAAAAGCTTTAATTTGCTAGAGAGCATGAAGATTGAGATTGGATTACCCTATTCTGGCATGTCAGGGTAAGAAGGGAAGCACATGAAGCGATGCTCCCATCATGCATAGTGTCCACTGTACAAGCCTCTGGAGACA
>JAOVVB010000015.1:13991288-14004940 GCA_028570985.1 Heterobranchus longifilis
CATAGCTTTCCTGAAATAAACATTCACAGGAGTGGAATTTATAGATGTACTATAATGAGACAGTCACGTAAATATTCTTTTTATTTCCAAGTAACTGTTAAATCCTGGCTTGCTTACATCTACAACACGTACACTCACTCACACACACACAAATGTGTACTCGTTATGCTTATCTATGAGTAATCCTGTGGTCTGGCAGTAAGAGTGAAAAAATGTAAGCATAGTTTTTACAGGAAAGTGTCTGACCACATGCTTATTTTTGTCTCAACTTTTTTTTTTTTCCTCCTCAGTACTCATTTCCATAAACTACACTTTATTTATATTCGAGATCAATGTTAAAAGTAAATTTTAGTGACTTACAAGGAAACTTCAGATGCTCTCCTACGAAAACACAAAATATTTTCACATATATTTCTATATTAACATGAATAATTAGGCACTTTGTGTTTTGTGCTTGTTCCCTCTAGCCAAGGACTTTATCAGCTGTTTGATGGAGAAAGACTCGGCTAAGCGCTACACCTGTGAGCAGGCTCTCCGTCACCCCTGGTGAGTCTCGTTCTCCGTCTCGGGCTAACGCAGGCGTCTGGAACAACTCCAGACACGACACTCAGAACATTCTCTATAAGCTTATATACTGACTAGCTCTTACACGACATTGGACATCGGTTATAACAATTTTATCTGTTCTGGAGGCGAGTTCTTAAGGTGAAATTTTGTATTGCAGGAAATAATGTAAATGCAGATAATCCGTTCCAGCCGCCTAAAATTATTACCAATTTCCAACACTATGATCAGATTTTTGCATATAAAAACAATCAAAAAATTTGTAAAGACATGTAAATTAAGTAAATATGAAATAAATAGACATTAAACCTCACTTTAATTCATGAATCTTCTTGGCATTAAAAACTAAAACTGAACCGTTTTATTCTTGCAGCGCTCCTTGATTCTTGAGACCCATGGTTCTATGTAAAAAATATTAATAAAAATAATAATAATAATAATAGTTTGTATGCCGAGGTACCACTGTATATGATTTTGGCGCCTGGACATTAACTAGAACACTAGAAAGTTATCTTGATTAAAATATATATACTTTTTTTTTTTTTTTTTTTTTTTTTTTTACAGGGGATCAAGCCACATGAACACATGACAAAGCAATAATAATTTGGCTTTTTGTTCCCCCCACAGGATTGCCGGAGACACTGCTCTCTGCAAGAACATCCACGAATCCGTCAGTCGCCAAATGCGTAAAAACTTTGCGAAGAGCAAGTGGAGGGTAAGTCGTGCCAGTGAACAGACCTCCTGACACACGTTATAGATTCAAATGGAGCGGCTCAGCTCATCAGTAATGCTCTCCTGTTGTTTTTGTGCGTCACAGCAAGCCTTTAACGCTACAGCGGTGGTCAGGCATATGAGAAGGCTGCAGCTGGGCAGCAGTATGGGTGCCAGCATGGACGGCGCTCACCCGAACAGCAGCGCCCAGAGCCGGGGTCACGCGGCAAAGCAGCAGACGCCACCACCCAACCAAAACCTGACCGCGGCGTTAAACCTCAACCAGACCCAGAAACCTGCTCCTAACCAGAATCAGTATCACATCAACAACATGTCTACAGAGTCTCCCACTTTAACACGCAAGGACTGTAAGTAAAGACTCCATGCATGTGAAAATAGGTCCTAGTTGCTAGTCTCCACTTCGGGTTCGGATTAATTCAGTTTTTTTTATATAGCACTTTTAACAATAGTCCCGAAGCAAACCAGACTCAGCAGGGAACCCATTCTCATTTGAGTGATAATGGATAGCAGGGATTGATCTGCAGTCATACTGGGTGTTAGGAGACTGGAAGTTCAATATAATAGATGTGTTCAAGTTAATATGGAGTCCAGTTTAGTTTCTGGAGGCTCAGGTACAAAACTGTTTTCCAATCCTGAACTATTGAGCGACTGCAGTCACAAGTCATCAGAGGACAGCTGTCTGCATCATCCGAGTGCAGGACCATCTTCATGTTAAAGTGGAACCGTCCCCAGTCACCACACATCCCCAGCAGACCACATGGCCCAGTTACTACAATACACTACAGTAGTAGTAGTCTTGTTTGTTCTACTTTTTTGTGCTCAAAGTTAACTTTGAACTAAGCTGGTACTTTGGTTAAAACAAAATAAGATAAAGCACATCTATAGTTCAACATCTGGTGTTCTCTGATGGCTCGCTCAATAGTTTAGGATTGGAAAACGGTTCTAAACATCTGGGAAAAGAAAGATTAGATCCAGGTAGGACTCTTACAGATCTCGATTAACAGCAGCTCTCTCAGCTGAGCGAAACGCTTGAGACGGGTTATGACTTCTACTCAGGTTATTCAGGAGCTCAGAGGCAAGCCATGTGTCATAATCAGGTCTTTGTAGTCAATGCAGAACTTAATAAGCATGCAGACAAGCTCGAATAAGACCAAGCTATTGTGTTCTGACCTTTTCCTGGGAAAGGGTATGAGCTGTTAGAGCAGTCTAGAGGTTATGAAAGGCAGTAATTTCCCAGCATCATGTAGGGTTTCATTTTTTCTCTCTCTTCATTTGGTCCTTTTACCAGAATTTAGAAGGTCAAAGTTTTTCTTTAACACAATCTCATTTTGTATAGCTGTGCTGCTGAACCTGGAGAAACCATCAAGTTTTACTGTCTAATCAGCACACAAGTCAAATTTAGTGATAAAGGCATGCAAATTAAATATATAAATTAAAACAATAGTGGCCCTAAAACAAAGCCTTGTGGGCTGCCACATTTTACTTGGTCTCTGAGTCATATTCATCTTCACTCTTAAAGAGTCGAGTACAATCTAAACTGAGCAAGAACTTGTCTTGGTAACCAAACTATCCATTCTAAATATTCTGGGTCATTAGTGTCAAATACTGCACTCAACTCCAACAACATAAAATAGGAAACATAATTACTATACAGTCAAACTTGCTAACGTGTATGGTGCTCTTTTCTAGGTACAGCACCTCCTCATGCTTCCTGTTCTTTGGCGTCCGCAGCCGTGTCCCCAGCTCCAGGGGCGGAGCCCTGCAGGCCACACCCAACCTCGGTTGCCCCGGTGAGCACTGTGTTAACTGGGACCAAGTGACGCCAGGTCCTGCGGGGGGAGAGCTGGGAGGCAACGGCCCTGTGAGCCACGCCTCTCAGCTCACCCCCCGCCCTGCCTTGAGGACAGGCAGAGGACTCACCCGCCCACTGGTCGCCATAATTAAACCATTGAGAGACTTGACACTGCGCGCCACTACCTGCATCCTGCAACTCGTTCTGCTACTCAAACCCCACACCATCAGGGGGCACGACACACGCAGACAGGATGATGGAGAGGTCTAATTCACTTATAAGAGTGGATTTATGTGGCCGGACTCGAGTCTTGTATGAGAGTGATAGCGTGTCGTGTTATGAATGTGCTACGGATCACAGCAGCCATTTAACCCTTGGGTTACGACTCGGAAAGGACTTCAGAGGAATGCACCGGAGCAAAAGTGAAGAGTGTCTGCCTCGAGCACTTTCAGGCAGAACCAATGTCAAATAGTTGTTCTTATTCTATATCTCTAAGCTCTTCCCCTCGTATTCTCTCGTTTTCTCCCCTTCTTTCACACTTCTGGCACTTCCTATACATGGTGTTTGAGTTGACGAGATTTTTTTGCTGTTTAATTTCTAGAGTTTCTAGTCGTTCTCTGGTTTTCAAGTTTTCTACGATCTGCCTCGCAGACCTGCAGAAGTGCTTTATAATCCTGTTAGACTGTTCTGAACTGTTAATCTGGCTCCGAGTTGTAGGTGTTTGCACATGAGAATTCCACAGCTTCTGACTGACCTGCTGTCGTCCTGCAGTGTCGGATTGAGAATTAATGTTTATTACCACGTCGCAAAATCCATTCAAATATTTGCCTCAAATATGATTTTCCTTTTCGAATTTTATTACATGCACACATACACCCAAACAGTGAAGACTGACTGTGATAGCACTGTCAACACACCATCTTTCTCTCAGTCTAGCTATCTCACGTTTACACACACACACACACACACACATATATATTGACATCCCCTTGAAAGCCATGGCAGCGTTGCTTCACACCCAGTGTACGAGTTCTCAGGGAATTCCACAGTTGCACTGGACATAATCATGACCATAGAAATGAAAATTCTTCCATGTCTCGAGTCAGTCTCACCTCTAACCCAGACTAGAGTCCATCATAGGAAATGTTAGGATTAGTATATATCGTGCGCCCCATCATCCACCCCGTATCGAACTGTCTCTACCAAAGGTCTGAGTCAGGCGGCATGCATATATGGGCTAGGGCTGCCCCCTGTAAGTTTACTAAATGCTTTGCTTTATGTGAATTTTTTTTTATGCACACGTTTATATTTTAGATTAATCACAGTTAAAACCGGTATTGCGTCTGGACATTTAGATTATATAGCTAGTAAGTGTTTAAAAAGAAATGCAAATGACACTGAAAGATGGATGCAAAGCCATGGAGGAGTTTTGTGGGGCATAAAAAACGATAAGACTTGAAAATAAGTCTGAAATGGTGGAAAATAAACTCTGCAAAACTCATCACAATTCTTTGAATGACGTATAAATGTTTTACAAAACATAATCAACTAATTGTGACGCTATATTTAAGCTGATCTTAAAAAAAAAGGAACAGTAGTGAAATATTTGGGGGAATTCTAATTAAAAGAAATAAAGAAAAACTCAATTTTGATCATATTAGACCCGGGCCTAGACTGAGCCATTCACGGAGCATGAATGTGAAGGTTGACTACAAAAAGCATTTCATTAAAATATTTATAATCATTGACTAATCAGAAATGGTTCAGCATTAAAGAACAAGAAGAGTCTAGCTGAACGATTAACTTTAAAACATCACATTATAAGTTGAAAAGATTAATGAAATGACATTAAATAAATAAAAAAAAAAGGTTAGCTTGTCAATCGAATAAGCTCCAAGTCTTGGTGATGTTAAGAGGAGACATATTTAAGGAGACGGAACATTCCTTTTGTTTCACCTCAGAAATGATAGAAATAGAAGATAAGAGGCGTTCAAGTCAAAACCGGGACTTATGATTAAATTTCTGGGAAATGAGGATGTAAAACTGACATTTACAGAAGACTTCAAGCAGCAAAAACATTTGAATGGTGCAAACAGTTTGAAGAAGGCCATACATCTGAGCCGAGGGATACGTGCATTAGTGCAGCAGGGGATTATATTAAAAAAAATATTTTTTATATTTCAGTACTAAAACATACGCATCACAAATATTTAAGAGTTAAAATGCATTCAAGTAATATAATGTGTGTATACTAATTGAAATTACTTTAGTGGTTCTGATCATGACTCTCTTTGAAATTCAAGTTGTGTAAGATACACTGGACTAATGTACATTCCATTTAACCTCAAATGATGGATAACTTGGTTTCAGATTATTATTTTTTTAAACAGTTTAAAATAATATCAGTTGCACTTTGTTGCTAAAGTTAAACACATGCCCAAGATGAAAAACATCCTTATTGTGAGCAACATGGAGTTTGCATGTTCTCCCCGTGCTTGGTGGGTTTCCTCCGGGTGCTCCGGTTTCCTCCCACAGTCCAAAGACAAGCAGATTAGGATAACTGGCGTTCCCAAATTGCCCGTAGTGTGCGAATAAGCGTGTGTGTGTGTGTGTGTGTGTGTGTGCGCGCGCGCCCTGTGATGGATTGGCGCTGTCTCCAGGGTGTACCCCGCCTCGTGCCCCAAGTCTCCTGGGAGAGGCTCCAGGCCCCCGCATACAGGATAAAGTAGTATAGGAGATGAGTGAGTGAGTAAGAATACAAATCTAAAATGTGATATTTTTATTATTACTATTATGGACATTCACTAAATTTCAAGCATGAAAATTGTCTCCTGTTGGCAGAAAGATTTTATGTTTTAAATGCTGATTTTTGGAAACAAGCAAAATGACATGCCAGGAGATGAAGACAATATCAAGCTTGAAATGAGGAATTATTTACACACATATGTTCACTTTACCCACCTAATAAAGTTCAATTGATATTATTCACAAAGGTTATTTATTTTTTATTTTTTTGGTGAGACGGGGACAGCCCTAATATTAGCTGTAGATCATGTAAATGTGTCATGCATCTAATGAGCATGTGGTAAAAATCAGACGTGTATCTAGTAAGGACTAATCCAGACGGGGCGGAATTTATCTAAGAGTTAAGGGCTTTAAATCACTTATTCTGGTTATTCCGAGACCAGCGAGTCTCCTTGACAGTAAATGCTTCTGAGTTTCTTGCGTTGTCTCCTGCAGCCTTTACAATGTGTTGTTATTGCAGGAGATGGGTGTGTGTGTGTGTGTGCGCGCGCGCGCATGTGTGGAGAAGGGTGCGTCACATTCTCCTAAGTGCCATCAGAAATGTCATGCAACATCCCTCCATGCCCCCCCCCCCCCCAAAAAAAAAATGCCTGTGTGTATTTGATGTAGTCAGGAGTTCTGTTCAGGATCGTTCATGTATCAGTGTGAATCCCATGGCGTCATGTCATGTCAAAGGTGTTTGAGGTTCTTGGTCTGTACATTTCTGTGTAGTTAAAGATGTTAGATGTTACCGATGCTCCAAGCGTGTCCCCGTCCCCGTCCCCAGCACAGGCCCGAGATGAGAAAGCCAATGAATTTTTTTTTCTGTGCACTCAAGTATTTTTATACGGAGAGAAACATGGAAGCCTTTGTGGCTGCGTCTTCTGTTTCTGGTATGGTATTTGTGTGTGTGTGTGTGTTTTGGTCTCGCTGTCTGTGTTTATATGAGCTAACTGATGTGCATGTTGTCATGCCCGTGGTCATTCAAAGATGATGTGAAACGCAGTTTTCTTCCATAATGTTACAACGGAATCTGATTGAACGCTGAGACAAGACCTGATACAGTATGTCTGCTGTAAAGTCCAGATTACAAGAGAGGAATTTTGTCTTCTAGGCCATGAACCACTAATTAGGGGAAAATGTGCAACACAGTTTGAAAAATTATGGCAAATAAATTGCAATTCCTAATTGATCCGAATTTGTGCACTTTTTGCATTGTTTTATGGACAAAACTTTAAAATTCACCCAAGATATTAGAGAGAGGAAAAAAAATGTTTAAAGGTCGCATATACTCCAGTATATGATGAAATACCCCCAAAAAAGCTCAAACTCAGTGTTTATGTAAATAAGCTACGAAAAACAAAAATGTTTTGTTGTTTGTAGATAGGGTGGCATGGTCGCCTTGCACCTCCAGGATTCTGGGTCGATTCCCACCTCGGGTGGATGTTCTTCCTGTACTTCCGGTACTCTGGTTTCCTCCCACAGGTTAGGCTAAGTGGCAAAGTCTAAAAAGTTCTTAATGAAAAATATCCCGAATCTGGTGTTTGCAGATTTTAGTTAGTTTGTTACCTGGTCAGTTTTAAGTTCTGATTTCAGGTTGTCTTTAATGCCATTGAATCAGCACTAACTCAGTGAATAGGGAAGAAGGAAATGATTCACAAACAGCGATGATGATGGGGAGGGGGAGAACTGAAGCTCTGCCTGATCTGTGTTATTGTTCTACATTTTTCTGAGAGTGTTTCGCTTTTATTGTGGTCTTGTGTGTGTTTATGTCGGGAGTTGGATCTCACCGTCTGTCCAAAGGCTTTGTAAATAGATTGTGTAAGTACAGGTTCTGAGACATGCTGATTATAAAAAAAAATTTAAAAAAGTGTGTGTGGTCTTTGGAATGCAAACACATTTGTCCAGTAAACACTGCCTTTTCTTTGGAGCTCTGTCGCAGTGTACTGAACAAACACACACACACTCACCCTTGACTGTAATGCACAGCTATTGTTGTGTATGTACATTTCTATGTTTGTTTTATCGTATTGCTCTTCTGCACCTCTCTCTCTCAGATAATCACGCTCCTATTGGATGAAAAATGAGCCATTTCACAGTATCTAGTATCCTAGTCCTTATCAACGGTGGGCATTTTAGACCAAAAAATAAATAAAAAACACGTAGTTTCCGAATGCACTGCTGTAGTTCTACACAATCGAGTCCCACTACAACATTATTTCATGTTTCTACTTACTCAGGCGTCGCGATTGCCTCTTTAAATTAAAAGCTGTGATTGACACGAGTCTGTGCCACCCTCTAAACTGTGCAGTTTATTAAAATATAAATAAAAAATATCATCCCTCGAGTATATATTTAGGACTCAAAGATTACAGCATGGTATCCGCCGACAGACAGGCAGCATCTCTGATCCATAAAGTGTATGGAAATTATCAAAATCAAATGATATATTTTTGTTAACTAAACAAAGCATGTCTAAAAAGTGTTCATGTCTTCTCCAAGAGCCCTTACCCTATATACACACGTGTGTGTATATATATATATATATAAATAAATGAATATAAACATATATAAATAAATATAGAAATTTATATATATATAAACCATGTTTTGACAATGCAGGTCTTGTTCTCACCGCATCTCCATGGCTGCCCTCTCCAAAGTTGCCCAGTGAAATGTGAAATATATACTCTATATGCATGTGACAAAACTATGATCCATATTTTGGAGTGGCATATGAATTACTAACGTTACTGTGCTGTGAACCTTCTGTTACTATGGGGCTTGTATATCCAATGCCTTTGACAATCATCTGCACATATCAAGAGTTTATATACCATGCTGTAAAGAAACAGGGAATGAATGTGTGTTTTTTTCTTTTTCCTCTAATAAATCCTGAATGATTAATGCTTTCGATTCAGTGTTCATTTATTTAAACTTCTCATAACTACACACGCTGCTACTGAGTGTTTAAAGCTTGAATATGCGCTTTTACAGTAGATCATCATGGTGTCCCACCCCAGACTACACATTTTGAATTTTTATAAAAGGAAAGAATCCATATAGGTGGCACCGACATCCCATCATGAAATCCTTTTAAATAAGTATTTTACTAATTTGCAGGAATCATTCTGCATTGGACAGGCACTAGGTCGTACATGTTCATGTACAAGTTTTAGTAAAACGTACTAGGATTAACAAACGGTTAATGTTCATATTTAATGCTGAGACAAATTAGTTCTCATTTTCACTGATATCCACCCATCCGCCGTAACCATGACACATTAATACGATCAAGTATATACCCGTAAACTGGTGACAGTCATGGGCACCCAACGCTTCCGATCTCACAGAGATTCAGTGCTGGCACGACAGCTCACCACACACAGTGATGACGAAAGAGCCAAAAGCCACTGAAATCAGCTTACAAACTCCCCAGATCCCAATCTGCACCCATCCACAGAGGCCCACCCCACATCCCAAAGCACCAAAGTGGAGTCATGACCCCGAGGGGCCAGAGCTGCCCCGGTGGCACAAGTGAAACCCAAAACCTAGGTGTTTTTAAATGTTAATGATTTTAAAATTACAGCTGATCGATGTACATCGTCCCACTAATCACTCAGTCAAACTACGTCAAAACTACGTCTCACTCTCTATATCAGCTGGTACCGTCGAGGGATCGACACAAATCGGACCATCTGACCCGCACTCAACTTGGCACAGGTTTTTACGCCGGATGCCCTTCCTGACGCAGCACTCACGTTTTATCCAGGTTTGGGACCGGCACTGCATCCGGTGGCTGGAGTTTGGACATTGGGTGGGAATTGAACCCGGGCCTTCCGCATGGCAGACGAGAGCCACCAATGCCCGATCTACTGTTAGAGTTGTACAGTTATATATAAATACTCAACACCTTCTAAGCAATCAGATTCAGCTGTACTGTGGTATCGAGCACATAACTAAAGGGCTGTAGATTCAGAATAGTAAAAGAAGGCATCTTTTTTTTTAAAAACAATACACCTTTTGTGAGTAGCACCAAAGGAAAATCAAGTCAGCTTTCTATAATTGTTAATACATTACTGTACATTATTTAAAGATTGAAAATGACTCAATAGCCAACTCTATCTTAAATTGGAATGATCAGTTTAACGATTGAGATAGGTGCACATCATGCACAATATTGAGTTATATTTACAGAAAAGGCACACTCATATGCCCAAACACCTGATCACCACACCGACAGTATATGTGCTTTATAAGTTTTCACACACGGCTCCCCAGAACGTCTTAGTACAGTGTAGCATTACATTTTCTCTTCACCGAAACCCGTTCCAGCATGATGCCCATGCACAAAGGGAGCTCCATAAGGACAAGGTGTGTTAAGGTTACAGTGGAAAGAACTCGAGCATCCTACTCACAGCCTTGACTGAGCTCACTCCCACTGCACACTTCTGGGATGAACTGGAACACCGACTGGACCCCAGGCCTCCTCCAGAAGAGTGGCTGTTATCGTAACGGCAAAGCATGCACCAACTCCGTATTAATGCCCGTAGTGTTTGAATGATACTTTTAACGAAAAAAATAGGTGGGATCAGTTGTCCACATACTATTGGCCATACAGTGCGTTCGATAATTGTAATTCATTTGTACAAAAGCCCTGTTGAATTCGCAATTGATTGGTCAGAATGTGTTGATTCTGTTAATCTGAAATTAAATCGCAGATTTAAAGTTAATTAGTTCGAATATATATTATTATTATTCATATAGCAGATCATACACAACGACTTGGACGGCATCTGCTCTACATAATCAAAATTAAATTAACAGATTTTTTTATGTGCTACAGACATGAACTGCCCACTTTGATAGGAACAGTCACGTACTTGGCTAATGCACCCATCATGTGGCAGCAGCATGACACATAATCATGCAGATACAGGTCAAAGAGCTTCGGTTCATGTACACATCATAACATTAGAATGAAAAATAGTGTGGATTCACTGACTTGATCCATGGCATGATTGTTAGTTTGAGGCAGATGGGCTACGACGGCAGAAGAGCACATCAGGTTCGACTTACAGTGGGTCAGCTGTAAGGGAATTATTTTATATAGAGGAAGTTAATTCTACTCTCTTCCTCTCAGATCTGATCTTAACGTGTTAAATCTTCATTGCTAACACCTTCCTGTCTCCTGTTGCATCTGTCCTTAAGGTGCTAACGCTCCCACGCTCACACCTTCTCATTCACTCTCTCTTTTCCCCCCTCTTCTACTAACTCGAGCCAACACCTCCTGGTTCGTCTCTGGACGAACATCTGGCTAACTTCCACTCCTTTGTTCTTCAGGATTTCACCAGGACATTTTACAATGGTTTATGTTCTTTGTAGTAGCAGATGTCGAGGGCACAGGCATTTGGTTAAACTTATTCAAAAACGATTATTCAACTACGCAACTTAAAAATGTTACATCAACCAAAAGCAAAAAACACAGACACCCGAAGTAGAGAGTAGAAATTCTTAACAGATTATTTTCTGTCCTGTCATAACAGAAATTCGACTGCGGTTCCTTCGTACCATGACAAACAGTACATCTGTCTTATTAACTTTAAAGGAGACCCATTATGGAAAATTCACTTTTTAGCCTTTTTTTTTTTTAGCAAATTAGATGTTTCTCCAGTGCACATTTACAAATAAAAATTATAAGGAAAAACATGCCCTTCAAGGGGTTTAAACAAGCCAATTACTGTACATTTCCCCCCTATTATGACCTCATATCATTAGAGCCCTTCCCCAGCTCGTTGCTCAGCTCTGCTGTTGGGGCGTGGCTCAGTAGTAGCTTATTTACGTAGACAATAGTAGAGATCATAGACTAGAGCTCTAGAAATAGAGAATAGATGATGGTGAAGGAGCCCATGCGGAGAAGGAGTGAAACAAGGGAGACTGTGGTATGAACATGCATCATCTGAGGTGTATTTCAGCTGGAGCATTAACACACATGTTGGGCGAGCTCCGAGACCTTTGTTAACTTGTTAAAAGAAATAGTAAAATACAGGAATTTCAATGGAAGGAAAGCCATGTGTAGGAACTGTTCATAGTTGCTATAATATAAACGTGAAATTGGACAGGAACTGACTTGGATGTTTCACAACATTAAATGTAGCTACAAAAACTGTTTCTCTGAGGACTTGTGACTTCAGTCACTCGATAGTTCAGGACTGGAGTTTCCTAAAGTCTAACCGAGTCTCCAAGAACGAACTGGACTCCATTTTAACTTAAACACGTCTCCAGTTATACTGAACTTTCAGTCTCACACAGTATAAATGCAGATCAATCCCTGCTATCCGTTTCACCCAAATGAGGATGGGTTCCCTGTTGAGTCTGGTTCCTCTCCAGGTTTCTTCCTATTACCATCTCAGGGAGTTTTTCCTTGCCACTGTCGCCCTCGGCTTGCTCATCAGGGACTATGTGACCTTTTTGATTCATACACATTCACATTCCATACAAACCTAAATAATTATTTTGATTGTGTAAAGCTGCCATTGACATTTGTTAAAAGCGCTATACAAATAAAATTGAATTGAATTGAATATGAGCGAAATAATTAATTTCACCATTTACTGTGTCGCAAAATATCTTTAAATAATGACTTTTTTTTTTTTTAGTTTTATTATAGATCTCTATTCTGTATTCTGTAATTCTTAGTAAGCGCAGACATGAGGGACACGGAAAGTTCCGATCGGCCTGAAGTACCCTGCGAAGTATACTTCATAGGGTGTTCAGCCATGATAAGTGTGATTCCAAACCACAGGGACCGAAAATGTAAAGGGACGTTAAAGGGAACTGCGAATGGTGCTGGACAACTGAACAACAGGTTCACCGGAAAAGGGAATGAAAACTTTCCTATAAGTCATTGCGTCTCGCTGGAGTGTGAAAAAAAGGATTGATGATTTATACATTTATTATCGAGGACGACATCATATTAATTGGACACAATGATTAATTTTTTTATTTAATCAAGAAATCCGTAGTATTATATAGGCTAGTAATCTGTAAACAAATACATACCTTTCCGTACATATTTAATAATAATTATTATTATTATTACTAATAATAATCAATAATTTATATAGTATATAATTTTATATAATTTATTAATTATATTAATAAATTTATTACAAGTTATACACGTTTCATAATGGTATCAGTTTTTGTTTCAATAAATATTCAATATTTAATGTCCGTAGTGTGAAATTTGGGAGGAGAGGGGTTCATGTTACGAACGGAGGCACGTTAGCGCTGGTGACTTCGTTTCGAATGGTGGAGTTTTGTCGAGGAAAGTTTATGGAGTTCCCTTCGCCGACATTCCCTGCACATGGAGTAGGGAGCACACTGTGAAGTGCACTTCGGAATGGAACGCAGCTCAGGCCGCTCCCGGGTTTAACGTTTAAAAATATGACTTCCGCCCTTTGCTTTCTTCTTCGTCGGCGTTTGTTTTTTCATGCCTTTCCGCCTCCAGCTGGACTGGAATGTGACGCACATCTTTCAGTTATGTTGAAAACGTATACATATTGCATAAGATATGCAGTATTTATTCTATAAGAAAAAAATCCTCAGGAAAAATATAAATGAAAACATTTTCACGATATAAAACGTACACTCAGCGAATCTATCTCCTGCACTGATTGGTTATTCAGCAGTCGGGCTATAAACGACTATTTATTTATAGTGCAGTTATTGAAAACGATCAGGCAGAGGAGAGGAGAGGAGAGAGGAGAGGCGGGGC
>JAOVVB010000015.1:14010956-14022124 GCA_028570985.1 Heterobranchus longifilis
TTTTTTTGAAAAAAAAAAAAAAAAAAAAAAAAAGCATAACAGAGTGATCAGTTTGTTGGAGTAAAGGTTCAGCTGTGCGAGGGAAATTGTAATCACTGTGTGTATTGTTTATTTTGATACACTCATCTTTGCCCGTTCTCTTCGAGGGTGCCAATCATTTCGGAGCTGTCTCTCTGGCTCCCGAGGCTAGGCAGCTGGTCAGAATACGCAAATGTGTCGCAAGACGCTTCTGGTGGTCATGTTTTTGTCACAGCCTGCGCTCGACAAACACCCTATTACTTATTTTTCTTAATGAATCAGCGTCTCCTCCCACTGTTTGTTTGTGTGTGTGTGTGTGTGTGTGTGTGTGTGTGTGTGTGCGCTTTCTAGCCCATTTCACAAGCCAAACACAGCCTGCTATGTTCAGTGGTCCAAGCTGTGAGGAAAACACATCTGACGTACCCACAGGACTCTGGAACAGACGGAGGGAAAGAGCAACAGGAAGGAGAATGATGAAGGCACAAATGGCTGGTTTTGGAAAGACAGAAATCACTGTGACGGATCCAAGACTGCTCTATCTATCTCAAGTAGAAGGGGGACCAATGAAACGTGGAAGAAGTCATAAGAAATAGAGTTACCACGACAACAATGGATTCCCTGAAACCTGGGAGCAAAATTTTTTTTTTTTTTTCATTCATCGTCTTTATCGCTTTATCCTGTATACATAATCACGGGGAGCCTGGACAGGGTGGCAATCCATGGCAGGGCGCACACACACACACACACACACACGCACTAGGAGCAATTGGGGACACAGATTAACCTAATCTGCATGTCTTTGGACTGTGGGAGGAAACCAGAGTGCCCATTAAGCACAGGGAGAACATGCAAACTCCCTTAGAATTTTTTTTTATTTTTTTTACATTTTTACTATGTTTTAATACTACGCTTTTACTGTTTCAGGGTGCAAATAATTTTGGCATGGTTTAAAAGTGAAAGTTTCTCAGAAAGTAGTCTACTTAAAAGAAAAGTAAGTGGGTTTATCTTATCTTTAGAGGTCAAAATAGGGCAGAGTTTTTCTTTAATTATTTCTTTAATTTTTACTTTCTCCTCTTCAAGCAAAACAGTCTTATCATCTCTCCAGTTCAGATTATGACGGTCCTACACCGCTCTCTTATTGGGGTTTTAAACAGCTGTGATTGGAGCAGTCCGATTAAAATAACGTCATACCACCCTTTGACTTTCAACAGTTTAAAACTGACAAAACTACAACACCCCCAAATGATGTGTAGCCTACATTGTGGCTTTCTGTGTTGTAAGAATGACATCATGTACTTTCCTCTTTGTCATTCTCTGAGTGAGTAATATTAAGTTATTAAGGTTAAGGCATTGGACTACGGTTCAGAAGGTACCAGGTTCAAATCCCACCACCACCACCAAGTTATCCGTTGGGCCCTTGAGCAAGGCCCTTAACTCTCAACTGCTCAGATGTTTAAATGAGAGAACAATGTAAGTCGCTCTGGATAAGGGTGTCTGCTAAATGCCTTAATGTAAATGTAAGTGATTCTGCGACGATTAGTAAATACAGGCCAAAATGTTTTTTAAGGGCTAACCAAGACTTATTTACTCTGGGTCTTAAAACCTAGATGAGAATGGCAGAACTGGACGGAGTTGAACAGAGCTAGGTGGAGTTTAGGATCAAGCCGGGCGGGGCGGGGGGTGTCTCTTGGTGTATGAGGTGACAATAGGGGAAAAATCTCATTAGCTTGTTTAAGCCCCAGCCAAATGCAAAAAAAAAAAGGTCATGAGGTTTTTTTTCCCCCTGATGTTTAATTTTTTGTAAATAAACATTGCACAAGTCCATGTGTACATTATTATTTCTACACGGACACTAACATACTGCGTTAAAACATGAGTCAGTCAGGGTGGATTTAATGTTCGCTAAAGATTTTTCTTTTACACACCGCAGAGAGTGTGTGCGAGTGTGTGAGAGCGACCCAGGTTGCTGTGTTATTCTGCTAATAGAGCGACTCCTTTAAGCTGCGTCAAACAACCCGTTTCCCACAGGAAGCCTCATCTGCACCACACGACGACCTTCATTATCTCCGTTTTTCCCAGCATGGCTAATCACCTCCACCTGTCTCCAACACACACACACATACACACATATATATACACACACACCTCCTTGAGTAACAACAGCTCTAAAGTAATCCTACCTGTAATTTAAATCTCAGGCTTATATTTGAGCATTAGTTACAGGATACTGTTTTTCCTTTCTTTTTTAGTTACGAACAGATTAAAAACATTTTACAAAGAAAAGCGTATCCTCGTTGCTCTGGTGAGGTTTGTTGGCATTATGGGAATATAAGAGAACTGTAGGTCACATGACACCACCCTGTCATTTCCATGTAAGACCGTATAAATCACCATACCCTCAATACCCTTTACAATGTTGTGTGTGTGTGTGTGTGTGTGTGTGTGTGCGCGCTTGCCAATCATTTTGCAACTCTTACGTCTGCGTTTCTGCTTTTCCAAAAACACCATCTGTTTAAGATCGAGAGAACACCTGTTAGCGTGACCTCGTGTCTCTTCAGGTTATAACCTCTGACCTGCACATGCCTGAGCACAAAAACACAAACACACGTTACCCCACTACCCCTGACAGGGTGACTGACAGGGCAGAGATGTATCGCTCACTGTTTTTCCCCAAATCACATCTGCAGGCCGTGTGTGAACTCCGGAAAAGCTAAAACTGTGACTTCATGACTTTAATGTAATACTTTTCCCTCAATCTCAACTCACTGCTTCTGTCTCATGTACGTCCAACTGCATTGGATGGATATTCACTTAACTGTAAACAGAACAGAAAACGTGAAACTCCTTTTTTGTGAAGAAGTTAAGCTTTTGGGGCAGTGCAGAACATTTTCATGGATTTCTTCAGTTCAAGGCGTTGTCTCGATCACCCTGTGTGATGCATCTAGTCAGAGAAACTGTGGTCATTATAGAAGTGTAAAGACGTAGTCCTGCCATGGAAATGGAAAAGGGGTGGCTCAATCGGTAAAGGCTCAGGGTTACTCATCGAAAGGTTGGGAGTTCAAGCCCCAGCTCTGCCAAGTTGCTATTGTTGAGCCCTTGAGCAAGACCCTTCACCCTATCTGCTCCTGGCGGGGCAGTATCTGGGCTGACCCGGTCCTCTGACTACATCTTCTGAACTGGGATATGTGAAAACATCATTTCACTGTGCTGTAAAGTGCATGTGACTTAATATTAACATAGAGACATACGAGTTTTAAATAAACAGTACAGTGCATCTACAGTATGCAGTTGGGTTTTTTTGTATATTGGATGTATACAATCAAATGCTGTTAATGCATACACTGATCAGCTGTAACATTAACACCACATAACATCAACGCATTAACATTGATTATCAATTTTATGCCAGTAAGCTGGTCACAGGATCATGGGCACCCTAGGTTCACTCATGCCCACGTGGACCAAAAGCCAGCCTGTCGTGTCCCATCCCAAAAAGCAAATGCAGTACAACTAGCAAAAACGGAGCCCCACCCTACAACCTACAGCACCCAAAGGATCAGCTGCCAACCTCCTAATATAATTGTGCAAAAGACCAGTTTACGAAATAACAAATGATACAGAAGTGGAGCTTAACTTGCAAATAGATTTCACTGTTTTGAAGGCGTTTACCAAATTCACATAAACGGCCTCCTGCACCTTTTAGAAGTCTTCCACTTTTTTTTCCATTCAGGATTGCTGTCTGTGGTTGTCACACCTATGCTACTGATAAAAGATTAAACTGGATAAAGATTAAAATCACTGCAGTGTTCCTTTAAGATCAAGCGGATTAGCGTCAGAAAGTTGTAGGACATCTTCTCTCGGTCGCCCTGCTGTGCAATAATCCGACTCCTAACCCCAGCAAATCAGCTTCGTGTGTGTGTGTGTGTGTGTGTTGCTCACATGGCCCTGACTTGTACTGGGTGTAAGGAGTCCAGACATTCCAGCTGCTCTCTAGGCCCTGCACCTCCTGACCGAACTTTCACTCTTTTTCCAAGACTAGTGTACATCAGGGAATGAGTATGTACACACACACACACACATACTGTGTGTATATAAAATGTATGCCTGTGGTTGGGGATCAGATGCCAACCTGTCTGGCCTGATGTCACAGAAAAGCAAACTTCTAAATAAAGTTAATGCTGACTTTAAGAGAAAGGCATCAGAACACTCCGATACCTTTCCCTCTCGCATGCTGTGTATGGGGATTAGCAGGGGAAGAGTTAAAGGTTGTTGTTCCGGCCATCTCAATCTGATCGAGAGCTCGAGAGCCATCCTACAGCCCTCAACACCCAAAGGACCCACCGTGAACATCCTGGTGCCAAACACTAGTGATGGGTCGTTCATGAATGATTCGTTCTTTTTGAACGAGTCTTTAACGTGACTCAGAAGAACAAGTAGTCTCAGAGAGCGATTCGGTCATCTTCTACTGGGTGAGAATGCGCAAAGCATCGCAAAACCTCCGTAGGTTATGACACAGGAATGAGTAGTTACCTCGGACTCGGACTAGAAGACTCTTGAGAAGAACCGCTCAATTTTGTTTCTTGTGTAATGCCCTGCAGAGCGTCTACATTGTAATATCATCATTACTGGAACTATAGCCAAAATGTGTGCATGTAGATGTGTTGCATTGAAAATGTAACATTTTATTTCCGAGTCGCTAAAATGATCCAAACTTCCCATCCTTACCAAACATCAATGCACATCCCAGAAGCCCCGAGAAGCCACCCAAAAAAGTATAAAGTTATAGCTGTTATATAACTATAGTTTATATGTGTACTAGCACTTAATTTTTTTTTTTTAAATCGGATCGCTCGGTCCACTTTAAGACGTCTGAGTCTCTGTATAAATGTGTGTGGGTCATTTCACACGCTCAGCATGACCGCTGTATCTGGTGTAGCAGGGAAACGAGTGCATCACATTTAAACACCAGCTGTGTGTCTTGTTGATTTTGCATCTTGCTTGTAATATCTATTAAAATCACCAACTGCAGCAGTCACAGTGTTTTGGTCAAGTCGTGGTTCTGAGAGACGGACACGTTTACAAGCTCCTGGAGTAATAAATTCTGCAATAAATTCATCTTGACTGCATTAGCAACTGTATGTTTATATGGATACTCAACTATCCATTATACCCAACTATAATACTTATATATACAGATTTGTATATAGAGAGAAAGAGCATATCAAATAAACCAGGCATCAACATGTAAGTCATAGAGAGACCTGGAGACAGACAGACGGTAGTAAATACATTTGGATTTTCCGGTTAAATGAAAGCAGACACGAGCTGTTTGGATGTGTATTCGTCTGGATATCGGCTAGAGAAAGTGTTACCATATAAGGAATCAGGAAGCGCGATAAGGGGGTGTCTTATGGCCATAGAGGCATTGGAAAGTCCACATCATATATTAAAACCTTACAGAAGCCAAGCTGCATTATTCATTTTAGTAGATGTTATTGGTATACTAAATATATTCTGTAGCACTTTTAACAGAAATCTGGATGACCATTTGGATCTGTAAGGAACAAGAGACAGAAACCTTTAGAAAAATCAAACGCTTCTGTCTGATGCGAGAGAAGATTATGAATAAACGTCCCGGGATAAGAGCAGGACAGTTCACAACAAATCTCCAGTATCCATGTAAGCCTCTGAAATGCAAGTGAGACTCGGGTATAGACTGTTTTTGGAAACCGCAGCAGAAGAAGCATCAGGATGAACCAGGCAGGTCCAGAGGGGGTGAGAGGAGCCGCAGCAGTAAAAAGTGTGTCAGCACCATTAAATCAGGCAGCTTGAGTGCACATCCAGCTCTTAGCAGAATGCAATCCAGACTCCTGACTCACGTAATGACCAGGTGTAAATGCTAATGATCACTCAACTCACTCAACATCCTGAGCAGGTTCAGGCCTGCTCTGTCTCGAGGCAACATGGTCAGTCGTTGAAGGTAATCGTTATATGGCGCGCACGCACACACACACACACTTTTGTGTAAAATGAATCAGCTCAACAGCACATCTGATTAAAATAAATCAGCTTGATAGAAAGCTTTATGTAAACGACATCAAGTTCCCACAAGCCGACTCCCACTGATACGATCAAGAGTTAAAACCCATTAGCTCTCCTGAGGGGTAATCTCTCCAGCCAAACTTTTTATCGTTACAAATCTAGACAAGACTCCACCGACTTTCACAGGAAACTGTCAGGGTTTGACCAGCATATCAACTAGACTACTCCCCAGAGTCCTTGAACTATATTTTGCTCACTCTGTGTCACAAAGTTCAACAGAAACAGGTGTAAGGAAGTACAAACAAGAAGACAGGCTGCATCCTTTAAGATCCTTAAGCTACCAGAGTGTGTAAAAGAGTGTGTATCAATAGAGGCTGAGACTGTTCAGGTTATTATCGCAATTGTCATAAGGCATAAAGTATGTGCAAATTCAGGAAGCAAATTCGAATCGATCTTTATTGGAACATAATGCAAAAAACCAACTGTTACAAAAAATTCTGGTTTCTTCATTCTCAAAAACAAGTTTAACAAGCTCCTCACTTTGTCCCTTTGAAACAGTGCTTGGTTTGGATGAGAAGAATCATGTGTACACTCAAACTACCTCACTTTAACACGCAGGATGATTGAACTAAACTACGTTTATGAGATCCTGCTCTATTATAAAGAGTTTTGGAGTAGAAAGGCAGAGCTGTGTGACAGCATGGCGGTGCAGTGGTTAGCACTGTCGCCTTACACCTCCAGGGTCTGGGTTTGATTCCCACCTTGGCTCTGTGTGCATGGAGTTTGCATGTTCCCCCCATGAGCGTGTGAGTGTGCACCCTGCGATGGATTGGCACCCTGTCCAGGGTGTTCCCTGCCTGGTGCCCTAGGTCTCCTGGGATAGGCTGCAGGCCCCCGTGACACTGTACACAGGATAAAGCGGTATAGTCAATTAGTGAAGTAGACCTGTTAACATTCTAAAGAATCCTGGAGGAAGTATTTTTACTGCATGCTCCATGGGCCCCCTTTACATCTCTTGTAAATCCAGATTTTTTAGTCTGGTCCTCTTAAGGGACCGTGTCTATTTAGGGGCTAGTTAGGAAGCCAGCCTCTATTGCCCCCAATTTGTGATGCTTCTAATCTCACAAGCAAAGACTTACACATGGACAAAAACTGTCTGCTTCCACACTAATGGGGCATTCCTACTGACCTGCAGACGATTAAAGCTTTATGACATGACAAGTGTGGCTTGGCAGAGATCGAGAAATGTAACACCAAAGGCATTCTGAGATGTTTATAGATTGTGGAGACAAGTATATAAGTGTAGACTATTATCAGAGATGTTACTTATCATGAGTAATTGTGTTTCTCATTTTGCTTGTTTTTGTCTTTTTATCCCCCAAACTAATCTGACCTACAGTAGATTAAGCCTACATCAACATCTAGTGTTTACTAGGACCACTCTAGTCACTAGTGTATTCATATTTAGGCATTTGCTCTTATCCAGAGCCCATTTTCTGTCATTGGATAGATCCTTACACTGGTTACTTCGGCTCGGTGGGAGTGGTGAACACCAAGCGCGAGATGCTCTGTGGACCATTAAAAAGTTGTGTATAAACCCGTAAAAACAAAGTCATTTTTGAGGAGGCTTTAATTAAAGAACCCATTATAGACGGAGACTCCTACCCTATGATCCTCCTGCTGCTCCCAGTCAGGCCTGAGGAGTGTGTGAGCACTGGAGCAGTTAGAGAACTGGAACAGGCTGGAGAACATGCGTTGGTTCTCCTGGGTGTCAGGGAAGATGGCCTCCTGATAGTTAACACTATGTGGAAGGAGGTTATAATTTTCATCCATCCTGTGTGTAAAAGTGTAGAGGGAGAGAGAGAGAGGGGGGGAAGATAAGTAGTTAAAATTCTTTTGTTTTTTTAGTTTCTTTAGTAATTTTGTGCACTTTAATTCAAATTTAATTCAATCCTTAATTCAAAATTCAACAAAAAGCGGCAAAACATTTAATTCTAGGTTAATTTCACAAATTCCTTCATAAGTTTAACACTAAACTGAATATTGATTACACATGCTGCGACCCTGAATACAGGATTAAGCGGTATAGAAGATGAGTGAGTGAGTAGGAGTGATTACACATGAGGTCAGGTCAGGTCACGTTCAGGGCGCGATTGTTTGGATTTGTGGATGAAATACAACATTAAAGAGAATAGAATATATCTGTTATCTCGGAGGCTTCATGTACTGTACATATTTCACTTTCTTTTTACTTGGTTACTAGACATGTAGCCCAAGGGTCAAAAGTGAGCGTTAAATATTAGTGTAAGAGTGTGATTAAATTATATTTTTAATCATCAGTTGTCCTAAACACATTATTATTTATTTTTATATATCAAATTTAATGTCAATTTAAAAATGTATATTGTCTGTTTTACGGCTTCTGACTGAAGCTGTGAGTCAGTTGGAAAACTCAGCAGAGTCTGAGAGGGTGCAAACTTTCAAGCAGTTTTAAAATTCATGATTCATGAGTCTTTTTTGTATTTTTTTATGATATAAAAAATATGATTCAGTTATTTCTCTCACTCACATTGAATCACTGGGTTCCTTATGTTTGTCTTTTAAAAAAAAAAAAGCAATTTCCTAACGAATGTTACATAAAGTTCAGTTCAGCTTTTATTTGTCACATATACATTACTGCACAGTAAAAATATTTATTCTTTGCATATCCCAGCATCTTGTTAGTAGGTTGGGGTTGGAGCTCAGGGTCAGCCATTATACAGTGCACCTGGAGCGCAAACCGACGACCTTCCAATCGGTAACTCAAAGCCTTAACATACCGAGCCACCACTGCCCGAGAACATGCAAACTCCATTGTACACAGACCCGAGGTGGGAATCGAACCTGGACCCTGGAGGTGCAAGCTGACAGTGCTAACTACGAAGTCCATCAGGTTCGAGAGCTTGTGTTTATGTCTCTGTGGCTTTTCGACATGTTCTCCAGACTTTTCAAAAACAAGCCAGGGAGTTGGACTGGATTCTCTAAATCATCCCCAGGTGTCCATGACAGCCGGTGATCCCAGGAGACGCTGCAGATCCAATGTGACCCTGACCCGAATAAAGTGCTTACAAAGCTCTCAGAGTAACTGTGTGATAAATAAGTAAATCCTCTCACTCTTTCTTCCCTTAGTCTTTGCATGACATTTGACCTCAAGCAGTCTTTATCTTTTAAATCATTCATCACTTCTTCCACCCCGCCTGCCCTGTGATCTTTGTCTGTCTTTTGGAATCTGACTTTACATGTTATCTTTAAATGACCTTTGACACCTAAATTGCTTTTATCTTTTCAATCATTAATTACTTCCTTCCAGTCTCTCTCTCAAGATTTAAAGGTGCTTAATTTATTGGCATGTTGGATATTTACATTTGTATTTCCAAAGCTAAGAAATAAGTCAGAAGAAGACAGGAGTAGAGAGATATATAATGGATAATAAATAAATTAAATTAAATAAAACATATAGAAAATAAAAATAATAGGATAAAATAATAATAATAAATGAATGTATACAGGCATGTCTGCAGTCAAAGATGAAGTGACACTTATGGAGATTATAGGAAAAAACTGAAAAAGGAAAGCAAGGTTAATAATAATAATAATAATAATAATAATAATAATAACAGCGATCAGTGCGTGTGTGCGTCTCTGTGTGCGCCTTTGTGATATGATCTACTCTCACTGCCCTTCACTTGGTGGCAAGTGTGTGTGTGTGTGTGTGTATGTGTGAGAATGTGTGTATGTGAATGTGGTCACTCACTGCCCCTCACTTTCTGGCAGGTGTGTGTGTGTGTGGGTGTGTGTGAGTGTGGTGTGTGTGAGAATGTGTGTGTGATATGATGTGGTCACTCACTGCCCCTCACTTTCTGGCAGGTGTGTGTGTGAGTGTGGTGTGTGTGAGAATGTGGTGTGTGTATGTGTGAGAGAGAGAGAGAATGTGTGTGTGAATGTGTGTGTGTGTGATATTATGTGATGTGGTCACTCACTGCCCCTCACCTTCTGGCAGGTGTGTGTGTGTGTGTGTGAGTGAGTGAGTGTGGTGTGTGTGTGTGTGTGTGTGTGTGTGAGAATGTGGTGATATGATGTGGTCACTCACTGCCCCTCACTTTCTGGCAGGTGTGTGTGTGTGAATGTGGTGTGTTTATGTGTGTGCGCGTGTGTGTGTGAGAGAGAGAGAATGTGTGTGTGATATGTGATGTGGTCATTCACTGCCCCTCACTTTCTGGCAGGTGTGTGTGTGTGTGTGTGTGTGTGTGTGTGTGAGAGATATGATGTGGGCCTTTACCTGGTGGCAGGTGTGTGAGTGTGTGCGTGTGTGTGTGTGTATACTGTGCTGCTAGCGTGCATCTCTCTCTCTCTCTCTCTCTCTCTCTCTCACACACACACACACACACTATGACTCCTGACCTGAGGAAGAAGATGTACGAGTAGTTCTCCATCACCGTGTGAGACTGGCAGGACAGGTACCCGAGTCCGGTGAGGTTGAGACGCGACCCCGCGGGGACCTCCAGCATGCTGCCCCAGGCCTGGTCACACAGCATCTCGAGCTCCGCCGTGTACAGCAGAGCCTCCGCGCCCTCCGAACCCCCCGCGCGCGCGTACTCGTAGGCGTACGGGTGTCCGGCGGCGTAGCTCGCGCTCAGCGGGTAGTACGGCTCCCGGTAAAGAGCCAACACCCTGGCGTACACGATGATCTCAGCGAGCTCGGCGCGACATCCTTCACTCAGGGGTCTCCAGTCTGTGGGCAGCTGGCAGCCCGAGCCGAGCCTGAGCAGAGTCCAGACGCACACCAGCGCACTGAAGCGCATCCTGTACTGGTGTGGGGTCGCTACACGCGTTCTCTCTCCATCATGGGGTCGATCCGAAAGTTCACACAAACTCACCAGAAACTGGACGGGACCCGGTGCGCAAAAGGCGCGCTGCTCTTTCCTCCGTCTCTCCCTTGTCCCGTCTGATTTCTCTCTCTGTGTGTGTGTGTGTGTGAACATCAAAAACCTTCTGTTGTCCTCTGGTGTCCATCCAACTCCAGGAATCCAGTTTGGGGCCAATCAGATGGTCCTGAAGTTTTTCCCCAG